>JARLTB010000113.1:12827500-13427500 GCA_030141615.1 Unio pictorum
GACATGACAACAATTGTGTCGAGAGTTAGAATTGCTACTTACACAAATTTATTACTATAATTTAGTCAAGCCTTTTTCCTAAAAATGAATCATATGAATTATCGTAATTATGAATTTTCTAGTGGGGTGGGGGATAACGGTTGCATGATAATGATGATGACTACCACGGGAATTACTAATATCATCATTATTTGTATTATTATTATTATTATTATTATTATTATTATTATTAATATTATTATTATTATTATTATTATTATTATTATTATTATTATTATTAATAATAATAATATTAGTATTATTATTATAATTATTATTATTATTATTATTATTATTATTATTATTATTATTATTATTATTATTATTATTATTATTATTATTATTGTTGATCTTGTTGCTATTGTCATATACCCTTCAATCGCATTTAAATTCAAATCATTCATTTCACAATGCTGTTAGCAAATTTCTTAGCGTTTTTTCCAGCATTTGGACAGCCACATAATTCTTTATATTATCTCCAATATTACAATTGTCCCAATTGTATGAAGCCTTTTTTCTGTATTGTGTTGGAATATTATGTATTCAATCATTATCTGCGACCTTACTACTACTACTACTACTACTACTACTACTACTACTACTACTACTACTACATACTTAAATACTGTCATTATAAAAGAAAACATGGCAGAAGGCATGGTAGATCGAATCCAGATCTGAATCTTCTTGTATGCAAATTCTGATCTCATGCTTTTTAAGATGAATTGGTATTTTCACCTGCACATCTACATGTGAGGCATTGCATCTCATCTAATAATATACATAATGATGACATCTAATGATATACATAATAATGACCGGATGTGTCAAACGCTGAGCATGCGCTGGCTATTACAGCAGCGGTGGTGGTCAATACAGTCTGTGCTGTGGTTGTCTTTGTTAAATGTGCACTTGTATTTGTTGTTGTAAGGGGCTCTTCAGTTATCAAAGTGTTATTATTACAATATCGCACAAGCCCTGGTCAGAGGTATTGCGCAACTTGGAAAAACAACACACGAACCGCCCCCCTCTAATTATCGTTATCTAGAAGATGATCTCTACGGTGTAATTTGCCCGGTTAATGGATATGGTAATCTGAGATGGTACTTTGAACAAGACAACACACGAGCCCCCGTAAAGATAAAATATGAATTTAATTAAAATACAATTAAAAGAAGAATGACATTGTGAATTACAATTTCTTTCTTTCTGAATACACTTAGTTCAGAAATACATAAACTAAAGCTTTAAAAAAATGGATCCATTCATAAAAATCCAAACACTAATAAAAATAAATGAAGTTAGCCGTTAATACTGAGAGTAAATTTCATCATGGAATCGAATGTTCATTTAACATTGGACTGTTTAGTGATTCAAAATGACTTTGTTTGTCGACTGGTTCTTTTTTTTTCTCTTCTGCGTTCGTCTTGACTTTCTTCCCCTTTGTTTGTAAGCGGGATTACACAACTCTGTCTTGCAACTTCTTTTTCCGTCTCTGAATTTCGACTTCCTCGCTATTTCTTCAAACAATTTTCCTTGTGTTTTTGGCGTGCTTCTGCCGTTTGATTTCCGGCGGACATTCCTGAGCTTATTGTTACGAAGACACTGCTGTAAAAATACCCCCGGAGTCTTTATTCCGGAATTAATGATAGTAGTTCAACACTGCTTTCTTGCAAAGCGCCTTCCAGAAGACTGATTTAAACTCATTAGCTCAGAGAATATATTTCCCAATTCTAGGTTTCGACCCAACCCTCTCCTTCTACATTTGACCAATGGGAATAAATCCTATTCCTAAGGATCTTCTGAAAACCGTCTATCAAGATGCCACAAATGCCACTTAGGGTCGAAATATCACCTTATCATTTGTCTCAATCATTTTTGACAGCTCTGCGTGAGGAATCACCTAGTTTAAGCGTGTCAAAACACCCAGTCCGTTTTCACTCTAAATATTGTAAGTCTGACCGAGGTAAACTAACATTCTTTCCGTTCAAAACTCTACTCCAAGACAGTTGATTGTCGGCTAGCCTACGAAATAATTATTGGATTTCACTGACGAAAAATTTGGCACTTGACAGTTGTCTTGAAGGACATTGCTTATTTCATTCGAATCTCTTCATTCCATACATGACTACTATATCTGGCATATACATGATCTTTTAGAAATTCACAATGATACAAACTCAATCCTTTTCAGAGCTAGGTTGAATGATCCCTTTCTTCAAATATTATATCTGAAAATAGAAGTAAGAGCCCATCGTTTTGTAAGTTCTTGAAGTTGAAAATTTTCCCAGCGGACATTTAAATTTCTTACAGTGGACATCTACGATTCTGTAGTAGAACTAAGGAAATATTTCACTGGTAAAGTAGAAAGCATTGTATTGTTAGCGATATTGCAAGTAGGTTATAACACTCGTCCGTACAGTACCTCCCCCACCCTACCCCCATTCCCTTTGATTTTTCTTCTTTTCGTTTCCAAATTTCATGTGCACATTGATCAAGTGTACATTATGGGGGTACTGAGGAAACATCAAGAGGCAGACATATTTCAAAGCGTAGCAGCTTTGATCAAAATTATTTTAATCACTGAAAATTCTCTTTTGTGGACATTTAACAAAAATCCATTTCTGCATTCAGAGATGACTTTTTAGTCTTAGCAAGATCGCAGCCTGATTACGAAAAACATATAATGCACCCAAATTTTAATTGTCAATTAATTTCGATTTGCAACCTACACACGTCTTTAACGAATGTATATTATGATTATGTTACGTGTTTGAATCACTACTTAAACAACTATAAGCTGCTCAGCATAAACGACAAGCACAACTGTTTTACTTAAAAATTACAAAGATATTAATTGAAATTTTATGACAGGAAATAAAAGCACACAGGTATATTTTCTTGGAAAAATATCCAAAACTATTGTCAAACTTAAAAATGAAATCCTTAACCTTTAGTTTGGAGTGAAAGTGTCACGTTGTAAGGAACAATAACCATATTGCAACATGTATATGCTGTAGCCTGAGGCTAATAGTTCCGTGTCATAAATGTTAAGAAGGTCAACACTGCGAATAATGAGGTGTCGAAGCCAGTTGTATAACATGGCCATAGGAACTCCTCACTGGCGCCTTATTTTGGCAACGCGCGATTCAAAGGTAAGTGACAAGAAATTCCGGTGTTTTGATCAAAGGAACATCAAGTGGCGGTCGTAATCAACCCTTAATAGATTGTCGTGGAGGAGTCAATGTCTGCTAATTATGTAAACTATGGGTGAACCGACATCCACCCGGAGTTGAGCAAGGCTTGGCCACCATTAGAATCCAAGCTAAAATATAGTATCTTGAGAACTAAACGTCAGCAGTCAATACAGCATCTTGTGGGAATTATAAGGGAATATAAGCTAATACTACTATGTTTGAGGACAGAGTGGTCAATATCAAAATAAAAGAGATATAAGGGATGCAAATATTAAATCGCTATGAATGTTGTTGCGTTATGGATGATGCACGTGTTCAGAACATGTCACAATCAGCTGACATTGCCGTAAACATTAAAATAATTTTCTTCTCATAGTGTACGTTAGGTAACTTTTTCATCAACCCTGTGTGTAGGTACAGAAACATTCACATTCACATATATATTCGATCTCTCAATTGCTGTGTTAGTATGTCAGTTTGTTGATCAATAATAAATGTCAGTCCATTGTGAACTCAGACAGATAAGAATACAATAATACTTTAATATTTACAGTCAACATTTATTCTGTAACATGGTCGGCTGGTCAATACACATGAGGAAAGATACAGGGAGAATCAAATATGCATGAATGTTGCCTGGATATAGAATAATAGTGAAGTAAGCTTTCTGCATTGGTAAGCTGATTAATTTTATTTACTCTAAACTATTGATCCGAATACTCCACTTTGGTTTAGGAACAGTATTTTCCGTTTTGATCAAATTCAAACACTTTTTATGTGCATTTTGTTTTAAGTCGCACATTTATAAATAGAAATCTACATAATGCAAACACAAAGAAAAAATGCAAGAGCGTCTATCACAAAATTATTTAAAGTAAAATATACAATAAATTCAAAAATACAGGTAAATATATGAAGCTTGTAAACAATCTCACAGTGATTTTACAGATATAATGTACTTACATTTGCCAAACATGCAATTCACATATGGGGTTATTTTGGTAATGTGATACGTTGGGATTTGTTACATTTAAGCCATTTAGATCTTCTCGTGTTCTTAAAATATTGAAATAGTTCACAAATCGCTCCAGACAGACTGACTTACATTAGAAACATTTAGTTGTATTCTCCAGCGATGGTTGTAATTCACTGGTAATTTTAATCATATGAAAGCTTGATATCATACAGTAAACAGTTTGAAAGCAAACAAGAATTTGTAACTAAGTTGATCCTGGGACTGCATTAAATCAATTTGTGTCATCTGGAATGACCGGCAATGTAATATGATGGGCGTCTGTTCACATGTTTAAAAATCATCATTCAGCCTTTTTAAATAAATCAAACAAATGATTTAATTGAATAACATCAATATATTTTATACTAATATTATAGTATGTAAGAGTTCAAATTTTTACTTTAAAATTATTCTTCCTTTGACATACATTAAACGTCAAAAGAATAAGATAGCAAATTAATATTTGATTCATATAAAATATCTTAAACGTTCAAACGATATATAATTTATTCTTTACTACATTGAATAATGTGATAGCTCTGTTAATAACGGAACGTACACATTCTATTTTTTTCTCATACTTCCCTGGCAGTGTGAGGCACCTGTTCTTAAGTCAAAATGTAAGTTGGCTTCATCATTTAAGAAACGATAATATTTGTCTTTACGGTCAAGTGAAACACATTATTGAAGTCTTTTCAGACATTTGTTAAATCATGTTAGCAAAAGTTTCAATTGCGTTTGTGCTTTTAATCTTTATAATTTAGATTGCTTTTACACATGTTTACAACAGAAGGAAAGCCCTGAAGTAGTTAATATTAATCATTAGCATGTGGCAGTAGTCGCCACAACTTCGAAACCAGCACTGTCAGGGCGTATTCTCCAACAAATACTTGCACGGACATAGCCTACAAAGATTGCAGATGTATAAGCTATTTTGTATTTTGTATAATACTGATATAATTGAAAATCTACCTTTGAAAATGATTCTTAATTTCAGGAGTCTAAACTTAATACCCAATTCGATCTGTAATTATCTATTATTACTTACGATATGGTTGAATACTTGTTTTTTTTTTAAAAAATAGTTAGTCAAACTAATCCATGGATATTGGTACAGGTGGTCCATGGGTGCCAGAATGGTCTACGTCGGTAGTCTTTACGGGTCACCAACATCACACCTATATCAGCGTGGGTTTAGTATTAGATTCTGCCAGCGTGTGTATCTGCGGACCCTTGCAAGTAACGTCCAATGAGTTGGTGATTCTTTAGCTTTCTCCCATAGATAGTTATACTAGCTGTACTTTATAGCCTAGCATGTGTTCACAAAAATGGCGTTAAACCCACAACAGTTCAACTCCCAATACAATAAATTGCTAACTAATACCGATGTCTCATTATACCGAACTCTTAAAGAACATTACAGTATGTTTTTACAAGAAAAAAGAACTATCAAATATTTACTTCAACAAAGCTGAGTACTAAGAAAGTATTAAAGTAGTATATTTCTATAAATTTCATAGAATGCGTTTACTTTCATTAACTATATATAGCTGCGCGCCCTGCACTTTGTTTCACATATAAATTGATTACTTTGATTTCTAATTCATTATTCACGATATATTCAATGTCATTTCACAAATATCTTAAATAGTATTAACTGATACTTACTTTCTACCGCAGCCTTTCTTGGCCAATGAACTTGATATTTTTTCACTTCGATCACGGATTTCTTTGTACTTTTATAAAATTAATGTGTTTAAGGTTTTCAAGTAATAGCTTAATCCCCAATACGGTAATCCACATATTAAGATTACAATACCCAGGTGTGTTGTTAATCAAGATTCAGTACTTCATTCAAGTGATTGATTGTTCAAAGATTGTATTCCTATTATTTTTGCATCTGTCAACCAAGTTGATATCTTAGTGAATCTAATATTTACAAATATCATTTACCTCTTTATTTGATTTAAGTTGAAAGTTGATGTTATACCCCTAGAGAAACTGAGCTAATAATTGAGTAGAAGTTGAACGAATCTAAACCTAATAATGATTCTAATGATGACACATAAAACTTCATACAGAGTTTAGAATTATTTCCTACTTTGACTATCGCACATTATGCTAAACTATACATAAAAAGATGTGTCAACGGTATATACATTTTGTTCCCTACCTTTTGTAGGTGCCAATGTTGTTATTGGCGATATGATGGAAAGAAGCGTCAACGAAGAACAATTGTCTGCGTTACAGAGACTTTTGGTGCAGCATTTATTACATAACACCGACCGTTCTACTTTGCTCGTCATATCGAGCTAAGTCAAAGGCTCCTATATTAAGAATTCCAAGCTGACTGCATTCCTAGAGAAACAGAATGGTGTTGTTGCCAAATAATCTTAATATATCACAGCAGCAAAATGTTATATTAAATTGTGTAATTAATAATTTGACATGGCTGTTTTATACATTTGTGTGTATTATAGTTTTATATTCTCTTGCATATATAGAGAAGAAAATAAAACTTACTTTTGTGTATTTACAGCCACTATTATAAACAAGATCAATTCCTATTCGGCTGGTTGAAAGATGACACGCCTAGATGAACAAGGCATGCAAACTTTTCGCTCAAAGAGACGATTACTTACGTAATCTCTATCACATAGTATAATCTTGTTACATTGGTCTGGATACCGCTTTAACTGGAATCCATAACATACTGTTCCACTGTTTGGCGGCAAACCTATCAACACCAACAATATTAAATATCTTAGTGTATGCATTCAATTTTGACAACATTATGGAATCAAATAGTGTAACGTCTAGTTTGAATGAGCTCACACTCTTTATCATCGGTAACGTAAGAGCTCACATTACGAATTAGCGAAAAATACATGCACACACTTTATATATTTCCTTTCCTTACTAGATCAAAATAACGCATGGAGGCCTTCAGGCTGAGACGTGATTACAAGTTCTGCTAAATGATCTATGTTCCCCAACTGGAAAGAATCAGACAATGCTAAGTTCCATCTCTTAAATGCAATAACTTATAGTTTAATACATACGTTAAATGAATATAGATGAAGACCGACAAACAAAAATGCAGAGAGACCACTGTTCTAACGCCATTTGCGTTTGGCTTCAACGTAAGGATTCTAATGAATGCGTGTGATTACAATTTAGTATGTTGCTCCATCATTCAATGTTAAGAGCAAGTCAGATATTAAATGACTATTTATCATGCATATAAGCGTAGGTATGTCTTTTTCAGCCTCAAATTACTAGTGTTTACCCATGCATGTGCGATTTTAAAAACAGACCTGCTTACATCATTTAATAGCTTTCTACACTCAATTAGTCACATGTATCAAAATCCGAGTTATCCCTGTTGATATTCCCATGAGTGGGACACAATTGGAAAGCGTCGTCACTCAAAATTAATTGCAAGAATGAGAGCATAGTATCATCTTGTTCTTTAGTTGTATTTCAATATTACCGGTAGCATGTCCCCTTTGTGCACAGTGATCATGGTCGTATAACGCAATTTACCTGTCAGGAGAAATTAAACATTTGACATGTGACACGTAATTACTTTATTCTTGCAGACAGACATAGTTCTCACCCAGTTGGCCACGTCCCATGACATTACATAGTTCTGTTTCACAGCATTCAGAACACACTAACATGTCTCTTTGATTCTGATCCCATTGCTCGTCAGGAATTGTGGCAAAGCCACTTTTCCGTTGAATCTCATCGAGGACAGTGACGTTGAGGACGGCTTCTTTTAGTCCAACAGCCGCACATTTCTGGAACAATAATCAAGAGTTTACCCGAAATATCGAAGAACTGAAAGCCATGGCTACGTTGATAAAATGTAAGGTATTGAATATTTCACAAAATTTTTATTGCCTTATTGTGCCTCTTACAAATATTGTTCCGTCAGACACAGTATTCATTCACATTTATGTTTGGAATCACGTCTGCTACATCGTAAATACAACCCCAGCAGAGACTTGGAAGAGTTTATCTGTTTATACATTGCATACAGACACTGAAGTTATTCTCGCAGATTACCAACCCATTGCACGCTAGGTAGCAACCTTGTCATACATAAAATAGTGTCATACCGTATATCGATTATGTATATGCTTTTATATTTGCAGACTATGGATGATTTAAGAAATCCATCAATTATGCCTCCATCTTTTGATATCAAATAGGACTTATCTCACATTGAATTTCCGCATGATGTGTTTGTTTTTTACTTTATATTTTCAGATAGTTAATTGGCTAATAATATATAAATAAATGCATGCGTTTTAAGGTGATGGAAGACACGTTCTTTAGGTCACCCATCCAAGCAGGCCTATCATTCCGACCGTAACCTAAAACATTAAAATATAGGTCACATGTATTTTATATTCTAGGAAACATGTGATACAAACAGCGATGCAGTCAAATAATTGGATGAGTATATAATAAACCGACCTCGAGAAATAAACTTAAACTATCTGATTTAGTAACAGTCAGTCAAGCCTGCAATATAGCTATCAGTAACCTACATCTGAAATTAAAGTGCAGTATTCATCAAAATAAAACTCTCTACCAACAATATTTACACAATGTGCAGATACCTGCACTAGCGCAAAAACGTAAGCAAGAATGTGTAACTAACGAATTCGGTTTTGCAAATTTAACTCCCATAGCCTCGTATTCCTGGAGATGTGTGCAAGGAAACAGTCCGATAAAGAAAAAATGGTCTAAATTCAGATAAGGATTATATAGGAATATTGTTCTGTTTGTGCGGAAGCCAATACGATAATACAAAACGTACAATAACACGAAAATGATTGACTTTAGTGTTATTTCCACGCAAATTATTACATATACTAAGATAATTAATGATAATAAAATAGTTCTTATACGACATGTATCCTGCATTCCAAAGAATATATGGGACATCGAGATTAAGAGACTGATTAAAGTGTCTAGATTATTGCGTTGGATACATTGTAATCTTAAGGTCTTAAAAATAGAGAATTATATAAAACTGTGTTAATAATTAATAATACAAATCGATATGTAGTATATATTTTCATTATTTAATCTTGTATTTTTCTACTATCGTCATAATTACGAAATAAGTAATAATAAAATAATATTAAACAACGTTATGTCACATATCTAAATCTAACTGTTGCTGAGTATATAACCGAAGGTTGTTTCTTACGAAATACATGGTATCTGAAGATACAGTAAATGAGAACCTGTTTTCACACACACACACACACACACACACACACACACACACACACACACACACACATACATACATACATACATACATACATACACACACATGCACATACACATATAGACTTTACTCCCTCAACGACAGCAAATCTGTGCACACTATCACGCAAAGTTTGTATTATTTACTTGTACCATTATTATGCTTTGTAAAGTAAATTAATATATGTGTGTGCGTGTGCATTATAATGACACAGACAAATGTGCTAATTGTTAAAGTACAACTGCTTTAGCTGGTATAACATATAACTTTCTCGATTCTGAGCTGAGCACTAAAGTAGAACATCAAACGACTGAATTTTGCATCTGCATTATGAAACCTTTTGAGCTGGAATCTTAAGCTTACATTCCATTTACCGAAGCATCAAAAGTATACAATTATAATACAATTCGAATCGCTGAAAGGTAAGTATTTTCCATATATATATATATATATATATATATATATATATATATATATATATATATATATATATATATATATATATATATATATATATATATATATATATATATATACATATATACATATATATATAACTTGATACATATAACAACACATTCACGTGTACATAATAAGTCAGTTTCTTTCCACAAAGAAACATCTCCGATAGCAAAATTGAACACACGTAAATTTTCTTCTTGCATGTTCTGAAAAAGTCAATTATTTAAATTGGGTTCTATCTTTTCCATTCTTAGCTCTACAGCTTTTCCAAATCAAGTAACTTAGGGACCAGAAATGCCCTTCTGACGGACATAAGGACATTTAAGATTATTGTAAAACGGAATGTAAAACTGTTATGACGTTCGAGAAACAGAAGCTGTTTAAGGTTAGATTATACTTTCCGTTCTATCCATACAACTGACATTGTATGTAACTAAGCCCGATGTCATTACATAGGCTTCTATTAAACATTCTGAAAAAAGAGCATCAGTATAACAAATAATCGGACATTAATGAAACAAACCAACAGCTGCCTCAAACCATTAATATCATACATTATTCAACTATTTGTATATATCTATATAAACAATATGTAAGTTCCCAAAAGAACTCGAGTTTCCTAGAAATCCTATTTGCATATTTTTCACCAAAAAGCATTACTTAAGACTTGTGGCTGACGTTGATGTTATATCATACTTCGTTTAATTCATTTGACCAAAATACTAGATAATATTATAGTATGTGTTCTTTCTCTGTTGGACGTTTTGCTTAAACAGCCGCTATATTTAATTTCCTTCTCAAACAAACACTGAACCAATTTAAACAAACACGACAGATATCATAATGGTATAAAAGAATTTTTCTTACAATTAATACACATTATGTTGATCAAACATCATGTATGGGAGCCGGTAAATAAAACATCGTCTAAATCAGTGGTGTCAAACCCACGGCCCGCATGCCGCATTCGGCCCGCAAGGATATATTGTGCAACACGCGACGCATTTTGGGTTTTTCAAAATATTGACAATTCATTTTTTTCTTTTTCTCTCGCCGCCGTTTGAACTTTAACGTTAGCGCCATTTTAACCATAAGAAACTCTGACTTATTTATTTGTAGTCTTTCTTTTAATTGTCGCACGTAATGCTGACTTCCTGTTCCGGTATTTTAGTAAAGTGATCGAGTTGATGTTGAGTTATAAAGTGGATTTGTCTGCATTTTTATAAACATAAAAGCCAATATAAATGTCTTCTGCTTCAAAAAAAAAAACTCGCGGACGGAAAGAGAGTTTTTATAAAGTCAAAAGGGAGGATTTATATTTTGTCACTGAGGTCAGCGAAAAAATTCTATGTCTCGTTTGTCAACAAAAGATAATTGTTCTCAAGGAGTATAACGTGCGTCGGCACTACGAAACAATGCACCGTGAGAAATATGACGCTGAAGTGGACAAAATTAGAGAGGAAAAAGTTATGCAACTTCAATCAGCATTATGCAAACAAAGAAATGTCATTACCTATGTTAGTCAGTGCAACGAAGATTCAGCAAGAGCAAGGCACGCTACAAGTGAAATGATAATAAAGTCATCACGGCCCTTTACATACGGTTTGTTTATAAAAGAATTTGTGTTAAAGGCAAGTGACATGTTATGTCCTGGTAAATGGAAACTGTTTGAAGGCATCAGCTTGTCACCCAATAACGTTGCCAGCAGGATTACAGATTTAGCAGCTAATGTGGAGAAACTAATAAATGAAACAACTAAGGACTTTGATGTATTTTCTATTGCTCTCGACCAAATGTGTCAGATTCCGCACAATGTGCTGTACGTATCAGAAGTGTAGACTCGAGTTTAGACCTGACAGAAGAATTCCTAGATTTAATACCATTGAAGGGTACTACAACTGGACGTGATATATTTCAAGACCTGGAAAACTGCTTTGAGAAATACGGCTTGCCGTGGAAAAAACTTGTATCTTTGGCCATATATGGTGCGCCGTCAGTGTGTACTCAAAATGTATGGGTAGTTGGATTGGTGAAAAACAAACTAAACAGCCTTGAAACAATAGGAATCAACTTTACTAGGATACATTGTAAGCTTTCTCACATTCCTATACTGGCCGAATCTGAGACTCAAACCCGCGCAGACAGAGGTGAGATGGCAATGATCCGTAACAGAGAGCGCTATAGACCATTCAGCGACACGTGGCCCCGATCTTTATAGCAATTAAGTATTTAAAAATATTCACAACAATTTCAGTGTTATTTTCCGAGAAGGCCTTTCAAAATTTCACGGTAATCCAGTAACATATGTTAATCCAAAAGTCTTCAAATAAACTCAGTACTTCATTGAAGCTCTAAAATTAAATAGCCTTTAGCAAACTTGTAGTAGTTCCGTATAGCAAATGTATATTCTTGAAGTGAATGTTAGATCAGTGTAATGCCAAGGAATGACTTTCTCAAAAAAATACATAAATTCATCTCAATATAGCTCTTTAAAGACTGATACTACTTCTAAGTATTAATTCCAACATCATGATGAATCAATGCACTTGATACACGAATTATCATAGAGTACAAATTTACTATTGATTTATACTGAACATATTAAATACTAAATAACCGTTATAAATTATAAATATGAATGAAAAAGTACACAATAAATGAATGTGAAACACAACAGATAACGAAAAGGAATTTATTAAGCAATGAACGTTTTTGCTGCTTATTACTCAAACGTTCTGTTGCGACACTAGGGTCTTAAAATCCTTAATAAAATAAAGAACAATGTATGTAGATTATAATGCATCCATTTACTTTCCTAAATTATACATTGAAATAAAAGAAAATAAATCCAGTATAATGATTTAGTTCATAATTTCTAAAAGCTCTATCCCTTTTCATAGTTTTAAGTAATCATAAGACTTTCCAAAGGTGTTCCGAATGATGTACTAACAATACAGAACAATAACAATGTTATAAATCGTCCTTGAATATTTCAAAATAAATCTGTAGAAATATTTTACTTCCTAAAATATCCTCGAATAAATGTTACTTAACTGCAATACCAGATAATTATATAAAATTAAACACGCGAAACAAACCTCTCATTACATCTCTTCCCATGCCAATATTTATATTAATGAAGTATGATTTGAAACAATAAGTCATGTACATAGTAAACTAACACACAATATATTGGAGTCGCAGCTCAAGACCTGAGTTAATCATTTACGTGTGTTTTAAAATCACTTTGCAGTAAACAAATCAAATATTCCCGTTTTGGAAAATCAGGGAAAAGGTCAGTCTGACTTTTCATCAGATTACATGTCCTTGTTGGATGACATTTATTGGCGTTTTTCGTTACTTCTGAACCACTAAATTTATGAATACAAAATCCTGACTAAAAGTGCATACTATCATCGAGAGATGTTTAGCATCAAACTTGTACTAACTAAACAGCTTAGGAAAATAGTATACGTAATTTATATACTAAGAACACCTCTCCTCATACAGGTAACATATTTACCACAAGTAAATATATTTAATATTGCATCAATATTGCATTAATATTGAATTAAACAACTTGTGTCCAGAGTATTGCAGCATGTTTTTCTATCCATGTGCAACAGCAATCATACTTTACCTATCTCTTGATGTTCCATAAAAACGTCTTTTGATTCTTGTTTATATGTTTATTAATACAATCAAGGGTGTTGTGCTCACTTAACACAACACTCAGATACGTAGATGATTGATAATACACTTCTTAGTGTTGTAATTCAAAAATTAAAACTTAACATTGTTTCTCAATCGTGGAATAATTTATCTGGTGCTTATTCTATTGTCTTGAAAATAGCACATTATATGAGTCACATAATTGCTCTCTTCTTTTTTCAAAAATCCACTGATCCATATTTCACTTGCATACACAGTCATTCAAAATGTTTTATTGAATTGGATTTAACCTGTCAACAACCTTCTGACGTGATCATATTACTTACCAAATTGGTCAGTGCTTTAGCAATAATGAACATCGTGTGTCAAAATGTGCGAAAATATCAGGCGATACTAAAATAGCAGTAACTGTGTACATCTAGACAGAGAGGAATTAGATATTCCGAAACATCTAACAAATGCACATACTGAAAAATCACTTTTAATTATATTGACTATCTAGTTCGCTACAATGTGTATATAGCAAATGTCGGTATGCATTTCAGTGGTCCTTTAGTGTGTTGTCGAATATCATGGATGTAAACCGCGCAATAGTTTGTTACATATGTAATGTTCATCATTCTTCGGTAAATCTTTGAGTCAGCCCTTCTCACCACACTGCATAACTTTATACTCGTAAAGTCTATTTATAGTCACGAATAATGCTATTTAAATTATTTGTTAAACTTGGAATTTGCCAGAATTCATTTAAAACGGAAACTTTGGTAAGATATTTCTCATTTCATATTCTGTTCCTTCTGTCATCGATTCTAGAAATGAAAATGAATCTCTGTTTGTTATACTTTACGTTTTGTAACTGGTATAAAAACGGAGAGCATTATCTAATTTCGGTACTTGGATACATTGTAAACTGCAGTTACTGTTAAATAGTCCATTTAATTCACTTGCTAACAAATATTGAAATTAAATCTTTTAACAGTCTCTTTTGAAAGAATTCACCCTTAGTCACCGATGTAGAATCTATACTTTCAACAAATTGATCAAAATGTGATTGTTTGTGTTGGAATCTCTGGAAACAATTGATTACTTTCTCGTAATAGCACATTTCATTCACTTTCTCTCGTGGCACCATTATGTCAAAGTTTCTAGAACTGCTAGACCAATTTTTCCAAATGCAACTTTTGGTCACTTTGAAGGTATCACAATCAGAGTTTATATGAACGTTTAAATCTCAGTGTGACGAACAGGCACAACTAAATTAATGGAATAATTTACAGGGCATATCCATATAATATATTAACATTACAATATTGGTCATACTTGACAAACCATTAGCATTAATATAGAGTAGGCTACTTATTTTTTTTTCAAACATTTCCATTCATCACTTCGCAATACATCAGATGGCACACATGTCCTCAAAAGGACACCATTTTCAAAGAATAACAACTTATGGGTTTCAGTGTCCCTACTAGGCCTCTGATACAAGCTTAAAATCGCATGATCTTGTTTCTATGAAACAGCTACTAGTTGTCATTTATAAGCCATACTAGAATTAGGAGAGAAAGTAGCAAATGAATATCACTTTGATAAATACTGTTTTAGTTGGCATAAAAGGACCTCATTGCAAGAATGACAAAAATAGTGTCAGTTAATGGCGTAACCTCCTAATCTGAATCATTCTCAAGAGTATATTTTTTATCATACGTTTAATGCAACTGAGACATTTTAGGACAGCTGTAATATGCAAACAGAGAATATAAATAACTGTTCGCAAAATGTTATATAGTTTCTTGAAACGCAATTTTGTCTGCTCGTAAATGCAATTTGCTCTCCTTCACTGATTTTAGACTATAAATGGGAGATCACTGATGACCTTTAAAACAGTGATCACTTTACAAACAACCGTGATAATATCAACTAAAAATTGATGACTCGATTCCACAATGGAATATAAAGAAGGCCGACTGGGCTACATTTGAAACTCTCTGTAAAACTAGACTATATGAGGATGCAGTATTCAACGCTGTTAATCTTATAAAGTATTCTACTTCAATCCTAATTGTTCTCGAATAAGAATCAATTTAGAAGTGCTCATCGAACAGTAATAAAAAAAAAAAAAAGCCAAGGGTTGTTAAGACGCCAATAGACAACTCCGAAAAGCATTAAAAAATATTTAACAGTCGCCCATTTAAACAAATATCGTATTTCCCGGGCTAACACTCGCCACACAATCAACATAATGTGCATCGTGTAATAAATATATTTCTTCATTAAACTCTCGTTCTTCAACTTGACAGGTTTGGGAGACTATTCAAAAATAGAAAGATAAAGAGCAATTCTCTCCGACACCTGGAAACAAACAATAACAATTTTAGTTCGAAACGTGACATACCTAATTTTATTGCAGACAGTGTCTCAAAAAAACTCCTCATCATCCAGCTATTGAGATGCCTTCCAAAGATTTTAAACATAAAAAAAGTCAGGATTAAAATTCACATCCATCAGCTCTGAATGCTATAACCATCTGTGTTCACTGTTGGTGCTTAGGAAGTGCTTTAGACATGGCAAATGATACAACCGCCTGATCAAGTACATTACCAGTTCATGAAACACCTCCCAGAATCATCACTATCATCTCTTGTAAATCTTTAAACGATTTTTGGATTGTTGGTTATGTACCTAATAGTTGGAAAGATGCAACAACAATACCAATTCCCAAAACAGGTAAATCTCTCGAAGATCCTTACCACTATTGTCCGATTGCACCGACAATCTGTATGTGTTAACCAATGGAACGAATGATTCATTCTCGGCTTGTATGGAAGTTGGAAAGTAACAATTTAATATCTCCTTTCCAAAGTGGATTCCATTCTGGTCGTAGCATCAACGACCATCTGGTTAGACTGGAAACATTTACTTGCGATCTGTTTATCAAGAAGAAAATTTAGGAGCAGTCTTCTATGATTTAGAAAAGGCCTATGACAAAATATGGAAGTACGGGGTACTAAATAACCTGCACGATCTGGGTCTGAAAGGCAGTCTATACTCTTTCGTCTCAAATTTTATCTCAGGCAAAGAATTTAAATTACGAGTGGGCTCCACAGTCTCAGATATGCATGAGCAAGAGATGGGCAGTATTGTATTTGTGACGCTATTTAATATTAAACTCAATAGCATCACCAAGTGTTTAGCTCCCGCTGTGGATTGCTCATTATACGTTCACGATTTTTAATTTGTTATCGATCAAAGCACATGCATGCAATTGAAATACCACTCCAACAAAATGTCAACAAAAATCCAAAATTGGGCCAGTTTTAACGGTTTTAAATTTTCAAATTCGAAAACAGAATGCATGCATTTCTGTCAGTTGCTAAGACAACATGATGACCCTAAACTCACGCTGGACGGAACGTTTATTCCAGTTGTTGAGGAAACGAATCTTTTGGGTATTACCTTCGATACAAAACTGACTTTCATTCCAAATATAAAAAAGTGAAAGATAAATGCTTGAAAACTTTGGATATACTTAAAGTAGTTGCACACACTGACTGGGGTGCTGATAAATGCTTAAATTTAGACTATGGATGCGTTGCTTTTGGTTTAGCTAGGAAGTCGTATTTGAAAATTCTTGATTCAATTCATCATCAGGGAATACAACTCGCTCTGAGAGCATATAATAAGTGGCAAGCATCGTGGGATGATGCAGTGAATACCAAACATTACGCCATCAAACCATCCCTCGGAGAATGGACTCCTTCCAACATCCGTAGGGAGGAGGTAGTCAGTGCAAGAATCAGAATTGGTCATACATACTTAACCCAGTCCCACCTACTAAAAAGGGAAGATCCAACAGAGTGCGTTACTTGTAATGAACCATTCACTGTTAAGCTCTTTATGATTGTTCCGATCTACAACCTACGCGTGGTAAGTAAGAACGTTTTGATACTATACATATCACTTGTATTCTAGATTTCCTGAAGGAAGTAAATCTTTTTTCAAACTATAACCCGTATGCCATCACCTAGAGTATCTTTATCTAATGTAAATACCACCCCTTATTTTCGACATCTATTCCACTGTACTCATCAATATACATCATTTACATCTCCCGTTGATTAGTAAGCTTCCGAATTTACTGTTACTAACATCGTACCATTTTATGTTGAACTATTTGGGTATTTATATCTTTGACCGATAATAAACCTTTTAGTACTTTTAAAGATGTATGCATGCAACATATTGTATGGCGCTAAATAGCTTAAAAGTGCTGGTGCGCCGTTAAATTTCAATCAATCAATCAATCAATCCCTTGAATAATTTCATTTATTTAAATGATGTTATTGTTCCATAAAATCTCAGCATGTAATTTTATTCTTAAAACTTTATGATTGTTCTAAAGGAAAGGAGAAAATGTACCACAAAATTTTTATGTTTGTTTAAGCTCAACGCCGTATATATAGTCTTTGACTAAGTTATTCAGTAATAAATTTGGATCAGAAATGAATCCTCGATATATCACATATGAACGGTGATGTTGTTAGCTGTTTTCAACTTGTACTGACTTTAACTGGAACAGATAAGGCGTGTACGTAGAATGTATTCCATACCACCGTGTCATCGACATGAAGATAGTCTTTTAATTCGAAAGAAAAGAGGCGATACTGTAGTAAAATTGAAAACACAAAGAAATCCATATATTTATGACAACTCATACACGTTCGCCACAAATACAGAATATAACATCGATTATTTCAAGTGGTTATTTAATCAAGGCAGCAAGAAAGTTTGGATAAAAGATGAAATTCACGATTAGTATCCCAATATACTTGCAATTAAATTGGCTCTTGTTTAAAATATTAACGCATTTCAATATCAAGTAAACTTTCATTATATTTTGCCAGCTAATTTCTACGCAAAATATATTTTCGAATTGTTTATTTATATCGCTTACCAGATCTAGAAACTAATACGCAGATGAAAGCTGCCAAAATACCGGTTGTACCTGTAATTAGATCATGAAAACCTGTGTGATTTAGGTGTATGTGACCGCATTTCTTCATGGTGATTATTGAGATTATTGAACTTACTATTTTATTTTCTCGACAAGCATTTGCCATTTTGTGAAATAACGTATGATCGTTTCATCAATATATATATATATATATATATATATATATATATATATATATATATATATATATATATATATATATATATATATATATGTTATATACCGCATGATCATTGTCTGAAAATAGTAAAACTGCAAATTAAATTGTGAAATATAAACTCTTGCTTCCGCTCGTGTCGAGATCTTGTAGTTGACGCTACTTATAAAATGAAATATATAATATATTACTATATACGCTCTAACAATCACTTCTGTTAGACTCGTTTTGCGCTGATCAGACACGTCCAAAAATGGCTAGTCCGCTTGATATATCAAAATATACGTACATAACACCAAATGCTCGCAGTGACCTTAATATATACTATTGGTCTTTAAAACAGTCCAACGTTCTTACCTTTTGAAACATTAAGATCAATACAATCTTAAACATAGCTTGAAACATTCAGCCGTTACTAAATAAAGATCGCTAAACTCAGACATGCTTACAACTAAATTTGACCGATGCAGACTTACTGATCATCTTTTTAGCGTTGTCCCGGTTCCAAAATGACTGATCATATATATGTGAAACTAATAGTAATTCTAGCAATGCAAGGATGTTCACTCAGTTTGCAAGATAAGGCACACCCTTCAAAAATTCTCACGGTTCGTATCGAACAAAACCAGTTGCCAGTAATAATTATGAAAGTATTGTACCCTGGAATCATGTGGTATGCTGTCATGATGAACAGAAAGAATATGTGGTATTCATAATTTCTTTGAAGTCAGACACAAAACTCGATTTACGAATATGTCGCGGCCAGACGTTCTCATCGTATTGCTACATCATATCAATCTTGTTATATGCCCTGACTCAGCACAAAACACACTGACAATCTTGTATAGTTATTATCGAACTCTGAAAATGTAGCGCCACTTATCGCGCTGTTAAGGAGCATAACGTTTCTATCAAACACTATCATACAAGTCCATCATTCGTTGACAGATAGTTGGAATGAGAAGAAACACATATATTTATTTCAGCATTCATTTGTCAAAACATTCTTTCATTTACACTTATTCATGTATATATTTTATTTCTTTGGTTGTTCACTCACTCTAGATGAATAAAACGATACAGTTAATACATTTGGCTAGGTTTCTTTTATTTAGTTATATTTAACACTTTTCAGATCATTGTCAAAATCATACTTTTTCTAAAAACTTAATTCACATTTTGTTTTGGAAACGCAAACTATTATATAATATTGAGCTTTCGAATGCATATTATCTGAAGATTCAAAGTAAGGCGATCGTCTTAAAATGTAATATCTCATCCTTGTATGTACGATACCATAGTCCCACTGCGGGTTTGGGGTTGTAGAATTCATCCGAGGAGCCTCACTACCTGTCATAAGAGGAGACTAAGTAGAGGCAACCTGTTTGCCTTGGGTTGCCACCCGTGTCGGGGCATTAAAAGGATCCTGGTAGTTGAGCGGAGGTTGAAATACACTTCTTTGGCCTGTAATTCTCCTAGATGAGTGGTCGGGATTCGACCGGTCACGACAAATCGGCTGGTCACGCCATCTCCTGGAAGCCTTTATTCACTTGCTCACCTTCTTCTCTATCTTTGTTGTATCTGTCTTGATGCTCCTGTAGCTTTCCTTTTCCAAAGATTTGCAAGACTTCATAGAAGTCGGTGGCTTAATGGAACAATCGGGCGATAATTTTACCGACACTAGAAGGAGATTTTACGGGTTAATCCGAGGTAATTTTATCTATTGAGTATAGCATCTTTGAATCCCTGGTACTTGAAAAGTGTTCCCTCGTTGGGATCTATTGTGGGCGGGTAGCACGGGTACTGACATTTTAACAACCAATCATGGAAATTTCCCCAGAAAGCAAGAACAACGTACCAAACCCCTGTCTAACTTTGATAAAAAACCATATGGCGTGGAATCGGTCCACGCTTTATGGTTATTCAGTGAAAGAATGATTCGAAACGACTTGCTGCACTGTCGCCATTTGTAATAGAAAATGCAATTACGGAATCTATTGGTACACCAAAAAGAGTATAAAGATTTGAATTCGTGTTGTCTTCTTGTTGAGTGTGACTGAAAAGTTCAAACGGATAAAGAAATAAAACATTCTTCTACATTCCAGTGACCTCATGCTCTCCAACTAAAATTGAATACGCTGAAAGGCGTGATGCGGTGTCGTGACGTGTCTGGAGACAACGACACAGATATCAGCAAAGGAATGAAACATAAATGTGTCACTGCAAGAGAGTAGAATACATATTAAACGTAATAATCTGCAGGGCACCAACACATTTGTACTCACCTTTAACAAACCAATAGTACCAAAAGTGGTCAATGCTGTGCTTTGACAAATAAAGAGCGAGATATACATTCCAAACCCCCATTCAATGTTGTAAGTGTCAAACATACGACCATCACAAAGATCGATGTTCCAAAGTGAAACTATGTGACCGATGCGGAGACCATTCTCATCAGACATATGATTGTAGAGCAACTCCTCACTGTATCAACTGTGGCAAGGAACATCACGGCAATTCCAAGGATTGTAATACTTGGAAAGAGAAGAAAGAGATTAAAAAGCGTAATGTTTACATCATACGGAATCTACCCAGATGCAAGAAAACTTGTCCAGGCAAAAACATCTTTTTCTGGCCCATCCTTCTCTACTGTCGTGAACAAACAATCCGAAAATGCCGATCAACGTTCAAACGCAGACGCATATACCAGGTACAACAACAAGTGCCAATATATTCCATTATCAAGCACAGAAACATACAGGATCTACACAAACAACATTAAATAACACCCCAACACCGAAATCACCAATAAATAAAGACAAATCACAACCATATAAGCAGCAAAAGAGACCAGATTTTCCCATCAAACTTTATAACAGGTTTGGAGACAAAGCGAGCATGGATGCAGAAGAACCTACCCCAACCTACCTACTCAAGGTTGCTCCAAACCTACTAATACAAATACACCCCCGTATTTCGCGAATGGTCTAACCTAGCTCCAGAATTTCAAGCTTAACTTTATAACGAACAACACCATCATACAATGTAATTGTCGAGTAATTAAAGATTACTATAATGTTATTCATTTGCTTTTAAATCACCACGATCCTGCATTACTTTGTTTACTGCAAATATTCCTGAAAGAGACGGATAACATTACATTTAAAAACTGTTCCCTGCTTAACACGTACTTTCAAAACGCTGACAGGGCCTCAGGAGAAGTCTCTGTGGTTGTGAAAAACAGAGCCTCTCACAGAGTTATCTCTTTGAATACAAATATACCAGCCACTGCATTAAGCGTCACTCTACATCGAGTGATTACCTTTGGCTCCATTTACTTACCTCCAAACACCAACCTAGTACCAAGCGAATTAGATATTCTTCTTCAACAACTTTACTCGGTGATTTTAATGCCCATAACATTCTTTGAGGAATACATTACAAACACAGAGGCCGCAAAGCAGAAGATTTCATTTCTAGATACGATCTGCGTCTATATAACACTAAATCACCTACATATTTACACCCAGGAACGTGTACTCACACGTGCATAGATTTAACAATTGGCTCTACTTCGCTGCTTTTGGACAATGTATGGAATGTCGCTGCAGACCTTCACAGCAGTGATCACTTTCCAATCAACCTTGAAAATGCCAACTCTAAAACTGATGAAGCAGTCCCAGAATGGAATATAAAGAAGGCCGATTTGGCTACGTTTGAAACACTCTGTAAAACTACACTAAATGAGGATACAGTATTCAACGGTGTTAATCCTATGCAACTTTTTACATCCATTCTAATCGCGATTGCAAAGACCTCACCGAACAGTAAAAACACCCAAAATTATTGGGTAACCTAGGAATGTAAAGAAGTCATTAGACAACGCCGAGAAGCATTAAAAATATACAACAATCGTCCAACTCCCGAACATTTAATCAAGTATAAAAAATGTAAACGTGCATCATGGAAGAAATATTTTCCTTTTTTAACTATCCTTGATCAATGAAACAAGTTCTGGATGCTAATTGAAAAATAAACCCAAAATCATTGGGTAACCTAGGAATGTAAAGAAGTCATTAGACAACGCCGAGAATCATTAAAAATATACAACAATCGTCCAACTCCCGCACATTTAATCAAATATAAAAAATGTAAACGTGCATCATGGAAGAAATATTTTCCTTCTTTAACTATCGTTGATCAATGAAACAAGTTCTGGACGCTAATTGAAAAATTAATGGAAAGAGACAAAAAAATTATGTTCGACACCTGGACACAAACAATAACAATTTTAGCGCGAAACGTGATATAGCAAATATTCTTGCAGAGACTTTTCAACACAAATCCTCATCATCTAATTATTCAAAAGTCTTGCGAAGATTAAATAATCAAAAAAAGTTACGTTTGAAATTCACTTTGAAAGCTAAAACAAGCTGTTTTTACTATTCGAGCTTAGTGGGGCTTATTTAGACATGGCCCATGATACAAATGCTGGGCCTGATAAAGTACATTACCAGTTCTTGAAATACCTCCCAGAATCATCACTAACATCTCCGCTGAAAATCCTTAATGATTTATGGATTTCTGGTAATATACCTAAGAGCTGGAACGAGGCAACAGTAATACCAATTCCCAAACCAGGTAAAGATATCGAAGATCATAACAGCTATTGACCCATTGCACTGACAAGCGATATGTGCAAAACTATGGATTTAGAAAACGTTTGTGACACAACATGGATGTAACCCGCACGATCTGGATCTAAAAGGCCGTCTGCTTTCTTTTATATCAAAGTACTAGTGGGCTCTACCCTCTGCATTATGCAAGAGATGGGTGTCACTCAATCCAATTTTTTTTATCTTAGATGCTATTTAATATGTAAATCAATAGCATCGCCAAGTGTTTAGCTCACGTTGTGGATTACTAATAATAATTAGAGATTCGGGTGGAGCTGTTGGTGCAAATGAATATATAATATATCCCTGCTGAGCTTGATTTGATCGCTCGAGATTTATTTGATAGCTTCCTTCGATGACATCACATACTAAATTGAGCGCAATCACCGAGGATATATTCACGTTGAGCGGCGCGATATGCCTACCACCGCCATCTGGGTCATTATTATATGTCAGGATAGTTGCTTGTCGTTGTGGTGCTGTTTTTTTCCATGCGTCATGGGTTTTCTTGAAACCTTCATCAATGGCATCATTGAGAGATTTTTGTAGTTCTAAGATATTATATCCGTGTAGTTTGAATGTGGGAATATCTTCTACTACACGTATATTATACTTCGTTGCAAATTCGGTTCTTGTTTTAGGATTATCGTCACCTAATACCTCTTGAATGATTTGCAAATGAAATATTTCGAGGTCATTGATGATTCTATTACATGTTTCTACGACGCTGATAAATTCATCTCGGGTGAGAGTACCGGATTTAAGAGATATTAACATCAGTGAAATATCGTTATTGAACGCTGCGAAATTTTCAGTGATTTTATCCTGTCGAGTTGTTTAATATCTAATACCGCGATTTTCTATTATTCCACTGAAAAAAATCAATTTGGTGTAATCGCTATAGCTTCTTACTCGATTATCAGATTTTATCCTGTCGGTGATATAATCAGATTTTTGTGGTTCAGGTGGTAAATTAACAGTTTCTCCCCGAGGTGGACTTTTAGGCCATCCTAGTATTGTTCTTATAGAACTCTGATAGATATCTACGACATAATTTGGCGAGTTTATCTCAATGGCAGATGATAGCGTCGGCTCATGAACCGTTATAGCGATTTTTGAATCTGTTCCAGTAATTGATTTTATTCCACGCTGAAATTCAGCATTGATTTGTTCGATTTGGTATGATCCGGTTGGTATTGATACAACGTTCCAGTCTGGAGTCTCGTCTTTGCGATTCTTATTCGCAAATACTAAGCTGTTTTTCGATTGTTGACCGCCAAATGCTACCGACCTAATATTAGGCCAACTGTGATACACTCGTAGTTTTGCTAGCGCTATCTCCTTCATGGGAATCGGAATAGGGAAATTCACATTGAATTCAGGATTCGATGATGTTATTGAGATCATGCTGGTTTGTACTGGATTTGTGTTCTCCACTATTCGTTGAAGTAATTCCTGCGGTGTTGTCATTGTTATTATACTCATGATGTATTTCTAATTTTGACATCGCGGAATCATAAATACTTACCATCAATGAGAACTCACTTAAAAGTGCTGGTGCGCCGTTAAATTTCAATCAATCAATCAATCAATCCCTGGAATAATTTCATTTATTTAAATGATGTTATTGTTCCATAAAATCTCAGCATGTAATTTTATTCTTAAAACTTTATGATTGTTCTAAAGGAAAGGAGAAAATGTACCACAAAATTTTTATGTTTGTTTAAGCTCAACGCCGTATATATAGTCTTTGACTAAGTTATTCAGTAATAAATTTGGATCAGAAATGAATCCTCGATATATCACATATGAACGGTGATGTTGTTAGCTGTTTTCAACTTGTACTGACTTTAACTGGAACAGATAAGGCGTGTACGTAGAATGTATTCCATACCACCGTGTCATCGACATGAAGATAGTCTTTTAATTCGAAAGAAAAGAGGCGATACTGTTGTAAAATTGAAAACACAAAGAAATCCATATATTTATGACAACTCATACACGTTCGCCACAAATACAGAATATAACATCGATTATTTCAAGTGGTTATTTAATCAAGGCAGCAAGAAAGTTTGGATAAAAGATGAAATTCACGATTAGTATCCCAATATACTTGCAATTAAATTGGCTCTTGTTTAAAATATTAACGCATTTCAATATCAAGTAAACTTTCATTATATTTTGCCAGCTAATTTCTACGCAAAATATATTTTCGAATTGTTTATTTATATCGCTTACCAGATCTAGAAACTAATACGCAGATGAAAGCTGCCAAAATACCGGTTGTACCTGTAATTAGATCATGAAAACCTGTGTGATTTAGGTGTATGTGACCGCATTTCTTCATGGTGATTATTGAGATTATTGAACTTACTATTTTATTTTCTCGACAAGCATTTGCCATTTTGTGAAATAACGTATGATCGTTTCATCAATATATATATATATATATATATATATATATATATATATATATATATATATATATATATATATATGTTATATACCGCATGATCATTGTCTGAAAATAGTAAAACTGCAAATTAAATTGTGAAATATAAACTCTTGCTTCCGCTCGTGTCGAGATCTTGTAGTTGACGCTACTTATAAAATGAAATATATAATATATTACTATATACGCTCTAACAATCACTTCTGTTAGACTCGTTTTGCGCTGATCAGACACGTCCAAAAATGGCTAGTCCGCTTGATATATCAAAATATACGTACATAACACCAAATGCTCGCAGTGACCTTAATATATACTATTGGTCTTGAAAACAGTCCAACGTTCTTACCTTTTGAAACATTAAGATCAATACAATCTTAAACATGGCTTGAAACATTCAGCCGTTACTAAATAAAGATCGCTAAACTCAGACATGCTTACAACTAAATTTGACCGATGCAGACTTACTGATCATCTTTTTAGCGTTGTCCCGGTTCCAAAATGACTGATCATATGTATGTGAAACTAATAGTAATTCTAGCAATGCAAGGATGTTCACTCAGTTTGCAAGATAAGGCACACCCTTCAAAAATTCTCACGGTTCGTATCGAACAACCAACACCTTCGAGTAGCATAGATTTGTCGCTGAGAATGACAGCAATCGCTCTATAATTAGCAATAGCACCACGAAGCACATTAGCTCTAAAGTGTATATCAACGACGGATTGTCTTGTTAAATCAAGATGTTCCAGCGAAAAATAACAGACCGGGTATAAATTTTTAAAATCCAATTGTGATATTTGCAGACCAGTATCGACATTTTGATCGCGTGCCATAAATGACAACAACCTATGATACACGCGGGCAATATGATTTTGACCGTAATCAAGTTGTACATCTTCAGATGGTTCCTGCTGGCCGTTTATTCTCAGTGAGACGTCTTTAACACCTAATTGATCAAATATCATATGGCTGATACGTTGATCGCCAACTCGTGTGTTATCCCGTAACGCAATAAATATATGACGTGGCGCAGCAACGCCTTGTTTTGATGCTAGGTTCCAAGTAAATAACCCGTTAATATTTGATTGTTTAACATCTGTACTTACCGTTAGCCAACATAGTAATGATTTTCCTCTTTGGTCCATAAATGATAGTAATCGTTCTTCTGCGGTAATTGATGGAGTCAACACTGGCATCAACAATGATAGTTTTGTTAAAATAACTTTTCCAGCATCAGCATCTGGATTTGCAGCATCTGCTGGAACCCTCCAAATTGCGTCATTGTCATCACTCTTTCGCAAGAGTGCTACTGTATGCTTTGCTCCGTAGATATATTTTCGAACATTTCTACAGAATCCAAATATATGATGTAGTGGAATCGCGCATGAAAATGATCTACGCGCTCCTCCCAACATAAATATATGTGTTGCAGACCCTAGATTGAAATTAGGATCAGCATTTATGATCATATTCTCAGCATCAACATTGGCAGTATTAGCCTGATTTCTTGGTTGTCTTACAACAAATTGATTTCCTTCAGCGGTATTTTTAACATCCTTTGCAAACATCATAGAAGGTCCTGCTGATCTTGTATAATCATCGGAATATCTTGCTAGCCCTATTGTTGTGGCCACATCAACATCACGTTCTATCGACTCAATTTCTTTTCCATCGATGAGGTATCTTGCACTCTCAAATAGCGCCATGATAGCATTATTGACAAACCCGACTTGAGTACCAACTGGATACGGTGCTGGTACAGCAGGAGTATCAGAAGCAGTTACAAGTTCTCCTTCTACTTCGATAAACGCTTCAGCGGGTAGAAAGTATTTACTGGTATCATGAACTTGAAGTTCAATTCTTGATCGACTATATGAGTCTATTGCATGATAGGAGTAATATTCATAATCGCGTACAGAATTATCCTTGCGAACTGGGGCGTCTAGATCAAACACTGGATCAGGTGACCGTTTGAACATTTTATTCTATTTATCAAAGTCTAAATCGTAAATGGAAATGGAAATAGAAAATTCTACGAATTTTCACCTACGAATTTTCACCTACGGATTTTCATCGTCGAAGACGACTTTGTCGTAAGCCACTTCCTGCTATCATATTTGCGATGTTGGTGTATGACGGAGTCACCAGCGACGCTAGTTTCTGATCTACTGCGTTATTTATAATTTTACTAACACTCGCAGGTATCTCTGCTGTAGACGGTAGTGGTCCTCCTTTGGATTTTCGCCGCCGAACTAGCGCTGTTAATTTATCCTTCGCGGCTGAAAACGCTCTCCCGGCAAGATCTCCAACAGCACAAATACCCTTATCACGAGTAACATCAATGGCTTTCATCGATAACTGTTTTACTAGCGGTGCCACTTTTGGAGCCATTCTTGCAAATAACCCTGCAGTGGTATCAGCGAAACCATCCCCATAGTATGTTCTATAAACTGAAACCCGCGAGTTTACTACATAGACGCTGGCTGGTTTGTCATGGTTGTAGTGTATGATCATTCTTATTCAATTGTTATTTATCTAATCGTAAAACTGCTAGCAATTTTCATCCTAAACGATTTCCAATCCTTTGGATTTGAAACTTTTTGAGTTTAGTCGCTGTAATAATCCTCCACTAACTCGCCAATGAAATCTCGATATGTTGCAATATCCATGATACCACCGGCAAATAACCGTCTGCAGATATTAGCTGCTTCATTG
The DNA here is from genome assembly GCA_030141615.1 of Unio pictorum. NCBI lineage: Eukaryota > Metazoa > Mollusca > Bivalvia > Unionida > Unionidae > Unio > Unio pictorum. Next base: position 12,856,190 of record JARLTB010000113.1, read on the forward strand.
ATTACTTCCGGTGAGTTATTTCCAGCTCGTTTCCCTCCGATGAGAACATCTAATCGTGCTATATCACCAAGAACATTACCAGGACATTGAACTGAAATTCCACTGGAATCTATTAATCCCTTCCCGATACTATAACCAGTTGCTGCATCCAGTTTTTCTGAATCCGTGCTTTGTAAATAATCAAGAGTATTATCATCATCTCGATCAGATGGTCCAAGCGAAGGTTCTTTTTGTTTTTTAGGTGAAAAAGATATTTTCTTTGAAGGTTGCTGTCGCGTTCTTTGCAATTTTTGCGGTTTTTGTTGTTGTTTAAACTCTTCATATTGTTTATACACTGTACCCACCATCTTGATATATTCAATGTATGATGCACTTGTTGTGTCAATTTGACTTGTTTTAGTTTTGATTTTGTAGAATACATCAGCCCAATGAGTTATACTTCTAATATATTTATGATGTTATGGTTTCAACATTTTTTTTCTGTTTTCATAAGTCGTAACAACAAGCGTACGAATTTTGCTGGATCGGTCTTATCAATTGCTGCTAACCCTTCCTCGTTAAATCTCGGGCGTAGGTCAACTACTGTTCTTTTTGATTCAAGTGTTTTAGATAATTCAGTAACATCAATATCACCTAATCGTTCAAATTCCTGCTGAGCTGATATATCACCGTGGAGTTTTTGTACAGCTTGTTTTGTTTGTTCAGTTCCTGTTGCTATTGTTTCAAGTTCAACAATAAGAGGTTTTCCCGTAGTCTCGGGAACATCTCCCCATATAGCACGCTCTACCCCCTTCGTTGCTGTGGTTATTGGTTTAAACAACTCTTCAGATCCTGCAGCAAAATCCGTTTGTAAACTCTGTCTAGCTTGCAGTTTATTCCTTACAGAGTCGCGGATTGGTATAAATTTTTTGATCGCGACCAGTCTCTCACGAGCAAATCGGGTTGTTAATGCTTCATTTACCATTATTCAAATCGTAAACAATTTTCCAGTTTGAATCTGGAAGAGATTTCCATGTAAAACAATTTTCCAATTTAAATCTCGAAGAGATTTTCCAGAGATTTAAAGTGAAAAATCTTCGACTTTCGGGGAAAAGACTACGGGAAATCCCATGCAAAATCGACCGTTTGACCCTACTGAAAACAACAGTCATTTTTGGTCAGTTTTGGTCGTTTTTGTCTTTTCTTAGTCGTTTTTTAGTCGTTTTTAGTCAGTTTTTTGTGATTTTGTTATGATTTTTTCCTCAAAGTCATTTTTAAGTGAAAAAGTCTACGAGAAATCCAATGCAAAATCGACCGTTTGACCGTAAAATCTCAAAGAGATTTTCAACTGAAACCGCTTAAAATCAGTCAAAAAATAAAGAAAATCAGTCAAAAACGGACAAAATCAGTCAAAACATAGCCAAAATCAGTCACAAAACGACTAAAAAGATATTTTACTATGAAAATTTCAGTAATGAATAAAATATTTTACTACGAAATTATACAACGTCCTGGTAAAACACTTATGATACCGTCCATGATTTGTAGTACTCAAAGTCATTCTTGAAATCAAAGATTTCAGTGAAAAAGTCTACGAGAAATCCCATGCAAAATCGACCATTTGACCCTACTGAAAACAACAGTCATTTTTGGTCATTTTGGGTCGTTTTTGTCGTTTTTTGTTCATTTTTGATCGATTTTTGTCAGTTTTTGACCTAAAACATCAGAAAAATAATTTTAGGTAAAAAGGTCTACGAGAAATCCCATGCAAAATCGACCATTTGACCGTAAAATCTCAAAGAGATTTTCAACTGAAACCGCTTAAAATCAGTCCAAAAAAAATCAGTCAAAAAATAGCCAAAATCAGTCAAAAAATAGACAAAATCAGTCAATAACGACTAAAAAAAAATATTTACTATGAAAATTTCAGTAATAAAAAATATTTTACTATGAAAATTTCAGTAATAAAAAAATATTTTACTATGATAATTTACAACTTCCTGGTAAAACACTTATGATACCGTGAATGAATTTTACTAACAATTATCCGAAAGGGGCTTTTCATTTTGTTCAATTAACAATCTTATATTTCTGATTTTTGAATTAATCCTTCTTTTACTTCATACTGTTTCCCTAATTGTTTTCTTATATTTTCCACGATAGTAAATAATTTGACAAACTTACTGACGTCGTCACAGCATAACAGGTAATCACGGATAGAATTCTTAATTCGTTTGTTTAGTGCATATTGTTTGGGTATTGCATATTTGTTATTGTTAGCGCCGTATTCAATATCCTGGAAGTCGGACATAATTTGATCGCAGTCTAAATTATTCGATATGTAAATCCCCTGAGATTTCAAAACTAAAATTTCGGATATTACATCATTGATATTTTGAGAATTCATATTACTAATAATTATATACTTCTAGTATGAAAAATGGACGTCTATACATAAACAAATTTAATTTTTTGTCCGGTCTTTTTTAAAATCGCAGATCGACAAATTCCCTCTGCAACGCGTTGAACAGAAGGTTGACAAATATCGAAATACTTACCAGCCTTATCTATTTATTGAAATACTATTTCCTCGTTATTTGTTGTATTAAAAGATCTTACAGGTCTCGCTTTTTTCGAGCATTGTCCAGTCTATCCTCGATTCAAATTTTCACTTTGTGTAACAGCTTGCAGATTTGATAAAGAATTTTTCTTAACATTGGAATCAATGTGATCGATAACAAAACCATCTTCGATCAATCCCTGGAAACATTCATACACGAAACGATGGCAGTAATAATTCTTCTTCCCAGCGCGAAACTTCAAATACCCTTGATTAGTCACAAAACCAACTGCTTTCTTTAATCTACGGTTTCTGATAATACCATCACTGTATGCCTCATAGTTTACAATCACAGGGTGTGGTCGGAATTCTTGGTTCATTTATATACTATACTGTTTGTCTAATTCATTGTTTGGTCGAATGATTACATTTAGAAATCTTTCAATGTAGTCTTGAGAAGTTCTTATGATTTTGTCGTTGATGGAATTCTTAGTGGAATCTTTGATGGAATTCTTAGTGGAGTTTTTAACTCTATTGGCGTAATAACGCTCCAACTCTCTGTATCGTTTGCCACCACAACCGAGACACAACTGTGTTTACCACGCACCCCTGCCCCACATCGTATGCAGGGTAAAGGCCCATAACTCCCGTTACGAACACTTTGCATATGATATCCACATAACTCCTTTCTGCATGATTTGTTACACTGGGTTGTTGATCCAATCATAAGCCATTTGCAATGATTCATTATACATAATTCTTTTATTTAAATATTTGTTTTAATTATAGCATGAAGGAGTTTGAGAGATTATCCAAAATTACGCCTTGGAAAAATGCTAAATTCAAACTCGATAGAGTCTTTGATACAACAAAGGGTAAAATTTGCGATAGAACCATGATAACTAAAATTCGTGATTGTTTTAATGAATTCAAGCGTGATGGAGCATCTCATTGTTGGTCAACATTTCGAATTGATGGTATCGTTGACGCTACCATGAACGATAAAAAAGCAGCAGTGATAATTTCACATCTTCGAAAAAGGTAATTTTTAGAATAAAATTCATTATCCATTCAGACACAGGAGACTGGATTATTCGTGATAAATTTGAACCCATCTTGAAGGATAAAAAAATGTCACTGTGAGTCAAGATTCCAAACCAGGAATTTTGACTGGAATTGACAAACCGTATTAGGAAATATCTTATCCTGTAACAGCAGTTGTTTACGGGATATATCCGTTAAATGATAAACCGAGTATTAAAAAACTAGCACCGATGAAACTGTCGTTGATGACTTCGTCATCAGTGGCTTTGCCACTCAATTGTGTAGCAGAACGAATAATAGAACACTTCACAAAAGCATCCCGGGGGAACAAATTGACTGATCTAAGATGCAGACGCAAAAAAATAACCGAATGGGAATTAACAGTTAGGAAAAACGGAGCATCGATTCTGGATATAGTGAATTAGAAACATCATTAAGATTCTCAATATCAGTAACGACGATAACCGGCTAAGTATTATACGAACCGAAATATAAATCAAAAGGAACCCCAATCAAAATTATTGATCATAACGAACACGCATGGACACCTGCGGTAACAATATTTCCGCGAACACGGACAATAAAGTATATACCCGTTGCATCCACCTCAGAATTCTCTGAGAAAAAATTGTTCGATGCTATTTAACAGTTGAGTAAAAACGATCCTGTATCAGTGTGATTACTTCACAGCGCTGAAAACCCAGAGGGCGGATTCAATCAGATTGTAAGACCCCATGGAGAAATATACCGCACTGAAGCCCTCCAACAGGCAATGAAAAAACTAGCTAGTAGTTTCTCAGAGATTTTCGACGACGAACAATTATTAACAAATTGCTTTGCAATTCCGTCGGTTGCAGCTCATTTTGCGAAAAAGAGAAACTCGTGGAAACCAAAGCGAGCTGAATTTCTCAAAGACATCAAATCAAGTTGTATAGAATATAACCACGGTGGATTATGGAATACAAAATACGACCGTGAAAGTATTATTACAGTTGATATAGTCGCGTGTTATCCGGCGAGTTTTCTCGGGTACGGAGAATAAGCTATATATTTTAAACGATTTGGACATCCCACACACGAGATGGCCCGTGTTGCTATTAATGGACCACTGCCTGATTTTGATTTAGCCGGATTCGCTCGTGTGGTATCATTTGAATTGGCTACAGCGTTACATCCGTGCTGTTATGTTTGGATTGGTAGACACATGTCTGAAAAACATTGGATACTAATAGTGCTATTACGGTATATGATCGATTGTAGGATGTTAAAATCGCTGATTGTCAGTGAAGCGATTATATCCTATTGAGCTCAGACTGAGGTCTGGTTACCACAACCTGATCTAGATGTATAATCAGCGAATAACGAAACCAGTTTCCTGATCTCGACAAAGAATATATCATGAATTGGTCCAAACTGTTATATGAAATCAGAAACAAAGACGCAAAAGATCTTGGTAGAAGAATAATCGGTAAATTCACTCAAGGTGGAAAATACGACAATAACATATATTCTTCACGATTGATTATAGATAGCGCTGAATACGATTTTATAATTACGGATATAACATCTAAGGGTATATACATAGATCGTAAAGACGCTTTCCTGTCCGATGCAATAAAATTTGGTACATTTGTTACTTACGCAGACGGTGAAAATCTTCAGTATACAAATTTGAGAGCATCTATGCTAGCTTATGCTTCTATCAATTTATTTTCGATGATAAATAGATTTCCTGACACGGCAGTTAGAGTAGCTACTGATTCATTTTATATAAACGCGAAACACAGTAACGCAGAGGCTGAATTTATTAGTGGTAGCAAAGCTACTGGTGACGAGAGTAGGGGATCATGGGGAATTAAAAAAGTAATACCATGTGATTATTCCGAATCAGCAGATGTTACGATTGAAAATAATTACTTGAAAAATAATCACATATCAGATTTATCTAATGCACCGCAGATATCTGATCCAATATGTAGATATAAAACAGTTTATTTAAACGGCTGTGGTGGGTCAGTAAAGACGACTCGCGCAAATGAGTTATTTCGTGGAAAAAGTCCTACGGATTTCACAAACATGATTGTACTAACACCAACACACAGACTTGCCAGAGAGATGAAACAACGAGGGGTAAATGCCTGTACTTATCACAGTTTCTTTCGATGGAAAGGCGATGAATGGACTCCTGAACGAATGGGCGAGAAATTTATTCCTAAAGTCATAATTTGGGATGAGATATGCACGTTGTCATTAGATGTATTACAAAAATTTCTTGATTGGTTATTGCACGCGAATACAAAAGTCGTCACGTGAGGCGATCATGGCCAACCACCACCATTTGTCGGTTTATCGCCACATGATTGGCTAAAGAAATTTGTAGACTATTATGAAGAAATTAACACCGATCATAGAGCACTTGATGAACAATTACGCGAGTTCAAGAAACTAATCAGATTACAACCGGATAGAATCCAATGTGAAATAGCGCGTGAAATAATTTCAGAAACTCCCATGGAGGAATTTTGGGAAGCATGGAGACCAAAGGATTTGAAAATCGCAAGTAGAAAAATAGTCAGAGATACACTTCAGATGAAATTATTTGAATTGCATAAAGAAAAATTTGCAACACTTCCAGTACCGTTATGTTATAGGCCTTCGGATACACGAAAACAGAATATTGAAGTTGATATTCCAGGCCTGACAAAGTCAGGGGCAGAGAAGCAGAATTTAGTGTTAAATGATATCGTGCTGGTTGAAGATGCATTACGCGCAAATAAATCCCCATGGACGCTAGGATACGCAGCGACGATACATTCTTCACAGGGATTGACTATATCCGATACAATTGTTTGGATGGTGGATAATCACATCGAGTGGTCGAATTTAGTCTATCTTGCAGTATCCAGAGTACGGCGAATAAATCAACTTCGAAGAGTTATTTTAAAAGACGCAGAGGTGCTAGTTAAGACCACGCGGTGGTAATTGAGTATCCTCGGGTAAAAACATTTTAAATAGAATAGTAAATAGATTCCATGTTGTTATTAATTACCAGCACCTAACATCAATTTACCTTTCATCGCCGATTTTTTTAATTGTTGTCGAGTAAATCCTCGCTGAGGAGCAGTTGAATCCAGTTTATAAATTGCTGGTCTACCCGTACATCGTGTTATGCCGGATATTTTATGCGCGGTAACACTCCAAATAGGATCAGTAGCCCTTTTTGTGCCACCTTCAAGCTCTCCTGGTTCGTATAAATATCTAACAGTGACATTACCGAGTATTGGCTGAGAAACGCTAGCGATTCGTGGTTGTGGTATATACTTCTTTTTAATCGCGTTGTTAGGTTTCATGTGGGTTGTTCGAGTAATCTCATTATTCAGCGCGGTAATCACAGCTGGTAATCTCTTGACCCATTCACGGGATTGTTTATCCTGAAAGAATTCCTTTGCGTATTGATATCCAAATATTCGCTCAGCAAGTGTCCCATTAAACCGTTCAACAATTGCATGATCGCGATGTAGTGCACTATGCCCTCGTCTGATGGTGAAATTATGATGTTTCATCGTTGATAGAACTGCACAATGAAATTCCTTGCCAGGATCAACTTGTAATAGATTTGGCCAGCGCAGAGGACCCCTTTGATAAATCCTTTCAAACGTAGAAGCTACTTCAGTTGATGATTTTGTTTCTAGCGGCTCTGCTTGTTTGTATCGACTCGCAACATCAACTACAATTAGCTTGATGAACTTCATTAGGAACGGTCACATTAAAAACCGGGTAGTTAATTTGTTTAGGCGGTGGTAGATAAATTTGCCATATTACCTGTTTGGATAACCAATAGACTGCAGTGGTATATTTCACCGATGCAGCACTAGCGAGTTCACCAATTGCTGCCTTACCCCTCCAGTATCCTTTTGGAGAATAGTAAATAGATTCCATGTTGTTAGTAATTACCAGCACCTAACATCAATTTACCTTTCATCGCCGATTTTATTAACCATGAAGCCAATTTTTCATTGAAGGATTTATCAGTGATAGAATTCAGAGCAATGAATTAATTTCACATCTGCGAGATGTCTGTGTTGCAGAGTGCTGCTTTTATAAGCGACATCATGAGCATGACATGCCATATCAATGGCGTTTATTGGTTCTTCACCGGGTTTGGGATGTTTTTGATCATCGAGTCTAATATCGAGTCTGGTTCCGGGTCCACAATAACTATACCCTGGAAGTTGTTTTTCTCCTGGATACTTCGCCTATGGTGTTCCCGGTAGTTTAGCTAGCTTGGGTGCGATATCACCTCCTCGTTTTTTTTTAAATCCTTTGATTTATCAAGGGAAACAAATCTAATTTTTATGTACTGCATTGTACACACTTACCGGAAAGTGCTGATCGGTTATTTTTAGTTGTAATCGTCGTCAAGTCATCTGTGCCAGTACGTTTTTTACACTTCACACAATATAGATCCAAAATTTATATATAATAACATGAATGTAATTGATTATTCAGCTACCCGACGACGAGAACCTATTAAACACCATGCGATGTTGCCGAATTCAATTAGAATGATTATCATCGGACCATCTGGAAGTGGCAAGACACAATTGTTACTTTATTTAATAACGAGATGGATGAAATGGTACAAGTTGTATTTGATAGCTCCTAGTGTAGACGATCAGTGATGTTACAATGTGTTAGAAGGTATTATTGAATTTATAACTGATATCGAGGACGCCCCGAGTATTGATGATATCGATGGAAGTATTAACAATTTGGTCGTATATCACGATGTGATGTTAGACAATCAAAAGAATCCCGCTGGGATATTTTCCAGAGGCAGGCATAAAAACACTGATGTGACATATGTTACTCAACGATACACTCAAATACCAAAAGTGATCAGAGATAACTGCAATTTATTGTGTGTATTTAACGGAGTTGATACTCATACGCTACGAAATATTTGGCAAACTTGGTGCGGCGGTGATATTGATCATAATCAAATTAGAAATTTCTTTAGTCACGCTCAGTCAATCCCACACGGATTTGTGACGATAAATTTATCAGACCCTCGGACTCGATATCGTATCGGACTTGATAAAATATTTGGTTAACACCATAGCAGCAGATGCGGCGACGTTAGCGTCTTCGAGGAATTTGCCTTTTTTTACGCTCCATTGGCAAGGTACTTAAACCCAAGAGGTTTTGAGAAACCCCTAATTTGACAAATAGGGCTTTAAAATCGTTAAGGCTCCATTTGGCAAAAGGAGACTTAAAATGTTTTGCTTAAAATCTACCCCAATTAGAGAAGTCCGATTCGCCCCCTCTGCTGCTCATGATGACCCTAAACTCACACTGGACGGAACAGCTATTACAGTTGTTGAGGAAACAATGTTCATGGGTATTATCTTCGGCAGAAAACTGATTTGTATCCACACATCAAGAGTTTGAAAGCTAAATGCTTAACATCTACTTAAAGCAGTTTCGCACGCTGAATGGGGTGCTGATAAAACAAAGTCGTCCTCAATCTGTATAAAACATTTATCCGCTCCAAACTAGACTATTTTTTATGGTTCAGCTAGGAAGTCATGTTTGAAAATGCTTGACCCAATTCATCATCAGGGAATAAGACTCGCTATCGGAGCATTTAAGGCATCTCCATGTAAAAGCTGTGTCGCAGAAGCGAATGAACTACCTTTATCATATCGCAGAGAAATGCTTTCAGCACAGTACGCTCTCAAATTAAAATCAAACCCTCTAAATCCTGCATTTTCGTCAGTTTTTGTTTTATCCCCAATAAAACACTTTAGACGAAAACAAACTAAGTGTCATACGTTCATTTGGCATCCGAATAGTATCAGGCCTTTACAGTATCAAAATAAGTCTCTCTTCAGTTCAGAAATCGTTTGTCTCGGAAACACCACCTTGGCTCCTTAAACAACCCAAAGTGCTTTGTACGTTACACGATGGGAAAATATCTGAGACAAAACCTTTTATTTTCCAAAAACTCTTATCATGAACTCCTCACCGTATTTACAAACTACTCAGCAATTTACTCATGTATCATAGGATGAAGAAAAGGCTGCTGCAGCATTCGTTAGTGGCAAATACATAATAAAAGTTTGTTAGCCAAACGATGAATCCATTTTTTCAGCCGAAATCAGAGCAATAGACCTTGCTCTTAAATTTGTCGAAAAGAAACGAATTTTAAATAGTATTATCTTCTGTGACTCACTATCAGTGCTTCAGTCACTATACAATAGAAAACTGGAGAACCCATTGTTAGTAAATCTCCTCGTCAAACATACGGAGCGTGGCACCTCCTACAATACAGAATACTGTTCGTTACCTAGCCATAATGATATTAAAGGTAACGAAGAATCAGATCACGCTGCTAAGATGGCTGTCTCTTATGAAACATCTGTTTTTAAAATACCGTTTACTGATTTTAAACAACGTATAAAAAGTATCTACACCAGAAGTGTCAAGCATCATGGAATGATGCAGTGAATAACAAACTTCACACCGTCAAACCAACCCTGGGAGAATGGAGTCCTTCCTAAGGAACCATCTGTAGGGAAGAGGTAGTCAGTGGAAGAATCTGAATTGGTCATACATACATAACCCACCACCACATACTAAAAGGTGAAGATCCACAAGAGTGCATTACTTGCAATGAACCATTCACTTTCAAGCTCTTTATGACCGAGTGTTCCGACCTGCGACCTACGCGTGATAAGTATGATAATGCACATGACATGTATGAACGTTTTGATAGTATATATATATATTACTTGTATTCTAGATTTCCTGAAGAAAGCAAATCTTTATTTTAAACCGTAACTTTTATGCCATTACCTAGAGCATTTGTATCTAATGTAAATACCGCCCATTAGTTTCAACATTTGTTCCACTGTACTCATCAACATACACTATTTACATCTCCCCTTGACTGGGAAGCTTCAGATTTTCCTGTCACAAACATCTCACTATTGTTTATATTAATTAGTGTAGACAACTAATACATAGCAAAATCATTGCTGCACTGAGCATGATGTCAGGATCTTTATTAATAGAAGGAGCGAACTATATTTATTTAGAGCAGGGTTTTGGACTTTTCTGAGTGAGTGTTGTATGTAATGATTTTGATTTTGTGAACCTCACAATCATTTTAGAAAATTATAATCCAGTAGATATTTATTTGCGTAGAAAATGCTAATCGTGACCTGAGGTCAAGTGAGCTTTTATTTATGAGGACTTGGTCATTGTTTCTTTACTATTATTACCGCTTTAAAACTGGATTATAATTGAGACCAGTTCGGCTACATTTTATTTTCTCCAAATAATTCAAGTCATTAATGTCTCTGCAAATACAAATGTTCTCTGATACACTAAGTAACAGAAAAAAGTGAAGAAAACATGCTTTGTAAAGTGTAACAAATAATTAATTGCCCCAGACTACAAAGTAAGAAACAGACAACTAACTACGTACGGTATTGCGAATTAAAGCCCAAAATTAATCAAAGAATTACTTCATAGTTTTTAGTAATAAAACATCGTGAGTAAAACTCAAATCGCGAAGAGGTTTCAAACTGAAAGCGATGTCGTTTTTCTTATGGCTTGCGTCAAAAGTCACTTGTTGAATCAAATAAATATTATTCCAGGTTTCACTATAGATTCAAATGAATATATTTATTCAATAATTTTACCAGAGACCGCTTGTATTTCAAGTGAATATCATTTTGAAAGATAATGATCTTCTCTCCTTGACCACAAGGTCACAATTAACATTTTCTTAAAAGAAAGGAATTACCTAATGGAAATAACCTTCTTGAATGAGCTAATTAGCCATGTTTACTTACCACAAAATACCCAATCAATTTTAATTTGCAAATCTCCAAAACCAAGACCCTGAACAACATTTTGATTTCGTCTTTGCTTTCCTTCAAAATAGTTCAATCAATGCGCTCGTACACATAGAAAATAATGAACTTATTATGAATTGTTGACATAAATGAAATACAAAAGAAAGTCAATCATGTAAGAAATAACTAACTTTAGGACAAGGTGAAGTCCAGCAAACAATGTTACATTGCAAAAACATAGTATGTTCACAATTGCATATGCTAATAGAAGTTTGCATTCTATTACGTCCCTTTTTTGTTTCACTTGACAAAGTTAATATTTATGTTGAATCGCATTAAATGAGACTTGCTATAAATGCTTCTCAGTGCAGAACTCAGATAGGAAAAAAAATAATGTATTTATACACTCACCATAAATAAAGAATATATAACAGTTCCTTATTTAGACAATTTATGAATTCAAAAATAGTGGTAAATTGTGATCCAAGATTAGATGATTTGAAAACAATGTAATGACTAGGTTGTGAATCGAGTTTGAACACATGTCAATAAAAGTCAACTATGCATTGAATAGAAATGGAAAACTTTTGTAATTGGTGGTTGACAGTCAAGAACTGTTTATCAAGTGTGTATTGGTCCCTGCTAAACATCAAAATTGATATTGGATATACTATGTAACTTGTTGTGTAATTCCTCTTAAACGAAATAAGGACTGAATTGGGGACCCAAGGAAATATTATCGTCGATGAACGATAGTTGAAGAGCACATCATGACATTGTATAAAATCAGCAAACACACAGATGTTGAAGAAGGCTGTAGTGGTGAAGAAGCAGTTAACATTGAAATAGAAGAGGAACATCCGGTAAGAAAACTTAAGACAACACAGAGCAAACTAAAAATATCTCAGGACACCAGCAAGTAAATTAAAATTCAAACGTACAATCATCAGCGATTGAATATATTCTGACATTGGTCTCATAATAAGGCCATGGATGATGATGCAAAATGGTTCGAAGAAATGAAAACTTTGCAACTGAGAATACTGCTAACAGGAGAGGTATTATAGGTAGCACAGCAAACAAGCAAAACATATGTTGAAGACAAGCCCTGATAAATAGGTTTGTGAACGACCTCACGATTATTTTAGCCAGTTAGTCAGCATACTAAGGAATGATAACGAAACATACAGAGGTCTAATGGCACGTATACAAGAGTACTCAACACGGTTCATTGATAGTCGTGGTCCACACAGATGCTTAGCAAATCAATAAAGTCAGTGCAGACCCAATGCATAATGCGTAAAATGGGCAATGGGCCTATTGTCGATGCTTGTATGGGTTACGATTTGCCCATCAATGACAACAAGTTCGACCCAAGGCACAGCCGACAACAAGCGAATAACCAAGCATCAATTTCGCCCCAGTCCTAGAATACTGGTTTGATCAAATGATGATAAGGAGACAAACGGTGCTAAAAAAACACCAGTATGGTCATGTTAGCGTCATTGTCCAAGCAAAAATACACACAACCAAGTAATTTACTTTGTGCAGAATATCTTTGGTGATCGGTTAATAAATGAACCGGGAACAGCGAACAGCAAGGAAGTAATGTTTATCAAATATACATGTGCAGAAAGGACATTGTCGATCAGTCAAGTATCCTTGAAGGGCAGAACCTGACACTCTACACAGCGATTGGACAACCTTTCCGGGCGAAATTGGTCAAGTAAAATTAAACAAGCAATAACAAGTGTCATATTTAAACAGAATTGATATCCGACTTGGTAACACAAGCGATTCTTGGTATGTAGGAAAATGGGACTATTGCCGTAACAAGGATGCCGACAAAGGCGCAGAAAGAGGAATCTGAAGAAAGTGAAAAGAAAAAAAAAACAAACGTGGGGTCAGATTCCATGAACAGGATGACGTACATTTGAATAAGTTATTTTCTGGTATAACCTTTAATTATTCCATCACGCATGTATATTAAACATGCATAGCCTTAGACTCAAGTTCGTGACAATTTATCAGCATGTTGCAAACTCCCCGACGGTGTTTGTTTGCAGACACAGGGCCCATCTCACAAGCTTGTTGGCTTGTTACCTTGCTTGGGGTTAACTAGGTTAGCAGGTTATGGTCAGTTTCGACACTGAATGGAACACTAGACAAATAGTGGTGAAGAGGTTTTATCGACCATACTATGGCAAGGCACTCTTGCTGAATTGCAGAAACAATATTGTACACATTTGATATTGAAAACCACAGAAAAAACATTATATATTATTTTAGTTATTTTTATCACTTATATCTCCACCCACATAATATGGTCTGATTATAGTCAACGACGTTGTATCATATTATTTTGACAATGTCATCGATATGAGTATTCCAGTTGAAGTAATGTTTAATGTTGCTGTAATTAAGCTTGTAAGTTTTAACGTCAGACACGAAAGAAACACTTATTTAGGAGTTTATTTGTGTTAGTTGATACACGCTGCTTTATTCCGATTGTCACACAATTTGGTTGACAGGCCTTACTATCAATTTTGTTTTGTTGACAGCGAACTGTGATATAGATGAGGTCGATTTGAAGTTTAATTTCAACGGTGTCAATAGACATACGTAACAAATCCAGAGCAAAGTCCTCAAAGAAAAATATACGTCTTGACGTGAACTGAATACCAGGCAAAATCATTGATCCACAGCAGAAAACGTAGACCCTAATATAGATCATTGAGGAAAAACTCTTAAAATATGACTTTAGTCGGAAGATCATTTACTGATAAAACTAACTTTTAATTTGTATGTCCATGCTAGAGGAAGGGATATTACCACTGTTGAAAGTTCAAAAACAGATAATAATTTGGAAGGTAACGTTTACTAAGAATATTGTACATGTGTTTGAATTACTACATTATCATAGTACCATGACTCACATTTCGAAAGTTTATACCTACAGGTAGGTGCAGCTTGTCGTCCATGTACGTATTTTTGTTCTATCGATTTGAGTCTGCATTAGTGACCATGCCATGCATTTCGGTTACCTTCAAACCCATTCTCTGCTTGCAGAGTACTTGTGTGGTCTTTATTTTACATATTTTAGTATTGCGCTGTTAAGGAGTGCTTTCTCGCGTTGGTAAATTTTGGTTTAATACAAGAGAATTATTAAGCATATTTTTTTCAGTAGATCTGTTGTGTCAGAGTCGATCTGGTATTTTAGATCACATTGAACAAAAATAATGTGTTGGTAGCTGACTATTTGATACCAAAAGTGTGTTGATGTTTGATATGTATGGTAGGTCGAACGATCTACCAAGTATGTCGTCATATAGCGTCATGCCCACGTCTCGTATTGGATACAGCCAGACACAATTACCTTATCTGCAAAACCAGAAACATGTGTGTATGTGTTACGACGAATCATATACTACCGTGATGTGTATGTATCATTTTAAGTGGTAGATGTATGCTGTGAAGCATAACTTAAATGTTCTGGGATTGTCTCCATGACAATATTTCTATACGATGCTTTTAAAATTTGCGCTTCGACTGAAATGCTTTTGTTCCCAATCCAAAATGTAAAAAGTCTGTTCTAGTGCATATAGTTCTCTTCATAGTGAAAACATTAGAACAAACGTATACACCAGTGGCATTACAATATGTGTTGTGTGTGACGGGATGAATGACAAAATATCTTGACCAATGACTGCACTGTCACATGAATCATGCATATATCTCTCTCTCTCTCTCTCTCTCTCTCTCTCTCTCTCTCTCACTCTCTCTCTCTCTCTCTCTCTCTCTCTCTCTCTCTCTCTCTCTCTCTCATATATCAAGGCAATAATAATTACCTATTTTTCATTTCAGTAAAATAAACACTATACTGCAAACATTTAAGTTAAATCTCGTTCAAATGGATTGTACACGGCCGAGGGCAAGTAGTCGATACTACTATATTTCCAAAATCACGTAATGTTGTTAAAATAAGTTAAATAATTAAATCGACATCATTGTTACCGTTTAATAATATGTGCATACGTCCACTATATATTTCACTTTGAGTAGTAGTACTTCATAGTTCAGCGGACGCTGCTCATAATATGATTCTCCGACTGAAGATGTTTTTGTACTATATTGTAAGGCAAGTGTTTGAATGATATTGTATATGTATTCATGTGCGTTTACACCAGATTAGATAGCTCTGTTAAACACACTTTTAATGTATGCTTTACTCTTGTTCGTTCCTAGATTTAATTTCGCTTATCATATAGTTTGCAGAACGTACTTCGTTTCATACGTCGATAAACTTACAAAAGATTATACTAGTATTTTGTATAAATGATGTTAAATCACCGGATGCGATAAAGTATTCTAAAACCAATTTGCCCACCTGCAAATTTATAAAGACTGAAAATTGGTATGTCTTTGTTTTTCTTTTTTAACTGTGTATTGATGACGTATAATAACGACAACGAGCATGATGATAAGTATTATCATTTATACAGTCTTTTGCAGCAAAGACCTTTTATCAGTAGCACACCTTTACCATAACACTGGATGATATGTGAATTACTTACTTTCCATCCCCTCAGTATTGGCAAGTACAATACTAACAAATGACGTAGCCCCATTGTCGTAACTTGATTTAGGTGATAAGGACATTTAGCCAATCTATAATTCTATCTAATCTTATGAACTAAAGCATTTGGAGACCAGAAACAGCCAAGGGATGGGCAGTAAGTGTGATTTGATCAAACCCTTTTTAATCACGCTTGTTCTTCATTTTCTTCATATAACTTGTCAATTGCAGTTTTTAACATAACTGTAAAATGCTTCAATGATTGAAGAGACCTCAAAGGAATGGTTTCAGTCCCGTGGAGGTCAATATATTATCATTAGGATTACTTTATAGTGTGATCACAAGCAATCATACATATTTAATAATCTCGATGGTATGTACACGGTGGTGGTATGTCCTTATATAAAGCTGGTTTGTGTTTTGTGTGCTGAATACTTTCCGTTTCAAAAAATTCCAAACAATTTCCATTCATACGGTTAATGTACGCATACTATTTTATATATGAAGCCCACGGACTATGTCATTTTGGTTGATGGTGATGCGATGTCGCTCTGCTATCAAACAAAGCGCAATACACGCATCCGAACACCGAAACAAACGTTAACGTAGCGATGATAAGCTTTTTATATAATCATAACAGGTTTGTATGCTCCAGTTGTTGGTGTTGTTATGTTTATAAGGTTTATCGCGATTTGTGTGCACTTGATAGACCTACAATTGCCACCAGTATAAATGGTGGAGGAAGAATTGGGGAAATACCCGGCAAGCACAACCGACAAGCTTTCAAACATACTCATATTGGCCTAGCCAAAGACTCAAACCCAAACAAAAAGAGATGTGATGGCAGTGATCCATAACGGTGAGTACTTTAGACACCCACCCTACCTCGTTCTCCAGTATTTTGATTGGTGGTTACACATAGCTTTAAGAATCAGAATTGGTCATACATACATAACCAACTCCCACAAACTAAAAGGTGAAGATCTTTACTTGCATTGAACCGTTCACTGTTGGGTACTTTATGACAGAGCTTTTCTAGTTCTCATGTCTAAATACTACTTTTAAATCTTCATATCGAAATGTTTATTTAGATTTCACTCATATTTTTTGTTTTTGATAATGTTCTTACATTTAGCCATTATTTAATTTAAATGGCAATTGTTTTTATTTCAAGATGCATATACAATGGCGATTCTTATCTTTAGCTTTTGTAAAAAGATTGTTACTATTGTTTTAACTTTCAAATTTTATTTTTATTATAAATTGTCATTTCCAATTATAGTTTTGGTAGTGTTCATTTTCAATCTTTCATTTTCTATTCTTATCTCTCTCTCTCTCTCTCTTTCTCTCTCTCTCTCTCTCTCTCTCTCTCTCTCTCTCTCTCTCTCTCTCTCTCTCTCTCTCTCTCTCTCTCTCTCTCTCTCTCTCTCTTTATCGCACATACACGCACACACACACACACGCATGCGTTTGGTAGACCGATACCACCCATGTCACATTTCAATTAAAATGAAAAAAGAGCTATGGACGTCTTGACTGTTAAACCCTTAAATCGTACTTCCATAGCAACCTTATCTTCAGCCACGATTTCACTTAAATGTAATCACAATGTTGCGCATTTTTGTCAGAACTGATTGCTACTACATATAGCTACTATATACTTTTTACATATTGAAAACGTTCAAACTAGACGTAAAAATATTCTAAGCCCAGCATGGTTTTCTTACAATATATAAACAAAGATCAGTTCACTGTTGTTTAATGTGTGTGCGCATATCCATTAATTTTTCTTCTTTCACTCATGTTGTTGTAAAACTATAGAGATTATATCGGTAATAGGGAATATTTTTCAGAGTATGTGTGACAAATGCGTTGTCTAATATATTTTTGTGATATATATATATATATATATATATATATATATATATATATATATATATATATATATATATATATATATATATATATATATATATATATATAATCATATCTTATCATATCATATCATATCATATCATCATTGTTCATTGCACAATTGAATTAATTTGTCCGTCAGAGACTGACGAAGACATTATAATACGTTTTTATAACCTTCATGATCGACAAGAAGTAGATGCTTCATTGGTGTCAATCAATTAACAGCTATCCATCCCCCTCTACCTCCCTCCATTTATATATATATATATATATATATATATTTATATATATATATATATATATGTATATATATATATATATATATATATATATATATATATTTATATTTATTTTTATTTATATATATAGATATAGATAGATAGACAGACAGACAGACAGGTGGACAAACAGGCAGATAGATAGATAGATAGATAGATAGATAGATAGATAGATAGATAGATAGATAGATAGATAGATAGATAGATAGATAGATAGATAGATAGATAGATAGATAGATAGATAGCAATCTAAAATACCAATTTATGTATTCTGATTGTAGGTGCAGCAGCTTTTGTCGCAGCTTTAATTTATGTATCAGTTTCAAGAGCTGGTAAGTGACAGAAATGATTTGAGGTTCATTTAAATTCTCTCTCTTTTATGTTTTGGCAGGAACTATGTGGTACAACGGAAAATCTTAACTGATATGGATAATTGTTAATTTTGTAAAATGTTGTCAGAATCTGATATCAAACGGCTGCTACCCCACTTATCACGATATAATGTTATTATTCGTACAAATTGTTACGAAGCAATACAATTTTAAAGAATTGAACTGTTTGACCTTTAAAGATTCAATCGTTATTTAATTGATTTTATATATGAGTACAACATACCATTGAAAATTAATGTAAAATCAACCATGGTCAAGAACGATGATAGAAAGTTTTGTATGTTCTTCACCAAAACATTTGTTTACATTCTCTATACAGAAATGCCTTGTGTTTGTCAATCTGAATTATTGTATTATTTTGGAAATAAAATACATAAATATTGGACTTAAGGGTTTCTCATTTTCAAAGAAACGAACTCGACATATGGACTCTCTCTCTCTCTCTCTCTCTCTCTCTCTCTCTCTCTCTCTCTCTCTCTCTCTCTGCTAAATACATAAGCTATTTTCATATGCTCAATACATGGCGATAAGAACATATTGAATCGTTGCTTTGTAACATGTCTATACACTACATATAATCGCCCAGTACGACGATTAGTATAGCATTTATACGTGATATTCAGCTCCGAATGTTTTGTGTCGTTTTCACGTATCTTGGTGATCTCATGTTTAATCATACCACAAGTAATACAATAATTAATCACATATATTTTGAAACTTTATGCCACATGTTGCTTTATGGGGGGGTATTGTAGTTTGTTTATGTGATTTTGTGTTCGTTATGTTATTATGATATTGTTTTATTTCTGCAAAAATATCCATATTTGCAACATTTGATCTGAATAGTGATTTACAATAGTGATACGTTTGTGAAACATCTGTAGTATTCATTCTTTACCTTACTGTCATATAAATTTTGAATTAAATTCCAATGGAAAACTTTCTACCAATGAATCAAGAGCAAAACAAACACGTACTTGGTCAGTTCTTACGTCACTGAATATTCCGATAATTAATTACTAAATTAGACCTCTGGTAATTTAATAAGAGTGGCATAAACTGTACGTTTATAGGTTAATGATCACATTGTCAGTCAAGTACAAGTAGACAGGTCAATGAACGCTATCTTTAAAACCTAACTATGATGATTGTGATGTATATCTGATTTACTTTTATTGTTGTAATGTTTAGCTGCCATCAAATGCCTCAGCTGCTCTAGAGCTGCAAAACCTCGTGATTGTGAATACGTTCAAGAATGCGGCGTTCATGAGGTAATTCACATGTTCTAAATCCTTGTAATGTAACATTAACTTTAGTTGAAATTGAATCTATCTGTTTCAAAAATAAATGGCTAGCATGAATACTTATGCAGTTAGCTTGACTTCAGACGTCTCTTCTCTTGGTTGCTGATAATACTAATAAACGAAAAACGTGTATGATTGATACGATCACCACATCTTAAAAAAGAAGCTTACGTAAAGAAACATTTCCACTTCTTCTTTCAAACACAATTTGAATTTCTTTTAGCCGCTTATAGTGACACTACCAAAACTATGATTGGAAATAACAATGTATAATAAAAATAAAATGTGAAAGTTAAAAAAATAGTAATCTTTTTACTAAAGCTAAATATAAGAATTGCCATTGTATATGCAAATTGAAATAAAAAGAATGGCTAAATTTAAGAGCAAATGAATGAAATCTAAATAAACATTTCGATATGAAGATTTAAAAATAGTATTTAGACATGAGAATTAGAAAAGCTTAATATTATAACTTAAAATTATAAATTCAATTGATATTTTACAAATAAATTAAGATATTAGAGTTAATAGTCATAAAGCAAGAGGTGTAACTTATGATTTAATTCACTTTTTATTTCTTTCCCTTGGTTAATAGTTGTGATTATTAGAAACTCCAACAGCATGCTAGACGGTAATTTAGTGTTCTGTATTGGTAATAGAGGAGTTGTTGAAAGTAGATGTCAAAGCTCTGATTATCTAAACAGTGTGTTGATCGTATAGTGTGTGTTGGATAGTAGAAATATTGGTGTAGGTACACAATTTTAATTTCTTTTAGCCGCTTATGGTGACGTAAAACTGCTGCAAACCAAATATTTTAATTTCAGTAATGTAAAAATGAAACCACGTTTATGCTTATAAAGTTGATTTCATATTAATAATACAGGGTCACATACTATTTAGCAAAGGGTACGCCAAAATATATTATTCCCATGCTTTATTCTATTGCGCTTGTGATTCTGTTATCGCCACTGTATTTACCTCTTTTCAATTTTCTTCCGCTTTGTTACTCTCTCGAAATGTGTATTACCCATGCGTTAATGGGATGCAACATGAATTCAAATCCACTCTCCCACATCAGGGACAGTATAAGGTTCAAGCTGTTCCACTACTGCTTCATTATAGCCGAACGAAATTTTGTATATAAACCTCATAATCAATGATCCAATTTATTATACATACAATACAAATCAACATGTTCGACTAACATTAGACCTTGGGTAAACCATAACCCTATCAGAACCTACCCATTGGTCATAACTTGTAAACACCGTCGAGACTTTCACAATATCACATGAAAGTTCACATGTGCCGTTCATATTGGCTTTTTGGTATATCCTTAACCTTAGGGATCATAATTTACAAATATTGGAGATGCCCATACCTTGTTTATATCACAACGTGCAAAAACAAGAAACCGTAAGTTAAACACCTGCATATTCTCACTACTCAGCCGGCCAATCATCCGAAAAGCAATTGGGATCGCCATTATATATATATATATATATATATATATATATATATATATATATATATATATATATATATATATATATATATATATATATATATATATATATATGTATATGAGTCTTCTGCCTTTTGATGAGCTGTAATATAAATCACCATAACGGATTGTTTTGCACAGTCGAAGCACATTATATATGGTGTGTGCAGTTAGTATTGTTCATACAACAACATGTTATCATATCACTTTATAGGATTCCGATCGCCAGAAGTAGCCCATGAGATCATAGCTCAATTTTCAATGTATTAGTTGGCTAATACCGTGGGAAATTTCATTACTCAAACGTTTCGATCTTGTGTTGTTCTAATATTGATAATAGCATTTTGTTCAGTCATGTTTCAAATCTATTTAAATTCCCATTGATCAATGTTAGGAAAGGTTACTCGTGTTGGAAAATGGCACATTGTCTTCATATGTGCTTGTTACAATTAAAACGAACGGCCTCAGTAATTGAAAAGAGTGCTCAGAGTGTAGTGGAGACCTGATAAACGAATCACCATGACAATGACAAGCGTAGTTCAAATGGTAACTTATAGGACGACATAATCATCATGTTGCAAGCCATTTTGCAGAATCGATCAAGAAAGGAACATTACAATTAAAAGGCTACCTCTGTTGGATTATGACCAATTTACCGCATATGGCTTCGTTGGAAGTAATGGTGTATCGGTAAAAGCACAAATAGCAGGAAATGTAGGCCGTAACATGAACCCTGGCCTATGATATGCTTGATTTAAACTATATTATGTACATATAGGAGTAAATGAATTCACCTCTGTTTATAGCAGAATCTAATCATTTTCTGGTACTCTCAAATAACAAAAGTAATTTGACCTTAGAGTTTTTTTTATAAGGAAAAAAGCTGCAACGGAGAAATGTTTCCTAATAGGCAATGCAGTTCCGACTCTAGATGCTGTTACAAATACAAATGCAATTATGCTGTCAAACATTACATAAAATTTGCATCCACGAGTCATGCTTTCACATGAATTTCACAACACTGGAATGGTTAGTAATGGAGTTGATATTTGAATGGTCAATACATTGAAAATATTCTAATATATGTTTATTTGGACTGTATGTTTCAACTCATCTAACGCAAATCAACGATGATACGTCATACTATGCATGTATTATCAACGGAGACCCAATGTTGATAAATGATTATCCGTGTCAAGCGGTCTCTTGAGTTGTAAGTACATTTGCTCTTTGAATAGTAATTCGTTGAAATATTGCCTTCGTTTAAATAGTTATGATTATAGAACTTCGTATGATTACATTCAGTTAGTGTCTGGAGTAAGTTGTACGTGCATCAAAATGAAAAGGTACACAGTCTGTGTCAGAATAAATAAATTTATTCCACATAGTCTTTACTTAAATTGCAATAATTTTGAGCAAAAATAAAATGCTAAACAGTATTGCGAATGAGTAATGATGAACTCTATAATAATACCACAAGGGGTTGCTAAAGCTGGACATTATTGAACCCATTTTGCAAATTCAGTTTTAAATCATTATCCATCTGCTCTTTTAAATTTTAAATTCATGCAGTTTAAAAATTATGACCTAATGCTTGCTGATAGTTAAATGTCTACATATATTCATAAAGCTGTTTGGTGGATCAAATCAGTTAAATATGGTCACATCTTTTATACAGGCAGAGTCGTCTAGTGTATATATTCCATATTTTTTAAAAAGTGTTTGGCTTGAGGAAATATTAAGACCCTCCGTTTCTTAAAACTATGATTAAATTCTTTCTTTCTCTAGAAATGTTCCGTACAATCGATTCTAACAACATCGGGCTACACTATTTATAGTGTCGGATGTACAGATATGCATGTAAGTATAATCCGAAGTTAAACTGTTTCCAATTCTCTAATGTCAGAAAAAGAGAAATCCTGGATTTTGCATTAATCTCAAGAACAATTATACTCTTCAGCCAAGCCTATTAAATCCAGGATTTGGTTTGAGTTGGAGAATGTGAAAAGATAAGAACGGTAAGCGGAAAACAATTTGTGATAAAACTTATTATCGCTAAATAACGCTAGATGAGCATATTATGAGTTTTACGAGGAAGTCAATTTTAACAATAAAACAGGCTAGATGTATAAAGATACTAATATAAGTTCCCATCAATAACAGCGAAAAACTGCATCAGGTCATTCTCAACCCGATTTTAGAAGAAACTCATGAGAGCAGCCTTTGTCCATTGATAGGGTCTTAAATTAGCTAATGACAGAAATGGATTGTCAGTATCATAACGAACCAGAAAGGTACAAGAACATATAATGTCAATGGTATTGGTTTCATTGCCTCATACCCTTTTCCACAAGGTTGTATCCATGCATTGCCATACAAGCAGAATCCAAACATTTAATTTACAAAACTTATTTATATCTCAAAATTATCTCACACTTCTAAGGAAATCCCAAACTTTTATTACATTAATATATTTTACAAAACTAATACATGCTAACAAAGGTTCTGAAGGTATGGATTAGCATCATAAATACATACCGGGCACACGTTTCTAACAATCATAGACAAAACAAACAACACACCGAAAACGTCTAACAAAAATGGAGACTTGCATCAAAGAGCATATGTACAAGGAATGTCAAAATAGTTTATTAAATACCTGGATATTTCGATAAAAGGAATGCAGTAAATTTGAGTATTTAAGGTACTGCCAACATATTACGTGGTGGGAGCGATTCTGACACACGCACCAGACCTAGCTCGAAAAAAGTCCAACTCGGCAAATAAAGATGTATCGATCCCAGATAAATAACAGTGACAAAAACAACACAAATAGGAGTTAAACATAGCTATTGTACATTGAACATGTAAGGAGACAACCGGCAAAAATGTATTTAAGAAACAGATCCGCTAAAATAAATAAGAACTTGTAATATATTGCATATTTTCTTGACTTACAGATATCTTAGTTGAGTGTCGTTTAGTCATAAGTCGTTTAAGCGACTATTATCATACCTGACTCCAATCATTTTAGCCTCATTCGTGCGCTAATGAGATGCAAACGTATCCGACTTTAAGATATGTACAGTTTACACTAAACGTTTGGCAATAGTCTTGGGAACAATCAGATTGTTAAAGATTTTTGGATTCATATGAGCTGCCTGACTTACCATGATAACTCCATAAAATCAGGAATTTCGAAAATCATCTTTTTTCTGATGGCAGCCAGCTAAATAGAAATTTTAGACCGGATTATTCATAGAAAGCAAGGGAGTAAACGATTATTTCAAACTAACCTTCATCGTTTTCGGTAGTTCATCTTCTTCCGCTCGAACCGTCACTGAAAAACGAGATATATTCGCCACCGCATCATTGTGAACACCATCCATACCATCGTTGTTTGTAGTATAATCTGTAGATAGCTTGTATTGCTTAGATGTTGATATTAAGTCACTCATCGTATAATTAAAGGTATTGTCTTCTTGTACCTAAATTATATCATGCTGTCCCCATTTCCCACATGAAACTGCATTTGTGTGAACAGACTGGCTTTGTTTGGAGAAATGGAGCATCACATTCGTTTTCTCATCAGAAATATAGATCTACATCTTTAACTCCCTAAACGAAATGAAAGATTTTTGATCGAGGGCAAAGTGAAAAAATGTCTAATTATACTGCGAAATTGGACTACCTTAGTCAGATTGCAAAACTTAACGTAATGCAAGTGGCTATCTGATTAAAGCAAAAAGCACGCTTAATCGAAACTTCGACCGCATACGATATCTCGAGTGAATTTGGAGGAACATAGACAACTGTTACAACATAATTCAACTTAGAAACGTTAGTGTCCAAAATTACACGGTTGATAAGGAACAAAATTGTCGAATATTTTCCATTACGGAAATTAATGCTACAACATAAATGAATACTCACTAATACCATGTAGTTGATGTAGTTATGATTTAACGTCAATGCTATCAACGCTGTCACATCAACAATAACCACTTATTATGAACGAAAGTTGCACAGGAAAATATGATTGGCAATAGTGTTTAAAATATATCACTGATGATATTAGCGATTGTGCATAATTCTACATTTTCTTTATACCTTCATATTCAATCCCTTCAAAACATGATCTTGCTTTATCTGTTTAGTTAGAATGCACATATATATATATATATATATATATATATATATATATATATATATTGACTAGTCACAATTGTTCATTTTTTATTTAGGATTGTACAATGAATGAAATGCTCAAAGTTAAAATCATTATAACCGTTTTCAGAACAAAAGAAGTTTAATTTATAATGTATACCTAACAGTTTCAATATCATATCTGACTTAACCTTTGTCTTGATTAATGTAAAAGTTCATTATCTAACCAGTTTAGTTTCATGGATTTTAACCAGTTGAACGTGTATGTTATCTTCATTCATGTACTTGTTTTCTTTTTTATTTGCGCCATCTTTAATTATATTCTTAATGATGTTCTTTGTTTTCTTGCTCCTATTTTTATTCTCACATATTCTTTTAATCGCGTTTTTAAATGACGAATCACTTATGTCTTTCAAAGATAAATAGCACTTGTTTTTTTCTTCTTCTACAAAAACGAGTGCAAATATAATACGGTATTGTGTCATTTTAAATCCGCTCCGTACTTGCTCACATCATGGTTGTAGGGTATCATTTAAGAAGATAATAAGGTTACCAATAAAACATGGATATTAGAAAATAATTCAAGACTAATTTATGCTTAATAGTAAGTAGTTAATATTACTATACAAAAGTAATATACAATATCCATTGTTAAAAGCATTATGTTTGGGTAAAATAGAGTAACATATATTTTATTAAACATAAACATCAAGGAACGATCAATTATGATAAACATAATTTAAGAGCACATTTTAATATTGGATATAGTATGGCATCAAATGCTAGCGGAATGGAAAGTCCACTACACGTACATCACAATATTTAGACTTAATGGTCTTACGTTTAGGTTTCAAACGACAAACGATATAATAAATGTTACCAAACAAATGGAACACTATGTAAATTTTTAAAGAATTATAAGACACGTACCCACTTTTTAATAGAGTTTAGGCTTGTACAGTATGGTGTATTAGGTGATTCAGAGCAATTAGATTACAAGCTGAAGAGTTTATTTCTATGTTGAACTCCATTTTATGGCTTTGAGTACCACGTTGAACGGATTTTCGGATTTATTAGCGAAATCTCTCAAGGAATGACTAGAATACAAAACAGTGTTCACGTGTCATTCGTGTAACATCGGCAATCACTGTTTTGAACAGTCTTGACCACTTAGTAAACAGAGCAATCAATGACTAAATGATCAAACACAGTGAACTTTATCTTGCACAAATAACGCAGATCAAATGATATAGAAGTTGCAACCAGACGAAGAAAAGAAAACTCAGCACGACTGAAAAACTGAAACAGGAACCTTTTAGGAAATATTAAATAAGTGAGAAATCGATACTAGACAAACTTGCACGAATAGAAATATGCTGAAAACAAACTTTATACGAATTTGATGATTACAATATGCTGAAAAGTCACACAAACTCGTATTTAGCTCGGTACGTTGAGTAGAATCTGCACACCAAAAGTGGCAGGTGCAATATTCTACGGCCTCACTGAGAGAAACTTATATTTTGCCCTTCTATTCGATAACAAGCATATTACAATTTCAGTTTAATTATTTAAGAAACAGTTTAATACAATTCAGTACAACATAGTATCCACTGCATTTATGATGGCAGCAAAACGAGAACTATTTTAGTATGTGACGGCTACTACATCCTGGAATGTACGGGACCAAATTAAAATATGGAATGACTGGATAAGTCACCAACATAGAGTATATTCATGTTGGATATATGAAACGCAACAATAATCTTGAAATCAAATGAATAATTTTAAGATGTTCACTGAATTAGTTTCTCTAGAAGCATTGTAATACATACATACACAACGACGATTCTGTCAAATAATTAGCAGCAATTGTATCCTTATAGCTGCAACACCGTTTCTACAAGATATGTCGCAAAAACATAAACATAGGAAGAATACTAATGTAATATATATATATGTATATATATATATATATATATATATATATATATATATATATATATATATATATATATATATATATATATTATATATTTATATATATATATATATATTAATTACAATGTAGATTGAAAATGCTGAAAATAAGTATTTTGTTAGTTAGCAGTATTATGAAAAATGTTACATGATTTCAAACCTTCAGATTGATAAGTACATGAACTTACTATGAATGCAAAGGACTTAAGCAGGTGACATTTTGGAACCTTATATGTTGTCACATAAACATTACACGCAGTGAGCATAAAAAGCTGTGAAGAATAAGGTGCGGAATATTAAGTATTGCATAAAGACGATCCAGCAAAGAATAAACATACTTACATCGGAGAAAGGGATACTGATACGTAGAACTCATTATAAGACTATAATACTTTCAAATAAAGGTTGGCTCCGATCAAGCTGATTTGCATGATTAAAAATAATAAGATCATCACGGTATCAAAAATCAAAAACTAATAACTTAAGCACAAACATTACTGATTTGATCAACTATATCACAACTGACAAAACATCGGAACCTGCATACTAGACAATCAAAATTATAGAAAATAAAAACAGCCAAAAAAAACCAAATGTTTTTTTTTAAAAAAGTCGTTTTAGTTAAAGAAAATATCAATGTGGTTGGGATGGTTTCTTACATGCATTTTTCACGTAGTAAAAAAAATCTTATTTTTGTTTTTATCTATCAAAGCCAAATTTAGTATATAACTTTAGATTAAAAGATAGATACAGAGGTGCGTGTTTACTTGCATATTTAGTCTTAAATTATTTAAGGATTCTTAAGTTCAGCTTCTGATCTCTCAATACCTGGCAGAAGTAACCTACGTATCTGGGTACACCAAACTGTCCACAAAGGACGTATAGTTCATTTGCTCTTTCAGTAAACATTGGAGATATCTCCCCTGCTGCTTTAAGTAGGTGTGTGACAATATATGATATGCAATCAAGTCTTAAAGTCCCTCTAGACTAAAGGGATTCTTGAAATATTTTTCATAATAATGAAAGAGCAATCTAATAGTCATAGAAAACCAGAGCAATGGTTTAGGTGTTTTATTATGAGTAATTAAGCCATAAACCACCTTGAAACAAAAAGGTCTTTGCGTGTACCTAATTTTTGCTATTAATCTGTGATTGTAAAAACAGACAGGCCAAAAGACATTGACTACACCTGTTTTTTCATTTCGCTAGTGCATTGTTATAAACATGCCTATTTCACCGTTCCAAAATAATTGAAAGAGCCATTTATATATCTAAGGAATGTTGGAAAACGTATGTGCCGTTCTGTTTGTACTTTTGAATACATGCTTTTGTTTTGTTTGTTCCTTTCTGTTATTTATTCAAGTAGAGAAATACTACAGCGTATAAAGAAGTGCCACAAGATTCTTACAAATTTCTCTCTACAAGAAGCATTATTTACTGATTTGGATGTGTTATCTCTATTGATTTGCAGTTACATTCAGTAGGTGCGAAAATTGGTTTATGTTAAACGGGCAGGATCTTTGCGTACAGAATCGTAAAGCAAATCTTAGAACGTGTAGAATAATTATTTTGTCCAAATTACTTTAACATCCTCAGCATTTTACAAAAATGGATGTCTTGAAAGCCTAAACAGTGACTCAGTGAGGACCGCAGTAAAACAAAAAGTCATAACAGAAACAAATGTTTTAACTTATGCTGTGATTGTGGTAGAAACATTTAAAGTAAAATTGCAATACATTAGTGAGCTGAACACGTATAACATGTGGCTTTCAAGAAACGTATATGAATATATCAATGGAGTAGATATAAGAAAGTTTTAATCAGATACATATTCTTTCAGCACGCTGCAATGTTTAAATAATTTTCAATTTTATGTGAGTAAATATAATATTGTTTCAGTATGCAAAATAATGTTACTTGTGAAATGTATCACCAAATAATGATTAGTATAACGTTTTGTGAACGCTCAATAAATTAATATTTGCAAGCAGCCCTCAACTCTCAGTTTTTCCATATTCACAAAATATTAAAAATTATTTCAGAAATGTGCAAATTTTGGGAAAAGAAGAGCTATTCTTAACTCTACTGACCTTCACGAGATTCAGCACAAGAATGAATTTGGCGCAATTCCAAACGAGCAATGGGATCAGGGTGTCAAAGACGTTGTATTGTGCGCTCAATGCTGTGATACGGAACTATGTAATGTCAAAGGATGTGGTGAAGAAGGTGAGTGATATCTTGTACTATCGTGAATAGTTTCGAATTGATCTTTACAGGATAATTGCGTGAACGACTTCTATAAAACTCATCTCGGCAGACATGTTGCCGATTCATTTAGGTGGGTGGTTGACCTTATTTCAGCTAAGGTAAACGGCACATTTTGTTAACATAGTAAACTATTATCATGTTTAGAACATTACAATTTGTTTCGGCAAATAAGAAAATATAATGTATGTGTTTTCATCCCAGGATCAAGTATCAGACCGAATTTTAATTCGTATGCGGTATCTTTAATTAAGGGAGCTTGATTTATTCATTAATGTGTAGCATTTGTGAGATGCGTATTTGTCTATACTGTGTCCTTCTATTCAGGACCTACAAAGGAGCAGAACTTAAAACATGCGATGTAGCGTAGTATCATAGAGGCGCATAAAAATGAATATATAGCAGAAGGTGTCACAAATGCAGACTCGTTTTTTGTATTATTAATCTTCGACTATCACTGATTACAACTAAAAAGTATGTGATGTGTACGAAATAGTGTTCAGCTAATAGTAAGTTGCATAATTTGTTATAGCTTTCATTATACTCTTTATTCAGCCGTAACCTGTTGTATGTTTGTATAATAATTACCACTGGCATTCCGAAGGTGATTTTCAGACGAAAACTGCCATAATATAACAATTTCAGAGTGTTTCAATGACAGAATTAGATACGTGTTTGTCTTTGTGCCGATAGGTTTGCCCGCGGACAGTGGACCAGTATGTTATGGATGCCAGCAAGAGCGAGATCCAGACCAATGCAACCAGATTGTACTATGTGGTAGAGACGATGTAAGCAAGTATATTCTTGTAGTTTCGTATATTTTATATTACTGTATTTAATTATAATATGAGCCAGAAAGGTACAGTTTTACCTTGTGTCACGTGAACACGTATATATGTAGGTATTCTGTCAATAACGCCAAACAATGTAAATCCAATCGACTATCAAAAGAAATGTCCTTATATTGAACTTTATCATAGGGAACGGTGTAATTATCTATGACACTTTAATATACTTATTACGTATGGCATCCGACGTAATATGAGTATAGTGTGTGGTTTCAAATAGTATCCATCCTTACAATCCAACACCCTTTTCATACAACCAAGCTCACGTTCTTACAGGTAAAGACAAATTTTTGCAAAGCAATATTTGTACAGGGTACGATATTTTATTATGAGAAAACTATCACATATTCTTGAATAGGAGCATTTGTGCTCATAAACCTAAAAATCCTAATATGTGTTTTATAATATGATATGGCAGGACCGCTCTTCTCAACTCCATTAAGACCTCTTCGTTTTCATTTATTGTCATTATATTAATTTCTTGAAATGAAATGTACACCAAATAAATGCTATATGAAAATACTGTATTTAGCAACGGACTTAGAATTAGGACACTACGTCATTCATATAATGGACATGATTTTACTATATCACGTGATTCATAGAAAGAACATAGAATTCGCCCTTATATATTGTATTAGGGGATAACACTAGTAATTATCCTGTGAAAGATACATATTAAGGTTTGTCAAAAAACCGCACAGAGAGTTTGAAGCATAATAAGATGCATCTCCATTCCGCAATTACACAGATGGGAAAGAGTTAACTTCGTACAGGGTACACCACTTGTTTCAACCACGTTTACATCGTCATCCCAGAAAATTCGTCTATACTTATTCACAACTGAACCTTGTTATACATACACGATACATGTGTAGCATCTACTGAGTCTGTATTGTCATGTAGAGTATGTATTGTCACTTACGGAAATTAACATTACAGATAATACTATAACCATCAATAAGTGTATAACGTGCCATCTTGGGAACCTTATGATTTTGGACTTTTATAGCCATCAAGGTATTTTACATGGCCGGAAATAAATGTCCCTCATGGCTCATTCTAGTCCTCTATTGGAAGCTTTCTAGTATGATTTGGTTCAATAGGGATGTATTTTATCAAAACTGCAAATAAACCGAGAAAATGACAAATCCCACTAAATGACTGTCATTTCAAAGATTAACAAACATCTGTAAACTTCAGCACCCATTATTAAACATTGGAAAGCTAAAAATATATTCAACAATAAAATACACATCTTTACAAACCATTAGCTACACATGCCAACCAAAATGTATAGAGAATAAAATCTGCTATTCTAGAAAACGTAACACCACATATTAAAGACGAACTTACATTCTTTCAAGCAAGCGTATGCTACCAATCCAGCACGATTTTGCAAACAATTGTCTGGGTGGGGTTTTGGTATTATTGTGGTGTGATATCCTCAGACAACATACAATCTTACCAACCAGGAACATTCTTATTGTCATTCTAATTCCTAGTTGACTAATTTTTGTGTAGCGATATATGATCTAATTTAAATTTTTGTTACAATTAACGGGACACATCAGCATTCTGAGTTTATATTCTATTTGATGTCATATTACTGAATGATTTCTTATTGCTAACAGTTGTGCCAGAAATAATTTTACAAAATAGGATGCAATTGGATATAATGTATCCTCTTTCAAGTTAGTCTTATTGTTCTTTCTGAGTGGATGAGCTATGTTGTCGATAGCAAAAAATACATCCATGAAACTTACAAAATGAACAAAATGGCGTTTTCTTTTTCACTAGAGAATACGCGAGCTGTGGGTTTTTTATTCTTGCATATCAGTCTATAATTCTTTTCGAACAACGCAATGCATGCTGCAAAGGAAAATCATGTTTAAATTTTGTCTCATAAACTTTGTGTCATTTACAAACCGACGAAATCTATGGCATTCTGTATTATTGGAAAAGAATAAATGTAATTATATAACGTTTAATAGGTTTTAATAAATTCTCCTGTTACATATGTATTTATAGATTGGATTCAACATGTTCACAGCTCTAACGACAAGTTAAATTATATATTTTTTGTGATGTAAATGTTACCTATATATGTTTGTGTGTCATACTCCTCTAGGCCTGTCATCTTTCGACGAATACAATCGGAGTTGATCGAGTTTACAAGAGTGGTTGTATACACAGAAAAGTAAGTTGTACCACAGTATTTTATTGTTTCTGTTTGATGTACTTTTTCTATTCGTGATGTAAAAGTATACAATGTCTTTATCCGTTTCTTTTAATCTCTATTCTTGAAGTGGAATTTGCATTTGAAACATCTATTAATAGTTATGATTCTCTGTTCGTGACGTGTAATTTTCATTTCCAAACATATATTGTATATTAAATATAATACTTAGACTCTACCATATCCATATGTATTCAGTTCAAAAGCGATATTAATCCGACTGCATAATATTCGACTTTTGAGATAATGTGTCCGTTTAATTTATAAAGGTTGGTTCTTCTTCTGACGAATAGCTCAGTTACTTCAAAACTTGTGGTCCTCTCCCTAAATCTCAGCAAATATATATAAAATGTTCACCTGCAATATTTGTGAAATATTTGAACTGTAACATTTTATTATGTGTCTGAAGTCTTGCCAGCAACAAAGACTTCTTGATCCGAGAGCTAACGGACTGATTCGCAGACGCCAAAGAGACGTCGAAATGTTGACCATATTGAAAAGGGCGTCATTCTGCAATAAATGCTGCACAGGAAACCTATGTAATATCGGTAATTGTTCATTGGTTCATACAACCAACACATTTCCACCACTGACTCATCCAACCACCACACAAGCTGTATTAACACCAGGTATGAACAGTTACCATAAATTTCCGCCTCTTTTAAGACACTTTTAGCCTCATTTGACGCTTATATACTTCGTAATTTCTGTCTAAATTGAATTGATTGTATCACTATTGTGCGAATTTTGAGCAGTATTTTCTTTCCTTCTGCTTCTCTTTCTATTCTACTATTTTTTCTTTCTCTCATTTAATTCTTTTTTTATTCTGCAATTGGATAACAAAACTAGCATACCATACTTACTTATTATGTACGACCTTGAATATGTGAAACATTTAACCCAGTAATATGTTTTTATTTATAATGATACATGAACATACAACAATGTTTTCAATACAAAATTCCTAGACCAGTTAGAAATGTAATATTTTGGATCAGTTCTACTTGTTATACTTAAGATATATAGAATAACGATCAACACGAGTCTTTATATCAAGAAAATTAATTTACCCAAATACAAATAGTTACCAGATAACTCGTGACACAATGTTGCTGCTGTGCCTCTTTACTTTCTTCCCTTCTTTTCCTCGTGATTTCTTTTGTTACGCCTTTGTTTGATTGCCTGTGTACATATTTACTATGGAAAAGATCATATTAACTGATTTATTTGTGCTTGTAATAACTCTATGCAATTTCTAACAGGGATTGAAGAACGTACTCACATATTAACGGTTATATACAATTAGATCCACACACACACAAACACACACACACTTATATATATATATATATATATATATATAGAGAGAGAGAGAGAGAGAGAGAGAGAGAGATAGATAGATAGATATATGCATGCATACATACATACATACATACATACATACATACATACATACATACATACATACATACATACATACATACATACATACATACATACATACACACATACATACATACATACATACATACATACATACATACATACATACATATATGCATACATAGCTAGATATATACATAGATAGATATATATTTACAGAGATAGATAGATAGATACATAAATACATACATACAGATATATATGTATATATAAGTAGATAGATAGATAGATAGATATATAGATAGATAGATAGATAGATAGATAGATAGATAGATAGATAGATAGATAGATAGATAGATAGATATGCTTACTGCATATTTTCTTTATCCTTTCTGCGGCAACGAAAAGATTGATCTCTTGCAGTGAATGGTGGTTGGAACGTTTGGTCTAGCTGGAATCAATGTAGCGTAACCTGTGGTCATGGCAGTCGTTACAGACGTCGGGTCTGTAATAATCCTGATCCAGCCCATGGTGGAGCAATGTGTAGTGGTCCGAGCAACGAAACTCTTCTTTGTACGCAACCATTGTGCTCAGGTAAAGCACACAAACCATTGCTTCTAAAATTATTGTGTGTTGCACCGTTACACTTTGCATGTTTAAGTAAATCTTTTGATATTTTTTGGGATTTCAGTTCTGCCTTTTTTCTAATCTTGTTGTTGTTTTATTTCCGTTTTGTAAATCGTACCTCTGACGTACTAGAAATAAAACACCCCTTTCTTTTATAGCTCTCTTTTATTGTTAAACTTACTGTCAGATGACTAGAAAAGCTATTTTTGTGCAACGTTGAATATTATATCTCAACAAAAAGAGCAACATGTAACACTGCAAGGAAACATGGCATCCTATGAAATTCAAACAGTGTACAACGATCATAAAACGGAACACCAATTTAGCATTATTTCCGCCATGTTTTGATTTATAAGCGCAAGATGTAGTGGTGCATAGAACATGGCTTGGACATGAACATTTCTAATTAGAAAGGCAAAAATATAGCATTTTGTGTATGTGTATTCAAACGAGATGACTTTAACATAAAATTAAGATTTTTAATTTTATAAAAATCCACAACCAACTGTTCTTATGATATTGCAAAATATTGAAGTAAAGTGCATCATTCTCAGGAAACTTAAGCATATAGATCATGTCCAAAACCATTTCAATTACAATAGAATATTCATAATTGAGACCTCAGATATGTAATTTAAAAGAGAAATCAATTAAAATATGTGACATGTGTATCGAATAATGTAAATGCTTCAGTGATGGTAAGTGTATAACAGTTGTATTCATTATTATATAATGTGCTAAATATTTTTTGCGCATTCAGAGCATCTTGGAGACAGTACTACTTTGGTTATCGCGTCCATCTCTTATGCAAACAGTTTTAAATCGATAATATCAATTTTCATTCCATTTTACAATTCATCCGTTTTAAGAACTCAAAGCATAGATTTATTATAATTAAGAAAAACTCATCTATTAAAAAATCAGATGAATCTTCGAAAGTTATTACTATACTAAATAAGTTAAATATACTTAAATTGTTTTACAAAGGTATGACAGCAGCTTAAAATTCAATGGTGCTAAGACTAAGTTAATTATTTTAGGGACTAACTTAGTCTTAACCATTCACAAAAAGCAACATCTTACCATTTTAACATAACAGACAGGAAACATGGCTGAGTTCATTACAATTAATGTGATACTGCTTAACGGAAGTTTGAGTTTCTGTGAATGATGCCAATTACACCAATTTGAAAATTGTGATGCTTTCAAAAAATATGCAAATTAATACAATATACCACTCAATAAAGGAAGTAAATTCGTGATATTCTCTCGTTCATCCACCTTGTTCATGTGAGGAACGGACTATTGATCATGCGACGTTATTTTAACAAATATAACATGTATGATGCAAGAGCTTTCGTTCTGAAAACATGATTAGCCCCTATTTCAATTAGTATGCTATAAAATGAACCATCCTGTATGGGATAGTTCTTAATGCTATCGAACATCCTGCTAGAGCCACACATTCACACAGGCAAAGGTCAAAGCATAATCCGTAGACCTATCAAACACTACACTAAGAATAAAGGACACGTTATTTTTTATTGCTACGTATTGACAAAAAAGGCATCAGAACTAAGACAGACCTGTTCCAAATGCTCTCATTTTTAAGAGGTCGAGGTCACGGTCATGTATTGAAATCAATACATTTGTTGGGTCTAATAAATCCCAGTCTGATTTTATTATGGAGAAGTATGAACCATTCATATTGAAGGGTTCTATATCACTCCTTGGTGATTCAGCCAATACCACCCCTATTAAAATTTAAGGGACACATGAGCTTCTCAGCGTCTTTTATTGTCAGGTACTTTTTCTTTTCTGAGAAGTCTTTACCTCATGAAAGTGTTCTTATTCAGGGAGTAGAGTGTGACTTTGTTAATGTTCCTCTCCATTGTGTAAATTTGTCATCTGACTTAGTGCCAGGACCTGTGACAGTCAGAACAGTCTCGGTTTTACCCGTTGAGGGCATTCATTTATTGCTAGGCAACGTCTTACCTGGAGGCAAGGTTGTGGTTAATCCACTTGTAACCGACAAGCCTAATTTGGATCAGAAAGTTGATCCAATTGAAAAAGAATTCCCTGATATATTTCAAGCTTGTGCAGTTACCAGACCTATGGCAAAGAAAGGTCTTGAGAATGATGTTGATGAAGACAGAATTCATTTAGCTGACACGTGTATAGGTCAAGCTTTTGAATAATTCACTTTTACACCTTGTTTGGATCAATCAGAAGGTATTGATCATCGGGATCCTCTTTTAACAACTCATTCGCTTTATTCTAATCAGAGTGATAAACGAGAGTCCCTTGTCGTCGAACAGGAAAAAGATTTTGTCGGTCCCTTACGCAAGACCAGTTCAGGTAACCAAAACCTGATGAACATTAAGTGTGCTTCAACAAGGTTTCCAGAGGCAATTCCGTTGAGGAATATAAAATCTAAAATTATAGTAAAAGCTTTGATAAAGATTTTTACTCAGTATGGCCTTCCCAAATCTGTTCAGTCTGATCAAGGTTCAAACTTCATATCTGGAATTTTCCAACAATTCAGGAATTCAAATATTCTGCCTATCACCCTGAGAACCAAGGGGCATTAGAAAGATTCCATCAGACTTTGAAAAATATTATCCGATCATATTGTTTTGATACGAATAAAGATTGGGATGAAGGCAATCATTTACTTTTGTTTGCTGTTAAAGAGTCATTTCAAGAATCCTTAGGCTTTTGTCCCTTTGAACTGGTTTTTGGACAAACTGTGCGTGGACCATTGAAGTTATTAAAAGAGAAACTTTTCTCTAATGAAGATACTGAGATCAGTCTTCTTGATTACGTTTACGAGCTTAGATACAAGTTGAGAAAGGCTTGTGATGTTGCAAGAGCAAATCTGCACTCTGCTCAATCTAAAATGAAATCAAGATATGATACAAAATCGAAGGAAAGGAGTTTTCAGCCTGGTGATAGAGTTCTGGCTCTCTTGCCAATGTAACACAATCCTCTTCAGGAAAAATATTATGGTTCCTACACAGTTGACAGGACAATTAATGACTTAAATTACATCATAAATACTCCTGGGAGGGGCAAACAAAACCACCTCTATCATATAAACATGCTAAAAGAGTATATTGAAAGAGATAGCCATGTTAAACATGTAATTAATTTAGTTGTACCTGTCCCGCACAGTAAAGGAATATCATCATATTCGACTGATATTGAAATGATGAATCTTTGTAATTCTGAATTTATGTTAAATCTAGACCAGAAACTTTCACATTTGCAAGTGCAAGAAAGACATGAATTTAAACAGTTATTATTTGAAAATGAGCACTTATTTACATATGTTCCTACAAGGACAAACATCATTTTTTATGAAGCTGAAATTGTAAATTCCAAAACTGTCATACAACATCCATACAGGATGTATCCACTCAAACAGGAATACTTAAAAAAGGAAATACAATATTTGCTGGAGAATGATTTTATCGAGCCCAGTAAAAGTGATTGGAGTTCACCATGCATACTTGTTCTGAAACCAGATAAAACTTTCCGTATGTGTACCAATTATAGGAAGGTGAGCAGTGTGACAAAAACAGATTCATTCCCATTACCACGAATTGACGATTGTAATGATAAAATCGGGAATGCCAAGCATGTCACCAAATTTGACCTTCTGAAAGGATTTTGGCAGATTCCACTAACGGAAAGAGCAAAGGAAATCTCAGCATTTATGACTCCAGATTGACTTTACCAATATAAAGTAATGCCATTCGGGATGAAAGTGTCACCAAGTACATTTCAACGTCTCATGAATATGATCACCTCTGGTCTAGAACATTGTGATGCCTATATAGATGACGTCATCCTCCACAACGACACACGGATAGAACATCTAGCAACAATTCGAAAATTCTTTGACAGATACACTAATGCATGTTTGACAGTTAATTTATCTAAAAGTGAGTTCTGCCGCGCTAGTGTGACTTTCTTAGGACATATTGTGGGACATGGACCAGTTAAACCAAGAGATGATAAGGTTGAGGCTATTTCTAACTTTCCTGTGCCTGAAAATAGAAAGCAACTGATGCGAGTTTTAGGTATGAACGGATACTATCGGAAATTTTGTTCCAATTTTTCTATAATTGCAGAACCCTTGACAAATGTATTAAAGTAGAAGAACAAGTTATTTTGCACTGAAAAATGCCAGGAGGCTTTATACAAGTTAAAAGCCATACCCGAAACAGCACCAGTTCTTGCAGCTCCAAATTTTAGTCAGTCTTTCAAATTATCTGTCGATGCAAGTGATGTTGGTGTTGGAGCAGTTTTACTTCAAGAAGACAAAAAT
Organism: Unio pictorum; assembly: GCA_030141615.1. Classification (NCBI taxonomy): domain Eukaryota; kingdom Metazoa; phylum Mollusca; class Bivalvia; order Unionida; family Unionidae; genus Unio; species Unio pictorum. Next base: position 12,895,451 of record JARLTB010000113.1, read on the forward strand.
GGTATTGAACATCCAGTGTGCTTTTTTTCAAAGAAATTAAAAAAGCACCAGAGAAATTATTCAACTATCGAAAAGGAATGTTTGGCATTGATTTTGGCTTTACAACATTTTGAAGTTTATCTTAGTTCAGCTCCTTCTTCTATTATAGTTTTTAGTGTCCAACCCCCTTACTTTCTTCGGCAAAATGAAACATAAAAATCAATGATTACTAAGGTGGAGTTTGTTATTGCAGGAATATTATCATGACACCCGGCACATCACGGGAAAAGATAATTGTATAGCAGACGCTTTTTCCCGTGTATAACAATATATTATATCATATACAATGTGTAATTTATAAGGGTTCTTTTAACCTCAGGTGTAAATTGGTTTGTGATCAATAGAAAGTTTTGTCATATAAACCTTTCTTTTTTATGTGGCAAGGTGTTACGTATATTTGATTTAAGTAATTTATTTTTATTTTAATTGTTTTTGTGTCAGATTCAGATTTGACATTTTAAGTATAAGATTCATTCATTGGGAGATATTTTTGGAAAAGTGGGATGACCTGCACTTTACGAATAAACACCAGATGTTGACCTCATTTCTGACCTGGATTCAGAGTTGTAAACAAGATTTTAAAATGATTGGTTTATTCGAAGGAAATTATGGATCTTTGTTGTAAACATCTTTCTATATAGTTGGGTCATACAAGATATTTTGAACGTTAATTTGTACTAATGATTCTAGAAGATCATGTAACCCCGTCCTTGTTTTCGTAAAACAGGTATATAAATGATGTTTTAGAGCGACCTATTTAGTAGAAGTTGAGCTGTTAGAATACTAAGTTGTGTGTCGTTTTGAGTTGTTTTAAAAAACCTTTTATTGGAAATTATTTCAATTCGTTTGGATCAAGAGGATTTTTTGTTTGTTATTTATCTGGAAAATAATTGTGCTCAATGAAATTCATAAGACCAGAACTGACTTCATCACGTAACATCGTCTTCCATCTTGGATGCTTCACTAAGATTCGAACTGGGAATTATTTGGACATTTTATTACCAGGACGTTTGCAATATCTCTAGTGGATTATATTTTGAATTACTTTTGGATTAATTTTGGAATTGATTCTTAAAACCGTAAGTTTATTTTTTCTTTTTCTGGACAATATTTGTGCTCAATAAATTGTTTATTAAGTTTTAACAAGCTTGTTATTTTCACTCTTTCTGTGTTACTGTTTATTCGAGAATAAGCACGTAACAATATATATATATCATTTCCACTATGCATGGTATCGTCCTTACTCAATCTCCAAGATGAACATATTTTGATAAATTTACATTATAAAAACTAGACATTTCAGTATAAAAGTACTGTATTTTCAGTATTTCAAATTACATACAAACAAATTTAAACGTGTACTGTCTGTCGCTTAGGGACGCTAAATAAATTGTACAGGAAGTGGCAAAACCGGTGAAGGAAACAGATCTCTCCAGTGATACACAATAAGGAGTATATGAATATGGTATTCAAGATTTGAGAATACTGAACACAAGCATTATGAGACACCAAACTATCACCATCAGCTTTCAGTTTTAAAGCCCCTGCAAGACGTATACATTATCATACGTTTGAAAAATATTTTCGACTGAACTTAAAGAATACGTTTTCACGACCATGACATAGAATGCATTCTAGTGATGTTCAAAATAAATTCCAATAGGTAGTGTGCCTGAAGTCTATAATATACCAATCTTCCAATCGCCTGGAATAATGAAATGTGTTAAGTGTTAATGGAACTCAATAATGTACTCCAAAGGTCCTTGAATGAATTCACAAAACTCCAAAACAATGACTATTAATGTGCACTTTGTGTGATTAGGATTTTTAATGTAGCTTTAACAATGGTTCAGTCTTATTCCTACAATGTCTGTAATGAGGTAGTTTATAGTGATGTCTAGCACTGGGGCATCAGATGAATAGCATGATGTCCTAATCAGTCACATTATCCTGACACCAGCCCGACCAGTCATAATACTAACCTCTTAATTCTGACGCCAATCAAGGCCGCTGTTAGTACCATTTTGTAAGTCTTTGGTATGACTTGGCCCGGGATCGAACCCACGATTTCCCGCTTCCGCTGCGGACACTGTAGCTACTAGGCCACCGGAGCTGCCAATGGGCATGTTTTAATTCCAGGGAACAATTTTAATAAATAAATCCACTCACATTGAAAGCAGAACACAATATTAAGATTAAATAGAGAAGAAACAAATGCTTTTAAAATAAGCAGCATTACTATATAAAGCTAAGAATCAATAATAGAGCCATGATTCAAGTTAGTTTCCTTTCTAAAATATTCTAAGGTGTCATCAAGATTAGGTATATATAAGTAAAAACTAATGTTACTAGACTCCGATTTAATTAAATGTGGTACCTCCGTTAATAATGAGATGAATATTTAATCTATAATCATAGAGACACGTTAGCTATGTATAATGTTGTTCACAAAATTAATCTCACTAGTAAGGTGGACCATTGACTTGATTTTGGACAATGGTCAATTACAAAATACAGATTTACATAACATATATTCCATGCGAAATGCGGAAAAATAACATACGAAATATGTATATGTTACACATGTATAAATAGCTTATAAACTATTTTATTTTAAAAAGGACTTTTTAAACGAACTTTATATGCGACCGATACATCGTAGCCATAAATAAAAGCATGCACGATGAAAAACATAAATCAAGACAACTTTAAGGTTATAAAATGTATAAAAATAATATGAGTTGATTTATATTCTATTTTGAGAATTTACGAAATTTTTTGTATGAAGCGTAAACAGTCTTTCGAGATTGATTAAAATCTATATTGAACATACATAGCTTGTACCGTTGATGAAAAAAAAAATCATATGAAATGAGAGCAAAGCATTAATATCACTTTTGTTTTCATCGATCATCCCCTAACCAAACTGGCGTGTTGCTGCTATGGAAAATGTTTATAGTAAGTGTCAAAAATAGTTTTTACTAAGGGATTTAGAATGTTGACTTGTTTTATATTTGTTTTCCTTTCGGCGCAACTGCAATTGCTGATTGATGAAGATGACAAAATATGTTATCTTTTGCTTCATTTTTTAAGACAGGATGTTAAACATTTATGTACCTATATCTTTACTAAAAGTACGCTTAAGTCATTAAACAGTCAGTAACTATTGTAAAGATTAGTAAGTCCCTTTGATATTCAAGTTCTTTATTTTATTTTAGTTTAAATTACTAAATATTATTCTTTCTTATGTATCGGGTACTTAAGGTTGTTTCTTCTGTTTCTAGGACCAGAAACCTGCCCTACTGGTTTTCACACGTGCCACGATGGAAAATGCAAGCCAATTCACTTTCTGTGTGAAGAACATAATGAAACCAATCCGGCTATTTCTATTATAGGATAGTAATGTTTATTAAACGTCTCACGCACAATAGAACCCCAAAAACAAAATATTGCTTTGTCATTGACAACTTGGATGGTCTATTATAGCACTGAAAATGAACATAATGTTCACCACATGTGACAACGTTTAATGTTCTGTTCTTTTAATGGTGTTTAAGTATACTCCATCGCAATTTCTCGCTGCCAAAAGTAGGGAAGAATCGATTATATGAAAACTGGGGGAGTATTTAACATCATCACTCCTCTGTAATAAAATACATTTTGTTTCTAAGACTTGCTGGTGTTCTCGATATTTCTCTGATGCTGATCTAATGGGGATGACTGTCTACAGACGCACGCTGATCTATTGGGATGAGTGTCTAGAGGCGCACACCGATCTAATGGGATGGGTGTCTACAGGCGCACGCTAATCTAATGAGATGGGTGTCTAAATACGTACTCTGATCTATTGGGATGGGTGTCTATGGAACAAAGTGTTACTATAAAATATTTCTTGTTGTAAATCATCATGACCTCTTTTTCAATGTACGGTATATCGACTAACGTACGCAGGTGTTACCTAAATGGATTAGGTGGTATATTATTTTCGGGTTTTGTGTAAGATTTAAAGATAATGAGACGCATTTTAGGTAGCATGAACGAAGATTTAGAAATTTGTGTTCAATTGCATTTTCCTTTGATCAACAGAGGTGAAAGTCATCGAAGCTGGCCATACAATAGACGCTAATTAGTACCTAATCAGGATAATTATAAATAATAAGTGTAACGAGCTTGACATGAAAAATTGTCAAATTGTTGAACACAACCAGTGCCAAACATATGAACTTGAGACTTGAAGAAGGCCAAGTTATAAAATTGACAATCTTGAAGCGTTTTATCTTTATTACATTTCAAATGTCCGATATTCCATCAGGACATTTGTTATATATTACATGGTGGGCCGTGTCATACAAATTAGTAAGCATCGCTATAATATTGTCGCTGACAAGGTCCAATACACTAATTTGTTTCCTGTTTATTTCTACATTTGCATTGAAATTCAGACGCACCACATTTACTTTAGTTGTCTTATGCATTAATTTGGACCGTAATATCTTCAAAACCAAGCACAGATAAACCATATTGCACTTTTCGGAAATTATCGCATTTTAATGAAAAAACTTTAAATTTATTCGGATTTGGATTCGGCAAATATACATCTGTATGCTTTGTTTTATATATATATATATATATATATATATATATATATATATATATATATATATATATATATATATACAAAATCTCAAAAGATAAACTCGATAAAATATGTGATCATAATATACGATCTATACGAGTTGATACCCCTATGACGTCTTATGCACATGATGTCGTCATGACGTCACGTGACAAAATGATGGAAGAGTGTCGAGAAACAAACTTTTTAGCCAGAAATAGACGACAAATATAATGGCCGAACTCAGTATCTTACTGGCCATAATATTACAAAGATTAAAGATTCCTTCTTAGGTTTGATCTAGTTAGAATATATTTTCATAAACATTTAGCTATTTGAATTATAAATTACAGTTTTGGAAAATGTTGAGTATGTTTTAAACATTTTGAAAAGATTAAATGTCCGAAGGTTACGTCAAGTTCTCAACTTAGATCGATGCTTTGAAAATAAGATACCTCACCACCACCACAACAACCACCACGGACCTCAAAGTTTTATAATTAGCCTCTGTTCTCCTAGGACATGAATGTGAAGACACCATATCGATTCTTTACACCTCAACTAAAACATTAGAAGGTTCGTGATCGATGGTTCATTACATCAAATCCAAATATACATAGATATTTTTTTGTATTGATACTACCATACACGTGCAATTTTTCAGCACAAGATAGGCAATGTATGGCGGCCAGAATTAGTGTTGGAGGAAGAATCAGGGAAAAGCACAAAAAAGACCATCGAGCCACGATATAAATCCATCCTAATTGATCTAGATTGTGGTGTTAAACAGGGTCTGTTCTTGTACCTTTACTCTTCATTCTATACACTCAGCCGCCTCGAGTGTCAAAGATTATCACTTATTGCCTCACAACTGAACGCTGATGACACCCAAACTTGCAAGACTAACCACCCAACTAAAGTTGATGCTACCATCCAAAGATAAGAGAGGTGTATTTCTGATGGAAATCAATGAAGACATGTAACAAGATGCAGATGTTTGATGATAACACTGAGGCCATTCTGATCACAACACAACGACATTCTCATTCACAACCTTTACCTCAAATAATAAATATCAGCAACACCAACATCAAATTCACACAGTCAGTACGAAAACTATTTGTTACTCTGGACAGTACTCACACATTGCACCAACATGTCATGAACATATGCAAGACTGCATATCTTGATTTGAGACGCATCAGCTCCATTAGCAAATATAGTTCAGTTGATGCCACTAAAACACTGGCCTCACCCATGTGTACACTCCAGCAAGATAATTACGCTCCTCTTCTGAAAGTCGTATATTCATTATTCCCACTATGAACATGAAATCATATGGACAACATTCTTTGGATACCTGGTTCAAGAAACGTGGTTGAATTGCCCCTTGAAATTAGACACAAAGACACAGTGACCCTTTTATACAGTGCTCTTTAAACTCACCTTTTGCGACTGCAAGAATAAACTTAAAGACCTAAAAATGTTTCCTTCCTTAAAAATTTTCATCATTATTTTTGTTTTCTAATTTCATGTTTGTTTGGGTTTGTTTGGGGTTTTATACGGTAGTCATATCATTATAGATGCAAAGCTCCGAAAGATTAGGCGCTATACAAAGTTCTCATTATTATGGAACCAATTTTCCTTATGACTCTCAATTATTTACATATTTTAATACATGGAACAAATTTTCCAGTGATCCTCATACATATTTATCATTCACTCCTCAAATAATTAATGGAATAAAAGAGACTTTATGTAAGTATGCCTTCAGTGATTGTACTATGCTGATCGAATTCGATATTAAATAATGAATAGGCTCGACATTATAATTATGAAAGAAAGAAAAATATAACATTTCAGATTTGATTAGGAAATATAAAGAAAAAGCAAACTGAACAATTAGATAATCATTATTCCACGGTCCACCTTAGAAGGTACAGCATTTAACAAAGTCTCCAATTTGCGTTGAGAGGATAGGCCTGGGTGCTATACATTAAATAGTGTTGAAGTAAATTCTTGATACTTTGCACCAAACTGATATAAAACCTTTAGGAATGTGGACTTTGATGGGCATATCACGTGATAATTGATTTCTTTACAGTACCATGTTGTCAAAGACCTATTTTCCAATTACCATTTAATTTTATCAATGAATTATATTTTTGATTTTAATAATGGGAAGGATTGTGAAAAAAAACTTTTACTCAACAGGATATTTCAGGAGTCGAAAGGATGAAACAAATCCTAATTGCTCCTGAAACTAATTCATGTACAAGTCCGCATCACGTATAAATGTATACCTTATCTGTTCCATTAACATGCCTGATAAGACTCCAGTCCAGAATGACAACAATGACCCAGATAAAAGTAAGGTATAGTCACGTCAGAGATTCATAGTGACACGTATTGTCACTTCTCTTCTTAACTGACATTTCAACTGATAGAGTGTAGAGTCCAGGTCTTTCGCAGAGAGAGAGAGAGAGAAAGAGAGAGAGAGAGAGAGAGAGAGAGAAAGAAACAGACAGACAGACAGACATACAGACAGAGAGAGAGAGAGACAGAGAGAGAGAGAGAGAGACATAGAGAGAGAGAGAGAGGGAGGGAGGGAGAGAGAGAATACTTTCTTGTTTGGTAAAATATACTGATTATAGTAGATATATCACTTTATGTTTATTATTGCTGAAAAATCCAAATTTATTTATGAAAATTATATTGACATTTACTGGAAGTAAAATGACGATTTTGTCAATAAAATGATTCACGTTCCGGAACATAGTATTTATTATCAGTCTAAGCTTCGTTGAACAACCAAAGATTTCTCTCTAAAGATAATTTATAAAAAATCTGTTTAGATTGCAGTTAGAAACAAAAACAATTAATGAAACATCTTTACATCACGATATCATCATTAGAATTGTTTTTATTATTTTTAATTATCCTGATTAGAACCTCAGTTAATGTTTGAGGCAAATATAAAGACCTCGTCACTCTCTATAAATTAATCCGTCTCATTTAAACCATGGAAACTGATTCTCTGACGTGAAAGTCTATAACGAGATAGCTTTCAAGTATATATTTCCTTCGTACATATTTCTAAGTGACTAAATTACAAATCAAACTGAAACGGATTGGTGAGTAATCTTGTGACACAGAGAACACTGTATGTAGTATATTACTAAAGATCTTTTGAGTATCCTGATATTATGTAACAAGGATTTGAGAATGGTAATCCACGTATTCTTAAATGTTCTTGTTGCAATGTCAAAGTCATTGAAAGTGTTTTTTTAGCAATGCCGAATTCTATGGAAGTTATATTCCAGTCATGAGTCTAACATAATTCATTTTTTTTTAAAACTCTTTGGTGTGGAGGTCGATCTTGGATGATTTAGTTATCAAATTGAAGTTTCGAAGAACACAAAAATAGTTTGACCAGAGCAAACGTCTACGCTGAAGATTAGCAGAATATATGCAAACATATAATGAATTCAGAGAAAAAGCCTTCATTGCATAACAGTACTACAGTGTCTTTTACACACATCAGTACTATAGTGGCCTTCGTTCACGGCATTACTATCATGGCATCCGTGCGCATCAGTAATTGCATGGCCATCGTGCACATCAGCAATATAATGGCCTTCGCGCACATCAGTAATATCATGTACTTTATCTACATCAGTAATTAAATGGCCTTCATGCACATTAATAATATCATCGGCTTTATCCACATCAGTAATATCATGGCCTTCATGCGCATCAGTAATATCATGGCCATCATGCACATCAATAATGTCATGACTTTCATGCACATCAATAATATCATGGCCTTTATCCAAATCAGTAATAAAGTGGCCTTCATGCACATCAGAACTATCATGGCCTCATTGCATATCTACTATCATGGCCTTCATTGGAGATAAACGTTTTCGCATATTTATTAGAATCTAGAGAAAACTAATTTGAGTCTGCATATGAATATGAGTGGTAGCAGACCCATCATGAGGCGGGGATTCTTGATTATGCAGATGGTTTTATTCACACCACGACATGTACTTTAAGCTGGAGATCGAATTAGACGCATGCAAATAAAAATAGCATAGTCTTCAATTATAAATATAATTAACAGTCAAACAGAGAACGTACTATTTGGCTGTATGACAGGATTGAATATTTAACAAAGTTTATGGATGGATGTCAACATATCAGATGAGGCGGATACATACTCTTGCTGGAATGTGTTATGAACAACATTCACTTAAAGTGTTACGAAACATAGAGACATTAGGTGTTTCTTTTATGTTGTGGGATCACCAATTGCCAATGGATATACATGTATATACAATCAAAATGCATTTGGAGAGATTACAATATTTAGTATTAAATAAATTAGGCGAGCAAAATCCGTTCTAAATTTCACAAAGTTCATATGTTTATATATATATATATATATATATATATATATATATATATATATATGTGTGTGTGTGTGTGTGTGTGTGTGTGTGTACGCATGCACAGCCACCTGTATATATATATATATATATATATATATATATATATATATATATATATATATATATATATATATATATATATATATATATATATATATGTGTGTGTGTGTGTGTGTGTGTGTATGAATGCACGGCCACCTGTGCATATATATATATATATATATATATATATATATATATATATATATATATATATATATGTGTGTGTGTGTGTGTGTGTGTGTGTGTGTGTGTGTCGATGATTAGATTCAATGCTGAATAATATGATATTCATTACCTGGACATGCGCCTAGGTTGCATTACTCTGCATCTGACGCCGTTCCCAGGCAATTTGCTACTCTTAGTGATGGGGCTGGATTGGTGCACGTTCTGGATCGACCGCGAGTAACTGAGGAACCATATGTGGCCGTGTATGCAATGCCCTCAGTCTGACCAATTCCTGTCGACTGGATAAAGGCATCATACTAGTTTCAGTATGATGTTCTAATGTATCTAAAACTATTTTCTATAGTTTGCAAACAATGTAGTATTTCTGGTCCGCTGGATATTTATTTTATGCACTCTTGATCCGTAATTAATTCGCTTGTATTTCCTCTGTTGCAAGAAAGCAAACAACAGCACGAGAAAGAAATAACTCAAAACATTGGACGAAAATTGAAATTATGCACTTACATATAAAATACAATATATCAATTCCAGGGAAACGCACAAGGACACTGCTTAAATCAAAGTCAAAATAACATAATACATGTCATTAACGTAATAATGAACAGTTCAAAATCATGAACATTTGAGACAAAGACTTGCATCAACCAGGCTCTTATATAATACAGATAACCACATTAAGTGTATCTAGAACATCAGTACTTTTTTTACACATGCTTGTGTGAGAATTAAATTTTTGTGAATATGAATGAATATTTTCCCCTGAATGAAAACGATACTGATACTAGAAAGCCAGTTTACACAGCTGAAAATATCTTACGTTAAAAGTAGCCACTGTAACTAAACAATTGCATTTACAACAGCGACATAATTAACTTTAATTTCTTCCTTGCGACCTTGCGAACCAGACAATTAAAATTGGTGGTACACAATTGGTGTGCCTTTAATCAGCAATAAATAGGAATCCCTTGTGGATTTCAATGGTTAATTATATACCTGGACAGTTCGAACATGATAACCATTTGGAAAAGTTGTATTGAACAGAGGCAATTTGTGTCTACGTCCATAGAAGTTAGAACACTTTAATTTGTTACAGTTTCTGTTATATCGTAACGGAAGCTCATATCTCAACATCTATCAAGACAATGTGCAACACCTTTGCCAAATACTCTAACCACGTTGTTCAATTATTTACTTAATGGTTTAATTGTTTATTTTACAGAAGATTCCTAGTGCTGTGGAATATAACCTTTTTGTCAAATTGGTTCCGATTCTCCACCATGTATATGTCTTATCGATGTTACCAAGGAAAATATGTCTTTTTGATGTATCCAAGGAAGATATGTAGTCATTTAAATATACGCTTAACTATAGTGTTGTTTGCCAACTTCATCGCTGTAGGACTAATCCGTGGTTTGTTTTCCTGCATCCTTCTCATTTACAATGTTCCTTCTTTGTTCTGAAGCATATTTATGTTTTGATTTTCCATTTTATTCCATTTAACATTCGAGGGTGGGTTGGGTTTAAGAATAACGTAATAAATCTCATGTTTTAAGTTGAATATTTATAAATGATCCTATTTTATCTCGTATATGATTTGGGAAGTGTTTACTGTATGTAATACCATATTTGTCTAACCATTATCAATTGGGTTAAGTAGTAAGTGTGACATATGCCTAACAACCTATGAATTAGTCGGAGATATAATTTCTATATCTCTATTTTGGACGCACTAGCTGATAGGAAAGTATATAATTCTAAGCGTATGACAGCTCTTGCCAAATGCTGTAGAATATGACATGCTTCCCCTGTGTTTGCTCCATTGGATCAGTCGTTTTGTGAGGCGCTTTGTTTGTATGTCGTTGGCGATCTAAACAGTTTATATGTTTACATTATTTCAAAATGTTTTCTGATTAGCTTAACTTAGTCAATCTGCTAGACGCAGATTTTTTCAAAACATCAAACTCTATGAGATGTAAAGTGTACTTCGGTTACTGTAACTCTTAATGTTTTACAAAAGGTCTTTTTGTCTTATTTACAACCTTTCACATTTAAATATAATATTATTAGGATTTGATCCCAGCTTTCTCATTAGGACACGATCACACAGTCGGTGGCCGATGTTTATTATATGTATGTAGTTTAATGACTGTTTTGTTAACATTTCTAGGCTACTTCATTGATATATAAAGATATCGTGTTTGTTTTATTCGCTTGGTTTTCAGGAACTCAAACAATATATATATATATATATATATATATATATATATATATAGATAGATAGATAGATAGATAGATAGATAGATAGATAGATAGATAGATAGATATAGGTATAATGCGGACTTGGTATAGCACCTAATAGTTAACACCTCTAAGCGCTTTACAACATCTATAATGATATGAATACAGTACAGACAAACAAAACACATAAACCTTGAAATTAGAAACTATAAAAACATGCTGAAAAGATATAAGGAACAAAAACTTTCTTAAGTCTCTAAGTTAGTTCATTTAGTCTAACAAGGCGAGTTTTATGAACATTCTTCAAAGACGCCACCGTGTCTTTGTGTCTAATTTCAATGGGCAATTCGTTCCACATCGCCGGGCCCTGGTATGCAAAAAAACTTTGTCCATAAGACTTCGCTTTCACAGTTGAAACAAGGAAAACCAAGTCATATATATATATATATATATATATATATATATATATATATATATATATATATATATATATATATATATATATATATATATATATATATATATATATATATATATATATAACACACACACATATATATAACTTTAAAAATAATTTACTGGGCTCATCAAAAAGGTATAATCACACATTACCAAACACAAATCAAATGCGAATAATATTTTGTTGAAATGTAATTAGAGATAGAGTAAATCTTTTGTAAGATACGAATAGAACGATACACTAATTACAAATAGCGTCATTCACAGTCTGTCTTTGGAATAAATTATTTGATCATAAATATGCATTTTTTAATTAATCTAATAGTCATACACATTTCCTAAAGCACATATAATAGTTGTTTTTTAGAACGAAATTTATTCTAGATTCTGGCAGGAAATGGATAGAAATAACTATCTAGTTAATGCCTTACAAATAGGCTCTCGTACACATTGTATCTGGAATGAAGGCCTAATGATACCTATTCACAAAGTAGGATGAAAGTGTACAAATTTATCAACAGTGTTACAGACTAATTGTGCATTCATTTTTGTCAAACGTATTTGACAATGTATAAGTTATATATTTTCTACAGGAATGAAACCGACAATGCAACAGTTTTGAAAAGTGGTTCAATTGTATAAAAATGTCTTAACTTGCATGAAATTTGTCTGGCTGGAGTCAAATTAAAAGCTTTTTACCACTACTAAAGCGCTCGGAACGATTACACGTATTTGTTGCATAACTAAAAGTTTTAAACAAAGATGACTAACAAACAAAAATAAGATAGTTTCTTTTCCTACATGAATACCTGATATGTCATCGGATAGTACAAAAACGATATCGTAACAAGTGGTCATTTTTTGGATTTTGGCACCATCATATGAAATATAACCATAATTAGTGTAGGAACAGAACGTTTTAGTTTCATTATATAAGGAACGTGTCCCAGAATCGAAGTTCACATGATTATACGGACTCTTCGTCAAAAGATGCAACTTTTTGTCGTAAATTCACTTTTCCAGCATGATCATACAAAATTAAGTGACTTAAAAAAGCGGCAGGATTGGGTTGCGAACGTACATTACATTATTTAATATATATTTAAATATATATTTAATAGATTAAAGATTTTTCAAAATATACAAAATTAGGTTACATAATTTTAAAGAACTGTTCAAGGTCAAGTACGAAAATATGTTTTTATCTGAAAATTAGCAACATAATAAGGAGGCTGCTCATATGAGTATAACAAAGCCATTGAGCAACAAGGTGGCTACAGTACGTAAGTTTTGGCACCTTTCGGAAAAAGTTCAATATGTACTGTCCACATCAGCAGGGAAAGAATAATATGAGTGTGCTCTTGTGCATTCAGACAAAACTGAAAGAGTAAATCACTGTTGAACGATTTTTTAAAATGTTTATTAAGTTACTATTACAGTAACAATTAAATAACATTTTTAGTTTATGGCTGTGGTTAGCAAAAGACAGCACTATTTGCTGAATGTCACCAACATGTGGACTATTAAAGAAAATTACGGAACATACCCATATTTTCTGTCCGGTGTCCGCCGCTAGATGACACGAGTATTCTTCGTAGCTTTAGACTGTTTAACTATTTTGTAATGCCTTGGTCAAGTTCAGAATGGCTACGGCATCAAACCTGAGGTAAATGGAGCATATATGCCTCCGCAAATACTTTTACTGCTATGATTCGCTGGTTCTTGTTCGATTAAGATAACTTTTTTGAAGTTACTTCTTCCTACATCTTTCTGTATCAAAGTATCACAAATATACTTTGATCGGTAAACTAGTCTTTCATTAATTAGTAACGTGGAATCATTTAGGCGTGACGGTATGCAAAGTTCAAATTGTACCTGCCCAAATGACCATTTGTTTCAGTAGAAAAGTTAATTGAATAATTACTTAATTAAAATTGCAATTGGGAAAAGGTATTACACGTTTGAGTAACAAGAATACAGATAGTTCTTTAAAAGCATTTCTGTGTTCGAACATCAATGTGTTTCGATATCAGATTTGCATGATTAAGTTATGTACGGTACATATTATTGAAACGAGATTCAAATCGCGCTGTCGCAATATTTCTTCATTTATTTTATCTTTTTATACTAACGTTCCTAAATCCTGTATACATCTATCCAGCCAGACATACATAAATAACCTAGCATGCATGGTAATGTTTTACTTTACCATCATTGGATTGTATACAGTGGAGATTTGGAGGCGAAATCAAGCTGTAGATATAACCGACGTGTTATTTCATACAAAGAATTATTTTCATACATAAATATATCACAGTTGATTTGACTAAGTCCATTAAAGCTTGAAGACTGGCACGTTTACCCTCTTCGTACAATAATATAAAATGCCTTTGTTTGTTATCAAATAGCTTGTAAAACAAAAATTATTTTAATTATTGCACATAAATTAAAAATGGTGATATAGATTTCCACGAGGATTTGTTTACATCAGCATTAAATCGTATTGTTCCTACAGTACCGTACAGATTTTGCGACTTAGTATAATATGGAAGAAAACCCAACAACAAAAATTAACATATTTACAACTTTGATATTAAATGGTGGACAATTGTACAAGTAATAACAAGGAGAAATATATCAGCTACTGCTGATACTACTAATGTTTATAACTTCTTACGTTTTATTGTTATTTATACCTGAATTAATTCTAGTGCTACTACTATATCTCCTTCTTTCACCATGAACCCTGCAAAGCACTTCATACATTTTGTTGATGCTAATAATGCCGTTGCATATGCATATGTTTCTATTGCACCTTTAACCATACTATTTTTTAAGAAATCATTCCAATAACATAACAAACAATATTTGACACTAATAAGATAATCAACATCACCATCACAGCCACTAATATCACCAATATATGATCTTATAACTTTCAGACAATCGGCCATCCACTCCCATGAAATGTTGTAAAATTACAAAACGGGTCAAGTTTCATAGACGGATTGACACTGGCAAATATTGACGCTTATTCCTGTAACAATTATTGTGTTACACATAATTCAGCAAACGTATGGGTCAATATACAATAGTCCAAAACATTATAGCACTGATGCCCTAAACAATTTCCTCTGTGACCAGTGAATACGGCGTAAAAAATAATTTACCCAAGTTGAGCAGCAGACTCCTGCCTTGTCCAAATAATCTCTGCATATATTTCTACACGGAAGACTTAGTCGTGCACATCACGCTCTCAACACAAATGTAAAGCTTGTATAATGAAGACTTTAAAACTTGTATCATTCAATGTACGACCAGATGTAATGATTATCCCCATTATTTTAAACATACCGTTTCCACTATGTAGAGAATCTAGTAGGTTTCTTTCATAAGAAGATTATAATTATGTAAAAACATAATATAATAAATTAAGTTTAAAGTCAGCCACCCACTTCACAATAGTGCGTAGTTAAGATAGAATCACATCCTATGTTTGCTTTCGAGAGATGAAAGATTAAAATGTAGGACTAGTTTTCACTATGGGATGAAATTAAAGGTTTTTAAAACTCTAAAACCGTACAACACTGTATGATATTAACTCAGACGATCTAATACATCGTTAAGGGGTGCGGGAGAGGTTACAAATCCATTTTTATCCAAGAACTTGCAAAATATATCAAAGTTTACAAACCAATACATACGATAACACAAGGCGTTTGGAACATGATTTAATCAATTGCAGTTATCGACTTTGCACCATGGATAGGACTTCCATAAACAAGATCAGGAACTACTATTAAGTTCAATTTGAAGTAGCAGTTATTAACGTTAAGTTTTTAAAATGCAGTTCACAATCTATTTGTAAAAGCACAGTGCTTATAAGTTATTGTACCTTCTAAAGTAGCCTTATTTTATCAAAATATTTTCTATATATTATTACACAACAATGCTTCTATAAACAATTTCGTGGAGAATGTCAATGGTTTCAATTGAAAATATAATCTCAGAAAAGTGCACAAAGAGGTACACCATTGTTTGCATACGATAGCCAAAGTTTACAAAGAGTACGGCCATTGTTTGAAGAAGATAAAATATAAGGTTTTCAAAGTATGACAGGCATCATCATTATGGCTTTCGCGAGATGATTTCACTCAACATTTACACAGGATAATATCAGTGGTCTGATTTGAAATACTGTCTCAGCAACGTTCACAAGTAATTAGACCATGGTTTGCAGATGAGATAATTCAAAACTTGCAAAACGTTACGTCTTTGTTTGCATACGACAAAAGTCAAGGCTTACATTCTCAGACAGTTTTCTACGAAAATAAACACGTTTAGTCTACAAGTTTCCTGATACGTGTTATGGATGTCTAGACTAAAATGTCAGAAGTAAACTAGGTCTTCAATTTTAATCAAGAATGTTCAAAGCAATAAAAGCAAAATGAGAGAAAGAAAATGTGTAAAGCATCTGTACGGACAAGACAAAATAATATATCACTTCGATAATGCAAACTAATGATGAGAGAGAGAGAGGTTATACATATATAATGTTTCACCAGCAAATGTTTAAATTAAAGACCGTTTGCACAGAGCTCAAATATGTTTATAAAAATCAAGTGTGTTTGAAGATGCCACATATCTCATTTTGTAAAATATCTCTAATAAATGAAACTCTTCTGGAAAAAGACACATCCAATGATCTGTCGATCAATCCGTCTATCCATCCATCCATACATACATATGTACGTACATACATGTATACATGCACACACACGTATCTACCTACCTACCTACCTATATACATTCTTCCATCCATCCATCCATCCATGCATGCATTATGTTATCCGATGACAGATCCCTATTATCAAAATGCTGCAACTTGGCATTCTGTTACCTGATGACAGATCCTTATAATCGAAATGCTGCAAAGTGGCATTATGTTATCCGATCACAGATTTCTAAAATCAAAATGACTGCAGTATTCAGTATCATTATAAATCGAAGTAATGCAAGTAATGTATTCATTCTATCTTTGAAGTCACATGTCATCGTTTATTTCCTTCGTCGCACTCCAGCTAATGTAACACAATAGCTATAAAAATATTTGAAAAGTTAATTAAAGAGGGCTCTTAAAGTTTTCCGTCGAACATCGTTAGATGAACTAATATTGGAATACGCAATGGAAAATTATTAGTTTAGATTGAGGATAGCAGTTTTTGCATCGTCGAATATGAATTATGATTAATTATTGGATACTTTTCGAACGAAAGTTTTATTAAACGTCTTCAATATACATCAAATGTTTGACCTTCATAACTGGAACAATACAAATTATTCGTGTGTTTCTTCATGCAGATACTGCTACACGATGGATGAACACTGCTTATAAAATGAGAAGCCTTTGAACTAAACATATTTCTAATGCAATATTTAGCGCTCTTCAGTGCATTTTACTTCTCTTGTGACTAGTTCTAGAAATATATTTGAGATCTGAGAACACGTACTAGTTTGCCATGGCAGGGCGAAGAAAGACAATAACCACAGTTAATCGACTAGATACAAAACTTTCGACTTCTGATTTAGTACAAAGAAATGTTGATTCCGTATCTTATTCAAAACACGGTCACTACTTCAAATATGTCGTATACGTCTTATTAGAGAGTGGTGACTGTTAGATGTCCAGAGCGTATGTCACAAAAGAACAAATTCTGCTTCTTAAAAGAAAATATGCCTTAACGACGTTGTCACTGTTAGCCCAACTATCCCGACATATTAGCTTGGGAGAATCACACACCACTAAACAAATTATGTTTCCTAAACTAAACAAATGTATGTATATTTCTATGCGCAGGAATACTACAAAGTCATGAAGAAATAAACATATCCTTTCTGTAATAATAAAAATGTAAATACTGCTAAAACAACTTTATATCAGAATAATAGTTTGTTCGAATGTGTAGTTCCAGATACACATAATATAAAATGGGCGATGTTTGGTAAGCCTACGCTTACATTTTAAAGTCTTTCATTATGCATACAAGATTCATAACCAAATATACAAATTTAAACGAAAATTCTAAAGGTGATATATTGTCGTCTCACTTATGAACAAGACGCTCCTCTAGAAAAAATCTCCCTCCGAGCCGACACTTCTGCACCTTTCATAGTTTGTGCAATACCATCTCATTATGCCAGGAATATGATGTTCCTCCGGAATCAAGATCTTCCTTTTTTATTATGTACAGTATATTATTACGTAACTTAATTATTATGTTTCTTTGTGGCTAATTGAATCTTCAGCAAGTAAATCTTTTTAATGTTATGAAACGTGGTCTAAAGTAAAACGTTTACAAAGAATTGTACTTAAGATGCAATTACATTATAGACACGATATAATCAATTATATCAGTTCTAATTTCTTTTAGCAAGTATCAAAGAAACACGTTAAAATAATGTATTGCTGCAATTGCTTCATCGTATCCGAATGAATGAGAGATTTAAATGGATGCCAAGCATATTGATCAACAGTATTGCAGTCAGAGAGCATATAGTATATTGCTTAAACACAGGGTGCCATCTGAAGTGATTTAAGGACAATTCGGTCAGTCTCACTTCTGAAACTAATAATATAACCGTACAGATTGATGAATCCTTTCCGTGCGACGGCCAGATACCTTCACACTGACATAACAGAGGATGCAAACGGACCTGCTCAAATCATCATGATAATGACAATTGTATTGTATAAATCAAGAAGATTAAACTGATCCCCAGCATTCCTAGCACACATATATAAGAATGACATCTACTAAATTCTCTGAATCAACATGAGGACAAGTTCTAAAGCGTACAAGCCCCTTTTAATAGTATTCCAAATTAAAAAAAAAACAAAGTAGATATACGAGTAAGCTAAGTGTAGAGAGAAATATATATACAAGTTTTAAAAAAATGTTTTTAGGTAACTGAGTAGTTTTATATGCAGTAGCAACAGTGATTTGCATCAAACTATCTATGATATTAGAAGACGACAATCATTATCTTATTGGACACGGAACGCAAAGTAAACAAATTGATATAATCATGCCCAATGCAAAGTTTGTTTTTGGTTCTTAGACATTGGTGACTCGAAAAAAACATAGTACCATTCCCAGAAGTAATATAATACCGTTTCCAGGCGCCATACCAAACGTTTGCAGTTACACAAATGTGACAATGACAGGGCCAAGCCCCGAGTGCCCGAACGTTCAAAAAAGCGCTCACCGTTACGGATCACTGCAATTTCACCTCCGTCTGCGTGGGATAGAGCCTTGGGCTCGGCAAATGTGGATATGTAAGAAAACTTGGCATTAGCTTCTCGTGGGTTGGTGGTCCCTCCAATGACTTTACCGGGTTTTTTCTCTGCCATTTATACTGGCCGCCATGTATAACATATCTTGTTAAATCCTATACCAATAACAACAACACAGACCACAGGTGTGCATGAGCCAGCTCTAATATAGGCAATTTGAACAACGAGACCGATTCAGTTAGGCTTCTGTCTGAATATGTAATCAATCGCAAACATATATGCACCAATATTGTGTCGAGGATATGACTGCATGAAAGTATTATAAGATGTTATGGATAAGGTTGAACATCTATTGTAGGAATAAATACCGATATAATTGCTTCTAGTCTTAGAGAAAAGTCCCAAGATTTTACACAACTTCAACTGTTTAGGATTCCAGCTGAATTCCAGTGTTATTCCAACTAAGTTCTAATATTGAATGTGTTGACGTGTCTGTAGTCGTAAATATGCTTATAGGACAATGCCCATGGCGTGGCGGTGTGGGAACAATATGTTGATGTATCACAATAATAGAACTCATAAATGTTCTTTTCTGAGATCATTATAATGCCAACTTAATGTTCCAGTCTAATAATATTATAGGCGAGAATTTGGATGTCAAGTGAATAATAATTTAAATAGATTATTCCATCCATGTAAATTAATAAACACAGCAATAAGGATGATTCGGCTTGAGATATTAAATGCAAGAATGAGAAATTATTCAGAAGATAAGACACATAAATACAAAAAGAATGATTTTTAAAAGTTCAGTTCTAGAATATCATACTTTGCCAACAAGATAAGATATATTACTAAAATTCTAAATTAACAAAATACACTGAAAACTTCAGCAGATCTGGATTATTATGCAGTAATATCAATGTTCTAGAGTCAGACTATTCTAGAAATGTTTACGTCCATTGAGATGGTTCTAATATTTAACCCCTTACTCTTAGATAACTTTTAAATATATATTATTTGTTTACAAAAAAGCGTTACCGGTCTGGTGTAACAAGACAACTGGCTGTATCCAAATTCACAATAGAATACTTTTTATAAATAGAATGTGTAATAATCAATGAATTGAATGAGCAATTCATTATGAATATGTGCATGTTTGTACAATCCAAATATTAGATCAATTGATATAAGAACGTACATACTTAATAATGAAAAATACATCTTTTATTACTTTGCATTTTTCTGAGAAGTCTTCTTCTAATGAAAGTTTTCATATGCAGGGAGTAGAATGCGGCTTTGTTAATGTTCCTCTCCATTGCGTACATTTGTCATCAGACTTAGTGTCAGGACCTGTGACAATCGGAACAGTCACGGTTTTACCCGTTGAGGGCATTCATTTATTGCTAGGCAACGACTTACCTGGAGGCAAGGTTGTGGTTAATCCACTTGTAACCGACAAACCTATATTGGATCAGAAAGTTGATCCAATTGAAAAAGAATTTCCTGATATATTTCAAGCTTGTGTAGTTACTAGAGCTATGACAATGAAATATCTTGAGAATGATGATGATGAAGCCAGCATTTCCTTAGCTGACACGTGTACAGGTCAGGCGTTTGATGAGGTCACTTTTACTCCTTATTTGGATCAATCAGAAGGTATTGATCATAGTAATCCTCTTTTAACAACTCATTCTCTTTATTCTAATCAGGGTGATAAACGACGGTCACTTTTCGTCGAACAGGGAAACGATCTTGAGATCTCCTGTTTGTTTTAAAGAGCCATAAGCGAGATTGAAGCCAATGAAGTTCCTATCTGTTATTTTATTAAAAAAAGGAAGTCTTTTGAGAAAATGGAGACCTGCCGAGGTACCTGCTGGTGATGAGTGGTCGGTGAACAATCAAAAAGTAGTTCCACAATCTTACAGACAGGAAATACTTAATGTGGCCATTGAAACTCCTTTGGTTGGTCATTTAGGGATTAATACAACTTATCTCAAGATCTTGATTCACTTCTATTGCCCAAAAATCAAAAGTGATGTTACGAAATACTGTAGATATTGTTATACTTGTCAAATGGTAGGAAATCCCAATCAGAATATACATAAAGCTCATCCACAACCTATTCCTGCCTTTGACGAACCATTTATTATAATTATGGTAGATTTTGTAGATCCATTACCTAAGACCAAGTCAGGTTACCAATACCTGTTGACCATTATATGTGCGTCAACAAAGTTACCAGAAGCTATTCTGTTAAGGAATATAAAATCTAAAACAATAGTAAAAGCGTTGATAACGTCTTTTACTCAGTATGGCCTTCCCAAAACTGTTCAGTCTGATCAAAGTTCAAACTTCATGTCTGAAATTTTTCAGCAAGTTATGTTGTATGAATTGGGCATTCAGCAATTCAAGTTAAAAATGAAACTATGGTTTGAAATAACTACAATGGAGATAACTTTTATGTCTGATAATGGAGTTGTGTCACTCTTGTTCATTCTTCATACTTTTCTTAAGATTAGATATTACGGCCCTTAAAAAGTTAAGAAGAAATGAATTAGTTATATTATAGTATTAGTGCTCCTGGGATCTAAATTAATTAAAGGAGTACCAGTATATTGAGAGAGATAGCCATGTTAAACATGTAATTAATTTGGTTGTACCTGTCCCACTCTGTGAAGGAATATCATCAGATTCTACTGATATTGAAATGATGACTGATATTGAAATAACGAATCTTTGTAATTCAGAAATTATGAAAAATCAAGACCAGAAACTTTCACATTTACAAGTGCAAGAAAGAAATGAACTGAAACAATTATTTTTTGAATATGAGCACTTATTTCCAGATATTCCTACAAGGACAAGTCATATTTTTCATGACGTTGAAATTGAAAATTACAAACTTGTTAAACAACATCCATACAGGATGAATCCACTCAAACAAGAATACTTAAAAAAGGAAATACAATATTTGCTGGAGAATGATTTTATCGAGCCCAGTAAACGTGATTGGAGTTCATCATGCACACTTTTTCCAAAACCAGATAAAACTTTCCGTATGTGCACTGATTATAGGAAGATGATCAGTGTGACAAAAACAGATTCATTCCCATTACCAAGAATTGACGATTGTATTGATAAAATTGGGAATGCCAATTATGTCACCAAATTTGACCTTCTGAAAGGATTTTGGTAGATTCCACTAACGGAAAGAACAAATGTTCGACTTTCTTAGGACATATTTTGGGACATGGACAAGTTAAAACAATAGATGCTAAGGTTAATTATAAACAACGAGTTCAGAGTTAAACCAAACCCGGCTTGATAAGAAACCTACTGTAGGAAACATTTCCTGTAAATGTAGCTTTATATTAATATTATAAATTTCTTGCTAAGTCGCAAGCAAAAATATAAATATCTGCATTATACTGCGTCAACCAAAAAGATAAATATCTGAATTATACTGCGTCAACCAAAATCTACATAGCAAATATACAAAAATAGACGTGGTCGTTCTATAATTATATATTATATACATGGAATTAATTAACTTGCATACCTCTACAGCTGAATATATCCAAGTCCTTAGAGAAGACCCGCTGATGAAAAAGACTATCCGTAATGTAAACATCTTCCCATCAAAAGCACTTCGCACGTGGGGCGTAGGATGGACCGAATTCTTTATTTCGAAATGCAACACAATATACATGAATCACCCTCGGGTTTCGTTGTACCCAAATACCGAAACTAGAGTACATGTATTTACTAATTAAAATAACTTATACAATTCCATAACAATATATCCCACTTAAATAAGTGGCAACACTTTTAGAAAAATCGCTGAATTAAATCTTAAACAATTAATAAAATGTCCAATTTGAATAAAGAACTTAAATGATCTGCGACTAACACCCTAATTAAACAATCAACACCCACATTTTCTGATCCTCAAATCGCATTGATTCGGAAACTATACTGGTGTAAAAACAACTCCCAACGTATCAATCTTGCATTGGCAACCTTTGTTTTTTTTCAAGTATAAGGGCGGATGATGGTCCGTTTGTAAGGTAGGTTCCCTCCCCAAAAGGTACGTATGGAATTCTCCTATTCCCCAGACTAAGGCTAGCTCGTCAATCAATGAATAGTTTTGCTTCCTAGAGAGCATTTTCCAACTTACAATGGGCACTTTCATCCCATCTTGCTTCATTGTCAAAATGGCCTCAAGACCTGTATCGGACGCATCAGTGTTGAGGACAAACATTTTGTTCAATTCTGGCATCTGTAAGATTGGTGTGCTTACCAGTAACTGTTTTAGAGCGTTAAATGCTTTTTCCTGGTACATACCCAGTGAACGTTTTTGCGTTGGCATTTTCTAGTCAAGTGTATTAATCGGCTGTCAATAGCCGCAAAGTTGGGAACAAATTTCCAGTAAAACCTAATCAAACCTAGAAAAGATGTTTCCTTTTTTAGTTTCTGGTCTAACTACATCTCTGACGCTCCTATTTTATCTGGCTTAGGTTTCACCTGGTCTAGGTTACTTACAAGATGTCCCATATATTCTAGGTTACAATGTTACAAAATCGTATACTTCATTTTGTGGGACTAGCTGTAAGATGTGCAGTGTGACGTCTATCAAACAGATCCCGTAATACCTTAACATGTTCATTCCATGTGAATAGACAAAGATATCATCTTCAAAACTGTCGACGTTTTACACATAATGTTAAACAGGTTGCGTATGAGACCAACGCGCGACGGACCGGTAACGGCTAAACTGAAAGGCATAAGTTTGAATTGATAAAGACCTTTGGGAGTCTCGAATGCCGTTAACTCGCAAACACTATCAGCGATTGGTATCTGCCAATATCCCTTGGTAAGGTCTAATATAAAAATGTATTTATGACTTGCAAACAATGAAAATAAAATCACTGAATACGGATGTGTCCAATTGCCGAAAGTTAGTGCAAGAAAGGTTCGTCCCGTCTTCCTATCTAACACAAGGAACTGGACGGTTATATCACTTCCTGATCTAACAAATTCCCCACTTCTGCATTGAATGTCTTCCGCGCATTAAATGGTATTGCTTATCCCTTAATCCTGAGGTGTTCAATTTGATCTCGTGTTTAATCAATTTAGTACAGCCAGGTTTGTCCGTATTCGTGTGTATATTTGGACAAAACCTCCCAGATCTGCGTACGCTGACCATTCGGATAAATAGGGGCATATATTGCACTAGTTTATACTTTCTTTCCTTCTGTCATTTGGGTTTTTAGGAGGCATTTCTGTTTGTTCCATTTTTTTCTGTTTTATAGATCTTTAAAATTGGCTTAGTTATTTTATTCATTTGTTCATACATAATGATACTATAATGGTAAAAGAGGTATATATGGATTGTTATTATTGACACATAGAGCCAATTTCGACAGATGTGATTAACATATGTTAGATGTGACTTAACACGATACAAAAAAATGTACATTACTCGGACAATTGTTTGTCGTTGATGCATCCACCAGGTAAATAAGTCTTCATATAATTTTGTATAATTTGTAATTTTTAAATTAGATTATATTTCTAAACTACCAGTTATTTATAACTTTTCTCATTACCCTAATAAATATTCTTAATTTTCTTCAAGTTTTCTTATACGGTTTTATCTTCTTTCCTTACTCATTATGCATTTCGTGATCATCAGTTTTATCGGTGTCATCAATATCAACATCATATTTTTCTTCATTTTCCTCTTTGTATCATCATATGTGTCGTGTTTATCGGTTCTGTTCTGATTGCCGGAACCATTTTTGTGCTTGAAGTACATACGTTCTTAAACAAGTGCTTAAAGGCAGATAACACGACATATGTGCTTTGGGAAACATTTTGTATTGATAAACTCATTCGCCTATTCAGGCTATTTAGTTCGGACATACTTTATCTAAAATTGCCAAAATTACATATATTCCATTATTGTTTTACTTTTAGTCCCTCCATTTTACAAAAATGCCCTGATAACGTATTGATTGAATGTCAGCTAAATTTGTGACCTACCGATTTGCGACTAAGATAGTGTTCACTGCAATTGTTGTTTTCCCACAAAGTTGAGATGCCTCTGGAGTATAATGATTGACCAACATAGATAAGACAGACTGTGTAACTATTATCCCGAACATTTATTAATTTTGTTACTTTTAAAAGCAAAATGCTCCTTCCAAAGGTTAATGTGAACTAAATAACACCATTACACCAAATGTTGCTGCCAACATTTTGTTACGTTTGTATTTAACTAGGTCAAGGAAAAGGAGAAACCTATAAATAGATCAACCTAACAAAAACGACTAAGAACTACATTACCAATTCAAGCAATCCTTGAAAGTCATCTGTTTTATGTATTGGGCAATTGACTTATACAAATGAACGAAATTATTAGTCGCACTTTGTTCTGATTATGTTTTATTCTATGTGCCTCAGGTTTCATCTTCTCAAGTTCCCATATTTTGAAACTCTCACTTTCTTAGTCGTATGAAAAGAAATAGGAATGCGCCAAGAAAGTATTTTATAGTGTTGCAAATCTTTCGGAATCATAAAGTCTGCAATTTAATGTCCTCCTAATCGTATGAACGAGTGTGTATTTCCTTGAGGGAAACAAATATAGTATTATAAAACAATTTACATTTGCAATATAAATGTATATTATATATTGTTACAACCTGTCCACACGTTTGTAATAACTGTAATACTTATAATTTATACATTTTCGTTATTCACCTAGATCGATTTGCTAATGTTTCCAAGGGAATAAGAATACCAACTATATATATATATATATATATATATATATATATATATATATATATATATATATATATATATATATATATATATATATATATATATATATATATATATGGCGGAAACGTAGTATCTATAAAAATAATATTTTTCTTTCTTGGACACATTTTAACAATCCTTAAATTTCATATTTTTTGTGTTGTAGTGAAAGTTATTAAACATTACATTTCAACAAGCAGTAAAACCATAACTTTATTTGATTCTAGTTGTTGTTTTTGTTGTTGCTGTTGTTGTTGTTGTTGTAAGGTTTAACGGCATTGTTCAGCACACGATAGGCTATACATGGCGGCCAGTATTATTGGTGGAGGAAGAACCCGGGAAAACCCCCGCAAAGAACAACCTACCCACGAGAAGCTATTTGCAATCTTTCTCACATAACTACATTAGCTAAATCTTGGACTCGAACCCACGCAGACAGAGGTGAGATGGCAGTGATCCGTAAAGATGAGCGCTTTACACCACTCGGTCACTTGGGGCCGCTGATTGATTCTAGTGTAAAGTCTGAAGATATCTGCTATAACAAAAATACAATTTCAGGAGGGTATCGGTTGTTCCAAGCAATTAGAATCAATTACCAGATTAATGATAAGTGAGTTCAAGAAAGCATAAACATGCAACGTATGTGTTCCAGAGGAATGTTTGTTGTATGGGAGACAACCCAGTGTGTAATTACAAAGTAGGTCTTTAATATTGTGAGTTTAGTAATGATTTGATCGACGCTGTGAAAAGCATGCACACGTTTATCATACTATATACATGATCAAGATATTAACATGGAATTATACAAAGTCTACGTTCCTGCGTTTATCAAAGGGATATTTTGGAGAGTAATGTACCTGATGAAAAGTTATACCTGATGCAAAATGATTTGTCAAACTCCTGGGATTTTTTCCCCTATTGCAATACCAGGTTTACAAAGTTCTGCAGTGTACTAAGCTACTACGCATTTGCCTGTCATTAATGCCAATGTTCAAGTTTTTAATTTATCCACGCTTCCTTCCCGATCAAATGTAGCAGATGCAGTATCTTGTCATCTTGGAAAGTGTATACGCTGGAAAAGGGTTCTAGTTCATTGCTTAAAGCATACTTTGCTTGGTGTCTGCCAGTCAAACTGAGTATGGCAGAATGTGACATAACGTTCCAAATGTAAATCTATGCAGAGAGGTTCTTTCTTCATTTTCACAAGGTTCAACGTCTCCAAAAATGTATTTGTCGTGGTGTGTTTGTATTATTCTTGTACCACTATTGGGAGTTCTTGACACGACTATATAATATGAAATTGGTTCATAAAATGGGTTAGGAAGTGAACGATTAACATGACATGGCGTCTTAAGTTAGGTCAGTAAATTTTTAGCAAAGTATCAACAAGATTATGCACACAATGATACTAAAGCCTGTAAAGAAACACAAAAAAGGAACAAAGCATACTAAGGGATTTTATATTTTCTTTTTTTAAGTGCAGATTGTTTATAAGTTTCAGATTTTTTACAAGTATGATCATTTATCGCAAAGTTAAAGCTCTATACATTTATTAACAACGCGTATAGCATAAGAGTTAAATAGTCCATTTACGTAACTAGTAGATTTTGACAGTTCATGGATCCAACGTTATAACTAGTCTGATACATGAGGTTTGTAAGCTCAATTATTTTCAAAGCAGTACACATCACATTCTGGTTTACTGTCTTTATCCAGACATTTATCACCATGTAATACGTGTCCATTGTTTTATAATAGTGTATGATGGGCAATGACAAAATATTGGTTTTACTATATTTCTTACCACGTTTTTGAACACGTTCTTTTCTTCTCTGATATGGAGAACAATATCCATTGTGTACATGTTACAAAATAACCCAACACCATTTCTCCACAAGGTATGTGCTGCTCTGGAATTGGCCGCAAATGCTAAGTTTCAAATTTAAAATATTCGCTTGCATTGATCTCAGTTTATCTTCCTTATCAAACCAAGGCATTTTAACGTTAGTATCAAATTTTTATATGTTAAACCCTTATTATTTTATCTGTATTTGGCACAAATTGCGTGGTTCCCTATAATTGGCTAGCGTAAGAGCGAAAGGGTCAGATGGGTACACACTATCGGGATTAAAGGTATCTAAATTATTGTCGATCTTTCCCCGTACCCTACACGCCTTACATTAAGAAACGAAAGTCTGATATAACAATTTCTCTGTGTTTCCAACACAGTTTTAATTCTTATTGTCCATATCAGCATGTAAAAGACACCAGAGTAAAGATTAAAGAAACATGATCAGAAGAAGCAATATTATTTTAAAACTGATCAAAATAAAATGAAAATGGAAGGTCAGTCTGCAGTATTTGAACCTGGAACCCATTATCAACTGAACGTAGTTTATACTTTGAAGATTAGTAGGCTTTCTTACATCTGGATGCTTTGATGGAAGGCACAATAATGCATCAATACTCTTTATTTCGCTCTATCGAGAGTGATGCTGCGAATGTCTGGTTTCAATTTGGTTGGCTACCAGGTCAATTTAGATGCAGAAACATGTGTACTAGAATTGTTGCGTAATAACTTTGTGTATTCTCATATCTGTCTTTATTTGTGTTCGATATTATTGAGAGAGAGAGAGAGAGAGTTGGGGGGTGAGAGAGGGTTGCTTCAAACTGATCAGTTTATTGTCACATTCATTTTCTTTGAAGCAATTTATGAGGAACGTGTTTCATTGTCTATCCTTTGTTTGAGAACAAGGAATGATGATCGTAACGCTTTGTTTGTCGCTGTCTTATTACGAGTACGGTTATACGTCCGCAAACTATTTAATACTACAATTGTATATTAGGGAAATTTTGCTGCTAATATTATCATCTGATCAGTGGGAATAGCAATAGTAAGATGTAGCATTTAGGCTGCTGCGGTGGCCATGATGGCTATAACAAATTTTATAGTTTTTATGAAAATTAATATTCTACGATTATGTTTATTAGAGAGCAAATTAATATAATCATTTTTAAGGAGAAAAACTAAGAAATAGATCTTCATGTGACAGATATGTTGAAGTTTAGATTAATGCTACGATTTAGGCTCTTCAAGCCAGACTTTTGTCGTGCGTCCATAAGATCTCAGCTATACAAAGATCATTTGTTCATTTAGTGCATATCACAGATGGTACGCATATATTACTCACTACAGGATAATTAGCTATTACAAGATGTCCAAGATTGCGGCTAAGCGATCACCTATCTACTCATAGCTCGTCTTTTGATAATAAACGAGACTCCTAAATATTTCTCATTTATGGAGGAATTCCTTATACAAATTTTATTGCTGAATACTTCTTTTACATTGCCTTAGTAAGTTAGGGAGGAACTGTCGTCATACTATGGTTACACCTGTTCGTAACGCAGTTAATGTGTCTGATGTCTTGTCCTTATAGACATAGGAAAACCACTTTCGTCTGACAAATTCAATTTTGGCATAAAATTGTGAAATAATTTAGCGATAAACGATTAAAGAAGCTGCCAATGGCCAGATCCTGGATTCTCAGTTAAAGTGGCAAACACTGATGAACAGGCAAATACAATATAAACACATTTTTGTATGAATGAATGAACATAGAATATAATAGATACATGAACGAACATGTGAATGACTAGCTAATCTCGATAATTACGGAACAATCTTACTGATTGATTATCTTTTTATGTCACAGTATGGTCTCAAAAATTGACTTGCGAAGAGTTTGCGCGAAACGTGGTTAAATATTGTGTGGGTGTGTGGTGGGGTATGATGTTGGATTAATTCAATTGTACACGCGAAGCTGCAAATACGCACTAAATGGTGTCAGGATATTTGTAGAGACAGAACCAGTAGAAAATGGGGACAAGGGCTACCAAAACACGGGAAACTATTAACAAGACGAGCGTCTAAGGCCACTCGTCCACACTCTCCCCTATTCGCGGGTAAATCAAATACTATTTATGAGATTTATGTTATAGGTTCATTACAAACAGCCCATCCTAAAGTAGATGTACGTACACTATTGCTAAAGGATGATATGTCTTTAATGCTGCCTGGTTCGATAGATTAGAAAGTTATCAGTTGTGTCTTATCGTAATAAATGGAAAGCTGCCTTGTAACGTAAGTATTACGTACATTATACATTGCACTCGATGATTTGTTAAGCCTACACCGGCAAACGATGGATAGTAAGTTTAACACAATCGAATTTGTTTTTGTTGTTATTTTTTCTTTTTAAAAAAACTTCTTTGTCATTACTCGAATGTCTTTAAGGAATATGTTAGATTGTTCTTATCTTCGATAATTCGTATCTTCACATCCATGAGATAATTAAACGTATTTATGATTTAGCATCAGGAACAGTATCTTATCGTTAACATAATTATTTCGTATGTGAACGTGGTTTTCCATTGCAAATCTATTAATATGGCAACTCACATATACGTTATATAAGTATTCATCATGAATGTTTATGTAGTAATACCCATCTTATGAGTTGTACCATATACAGTTTCCATTCATTATATACTTAGACGTGTGGCGTGATACATTATTAATTTCCAACTTTCTACCAATCTAATTTTCATTGTCTAATCATGCATCTACCTATCTATCTATCTATCTATCTATCTCTCTCTCTCTCTCTCTCTCTCTCTCTCTCTCTCTCTCTCTCTCTCTCTCTCTATCTATCTATCATGCCAATATGTTCATAAATAAATATACATTTTTGCATGATCTTCTTGTAGGTATTATATTTATTCTGGGAGCTTTAATCAACGTATTGATTTCCAGAACCGGTAAGTGATTAAACAATTTAGTTTTTCTAAAGAGTACGTCTATGTAAACTGTATGTCGTTTGCTCAGATTTAAATGATTCAAGTGGACTAAGGGTAAGCAATTCTTAGTCAGTATTTAGTTGTACAGCGCAATCAAAATGCTTTACGTTATTAGATTACACAGGAATAAGAATGCTTTTAATCAACAGATTTGATGGGAATCTTGAGTAGTATCAGGTGACCAAATGGGTTCAAATGTAGAACCTATGGTTATAAAAAAAAGTCGCAGGCTATTTCAAACGAGACCATATGGAAACGACTGTTGAAAATGTCCAGAAGCTTAACATTTAATATTAACATGACCAGACAGTATAGACAACGGAGTAATGAGATACTTACACTCGTCTTCTGACAATCGTGTACACATTTTTCCCACTATGAAAACGAAGTCATGAGGGCAACGGTCTTTTGCATACAAGGGCCAAGCAAATTAAAACAAATTGCCCATTGAAATTAGACAAAAAGACACCGTGATCTCTTTCAAGAGGCTCTTAATAATAATAATAATAATAATAATAATAATAATAATAATAATAATGAGACTTGGTATAGAGCCTAATCTTTAAAAGCTCTAAGCGCTTTACAGCATCTATAATGATATGACTACAAGAAGGAAATAATCAAAAACAAACACCATGAAAATGCTAAAATTATTTCAGGTTGGAAACATTATTAGGTCTTTAAGTTTGTTCTTGCAGTCGAAAAAGGTGAGTTTTAAGATCACTCTTGCTCTGAAATTTCACATTTCTCGACTGCAAGGATCTCATTGTTTGTTACTCGATCACTCCTGGCAATCCCATATGATATGCTCTCATTTATTTCTCTTGTTTGGCCTTGTATAAACCAGGTTTCACTGGCCTACATTATAGTGCTTATAACGCAGGCACTGTGCACGGAGATTTAAGTGTTCAGGGTTAGCATGCTTTTGTTTCCAACTCTCTGCGATAACCTGGAGTAACTTGTTGATGCCTTTCCAATCCGCATGTTGACTTCAGCATCGTGCGAGAGGGTGTTGGTGATGGCATACATGAGGTAGGTGAACTGACTGACTACCACAAGTTTGTGGTTGTTGATGGTGATGCTTGGGGGTCCGAGATCGGGGTCATCCGGTTTTATTCTTTAGGCTGATGGTCAGCCCAAATTCATCGCATGCTTTAGGAAAACAGTCCTTCAGGCGCTGTAGCGCAGCTTCTGTGTGAGTGGCTAGGTCATAATCGTCTGCGAAGTAGTCTTTTCAGGATGACGCGTGCGATAACGTTGCCCACGATGCTGAATAGGGATATGCCAATGAGGTGTTTGCCGTCACTTGTGTTGCTTTTGTTCTTGTACAGGGTTACGATGCTGGTGTTTCTCATGTCCTGAGGCACTGCATCCTCACCCCAGCACTGGCAGGTCGCACGTAATGACTTCCCTGAGACTTTACATAATTCAGCATGGTCCGGATATACCAGGTACCTAGCCTGAGGACTGAAGGTTTCCGTGTTGGGTTTCGTTTGTTTTTTGTTGATGCAGTAGTTGCAGTCTGCTTTGTCAGGTACTTTAAGCTCGATGCACCCATCGTAGCATACGAACTGTGGCGGGACGGTACCCCATTGTCTGGGGGCTGCCCAGCTTGAGGCGATCGGTAGCTGTCCAGGGAGACATGTAGATCTCTCCCAGAATCGGAAGCAACCCCTGACGCATGACTCTACGCTAATCGAACGATGTAATATAACTGTTAAACTGCTGTTTCCTATGTTCTGTCGACACTGTGAAGATTTCAGACTGATAGTGGTGTTATAAAATATAACTACAGAATGCTACAGGGAATTATGATAAATATTTTGTGTAAATAATATAATTCTTTTTCCTGTTGAATTTTAGATGCATACAAATGTCTCAGCTGCAAGGCAATTGCTCGACCACGCGATTGTGAATTTGTCCAGGAATGTGGCCCGCACGAGGTATATATAGCACAATTCGATCTTAGATACTATTACGTGCGCCTGTCTCCAAAAATATATTTGTTATATTCGTCAACTTTAAACATGACTCAAACGAACTGCAAAAAATGCTGATACAACACTAACAAGTGTCAAAAGTTAATTAAATGACTGAAATAGATTTTGTATATGTTGTCATAGAAATTAATTATTTAATGTTTTTTGTTTCTTTTCTGGTTCAATACTGATAGATGATGTGGCTGTATGATAAACAATTTGGTTCAAAACAATAGTTTCTATCAACATATTTTGCTGGCAGAAGAGGACACATACAGTGCCTTACCAAGTACAATATTTATTTCTCTATACATCTAATTTAAAACATTACGACTAATAATGAAATATGAAAGCTATGTGCCAATTGGATTTCTTACTGCTACTGGTGCATATCCTTTATTATGTTTGTTTTCTTCAGAAATGCTCAATAGAATCATATCTTACGACATCAGGCTATATCAGATACGATCTCGGTTGTATGGACATATATGTAAGTATGCTTGTCCTAATGTTTTAAATAGTAAACACTATTTGGTTTTATTATTTACTGCATCATTAATAAAAGCACTGTCGAATAATTCTACGTCTCATGGAAAACAAGGCTCATTAACGGGAAGTGATAACATCATTTTTAATGACGCAAACTTATTCATTAACATACCGGAAATAAAATGTTTGCATTGAATGCAAGCATATCATAATGGAGTTAGTAGTTGACTGACTTTTACAATCTTTGTTGCTATTTTTTTAATGGTTAACGCCATTTTTAAGCACAATATAGGCTATACATGGCGGCCAGTATTCATGGTAGAGGAAGAACCCTGAAAACTCCCTGAAAGAACCACCGACCCACGAGAAGCTATTGGAAAGCTTTCTCACCTAACTACTTTAGCCAAATCTTAGACTCGAACCCACGCAGACAGAGGTGAGATGGCAGTGATCAATAACGTACAGCACTTTAGACCACTCAGCCACTCGGGACCCCCTTTGTTGCTATATACTGACGAAACGGGCTGGGACGTGTTTGAGCTAGCGTCTTATCTGATTAAATACCTTGAAATGAGAAACCTTCATGTAGAGAACGTAACCACATAACCAGGTTGTATTATTGTAGATAAGACTGGTTAATATGGTTCACCAGATGGCACATTTCGATTATTTCTTGTGTGTCTGCTCTGCCTTTACATTATAAAGCCTGTCTGTGCTGAAAATGATCCAAAACGTCAGGTGTTCATCAGTTTCGTATATATATCTACTAAATAAATAAAGAACGTGTTTCATTTTGCCTATAACACTAACACATGTTAATATATTGAAGAACATATTATTGGAACACACACTAATTAACAAGGGTTAGAGATAATGATGCCATAGATCAGTATTGCTTTATTTTGTTCTCTCTCCATAGCTAATCATTTTTGTAGTAGGGGTTCTCCTACACAAATATTTCAGTGACATTACAGTGCAAAACAGTATTACTTACAAGCCTTTATTATAACATCAAACTATATTGCAATACTTTAGTACATTACCATAAAATGTACACAATTTTCAGCCTACAGTGGTAGTATGTATTACAATATCAGGGTATATTGTAGTAAATGTCTGTAAAATGCGATGTTTCATTGCATTAACAGAAACTATCTCAATTCCAAAATATCTCCTTTATTCCTTTTTAACTTCCAATGTCAAATATGACCATGTCATTGTTAACGTTTGTAGCATTTATGAGCAGGGTTTTGGCTTTATAGACTCATATAAACTCTGAAGTATCTGTGCCACAAGTACGTGTGGCTTGGTGGTGCTTTTCAGTAAAGGAATTTCATAATTTCTAAAATTGACGCTGCTTGATCACATGCACTGCCTCGGCATTTCTCCTAGTCTTAATATATGTATATCTTCATTCAGTGTTGAGTTATGTTATTGACAATTGTAGAAATTATCTGAAAAGATTCGTCTTACCTCTCTTAGGTCGGCTTTGACCTTCAGCTCGCCCTTGAAAATAACTTTTGATTGTTACTCGTTTCACATCCTGATGTCATAGCATGTCCATCACATCTGAATATTTCATGAATTGGCAGATACTTGGAATGCCTGCCTTTACAAAACATCTGATCATCTCTTCATGTTATGGCATGTTATCTTCATCAGTTTATTCAGACATCATGTGTTGAAATGGGTCAACGTCTTGGCTTAGTGTTTGTACACACGATGCATATTTTGCATTTTGTTTCTTGCATGGTTGGCAGAAAATTCCTTTTCAGACTTTCAGGATTGTTTCCAGACACGTTTCTGCTACTGTTTCGCTCGCCCATCGCCACAGAACGTGGAGCACTGCCAAATATGTGTTAAATGAATAAATGCCTAACTACCAACAACGAAAACTGACTTGGTTTCATGTTTTCAAAAGAGATTTTGGATTTACTGCATACATCAGTAAAGAATCCTACTTAGTAGCAGGCCGTAACATCAACAGTGCTTTGAGACATGACAACATGTTTAGCTTCCATGCCGATAAACACAGTATGTTTTAGTGCAAATGGCACTCATTATAATAGCAGGACATAGCATAAATGAACGTATTTTATAGTAACATTTAGAAAATTTAAGAACATTAATGCATGCCGATTTATCAAATTATCAAGTAAAAATATTTTATGAAGCGTTCCTTTGGAATAACTGTTATGAAGTTTGGAATGATTGATTAGTGACAATAGCCATATGAACATCTTTATTTATAAAGAATTGTACAGGCTACATACCTATCCTATTTGGAACAAATGTAGCTCAGTATCTATCAAAGTTGCTTTTTTTGATAATGTTTACAGATGTATATACTATGTTTTTTCACGGATGCATTTACTCTTATCTTGTATTCTTTCTGAGTGCGCATGACAACAAAAAATATAATTCCAAAATTGCCATAATCAGTATCAATGACACAAAAGTGTGCATATTAATTAGTCAGTTAAATGCTAAAGTTTACTTTATAAAAATGTAATTACTAGTAAATAGATGCTTCCTTACAGATTTAAGCGATATGTATTTTATATACTGTTGTCGATGTCAAAATCCTTAAGGAGTTCTTTTAAATTTACATATATGTCTCCTATATAACTCAACCTAGGACTATGGGTCGTTGCAGACTATTGCTTATTTCGCCTGAACCTTAACGTTTCAACAGGCATTCTGCTCCTCCTGAAAAAGATTTAAAGCAGCTAAATACACCATTTTCAGGTACGCCAGTTGTTCTTAGTTTCATTAGACCATGCGTCGCAATACAGTAAATTCCGGTACTAAAATAACATGAGGAAAAAAACCAATTCACTTGCGTAACTTTGTAAAGAACGTGCTCTCCATTTTGTCGCGAACAATATATTTTGTAAGCCATATGGTTGGATACAAAACAATATATAAGAGATTTATGAATAAAGTCGTATTTATCCTAATTTCGCATGAATAACTGCACGCAGTCACCTACTTTTAGAGTTCTAGACACCAAGCCGAATGATGGCACTGTAAAGCATTGGGAAACACTGACATAGTTATATGTACATTTGTTAGAATTTGTATATAATGTACCTTTTGTATTCAATTGTTCATACACAAAACGGTTCGCCAATTGACCATCGGCGTATATATTTCTTTAAGTTGGACAAGGCGATTTAAAGTTGCAATTCTAAAGAATTTGTATATAGTTATCCGTTTAACATAAGGGATTAGAAACAATATGTTTTGTTTGTTTGCTTTTGTTTTCTAAACCTAGGCATACAAACCGCATCAAGAAATATTTTTACAAATGTTGTCCATGCATGCACCGATACACATGACAGGAAATATAATACGCAAATGAGTATATTAAAAGCTCTCACGCGTTACAGGTCATTTTGAAGTCACTCTCTCGCTTCGAAATTTGC
Organism: Unio pictorum; assembly: GCA_030141615.1. NCBI lineage: Eukaryota > Metazoa > Mollusca > Bivalvia > Unionida > Unionidae > Unio > Unio pictorum. The sequence continues at coordinate 12,932,362 of JARLTB010000113.1, forward strand.
TGCAGTAATAAGGTAAATTATTCTAAACTGAAACGACAAAACCTGATTATGCATCAATGGCACGTGTTGAGACGCTTTAGTTTCCTGATTATTTCAAGTAACCAGAGCTGTCAACGATTTAATGTTCACGTGTGAACTTACACCATATTTCCAGAAATGTGCAGCTCTTGGATCAAAAAGAGCCGTTCTTAATGCCACTGTGGTTGAGGAGATAAAACAGAAGGATACCTTTTCCGTAGTTCCTGACGAGCAATGGGATGTTAATAACAACGACACATTAGTGTGTGCTGAATGTTGCACTAAAGACCTGTGTAATGCCCAAGGATGTGGTGAAGCAGGTGAGGACGTTTTTATTCCATGATGATAAGTTTAGTGGAAGTGTCAAGTGTCCTGAACTTCGTTTTCTAATTGGATGATAGTATTATCTCAGAAGTAATCGAGCCCAACAAGGTAATATTGAAGGTACAGTAAAATATGTCTAACAATAAAACGAATCATATAATGACGATTCAATGTTTTCAATATACAATTTTATATTCTGATATTTGAAATACAAATGACGGATAGCTTTATCTGCTTTGTATGCTGCCTATTTGTAACTTCTATATTAAGCTCTATCTATTCCGATCTCTCTCAGAAGAATTTCAACGACTCCGTATGAAACGAAAGTTAAATATTTCGTCGAGCATAAATTTGCTTTTGTGATATATATATATATATATATATATATATATATATATATATATATATATATATATATATAACCATTTGATTATTTCGTTCAATTGATTTTATACATGGTTTTTGCAAGGTGATGAATATTTTAACAATTGCATGTATAGTTTTACCCTTACAAAGAGTCAGATTTGTATATATGGATAGTCTCCTGTGAATTGATGGAGTACATAATTTGAAGAAACCGAGCGTGATACTTTTTCATAATTGGTGGTTTACCTAATGCAAGAAAAACGAATACCTGCACTGACGTAAGTGTGATGTGCAGCCCTGGATTCAAATAAAACCTAATGCCTAAGGTCACTTTCAAACCTCCACATGCATACAAGAGCGTATTTTCTGCTTGCACTATGTGTAGTTTTAATTTGCTGAAGTAATTTTGTCTTTACAAAAGAACGTGTATGATAGAGATAGGGTGTTCAAAATGCTTTATCTCTGTTGACAGTGTTGAAATGTACACTATGCTTGTAATAAATGAAAATATTTCCGAATCGTTTGAAGCATAGCAATGGTCAAGACTATGATCTGACGGATAAATTCGTGGTACATTTTTATGTAATTACAAAGACGTTAAATTTAAATTTAAAGCCAGACGTCTGTGAGACCTGTGTGCCGCACGTAAAATATTTCGTATGATATCAACTGAGGTCTTTTATAAGAGTATCAAATATTTTTCTGTAACATTTGTATTCCTTTGAACTTCTAAGTAATCATAGCCAAAATACCATTGTATAAAATGAGTTTTATATGCGACAGTGCATTGGATGGACACATGTATATGTTGTGACGCGAAATAGCTAAATTATAGAGACTTTTTCGGTGTCTTATATGTCATGCTACCTTAAATGATTAATAACCTGACAGCACAGCTTGCTACTACCTTTTTAGTTTATTATGTTACGACTTGACAACCTGTGGTGCGACCTGCGAGAGATGTACATTATAGCTAAACAATCAATGTTAATTACGTTTTTAGCGGTTTCAAACCATTTCAATTACACAACCGTTCACAATCACAATGACGTAGTTCTGACTTTCTTGTTCTTGGTTTCTAACATTTGATGCATTCGACTAATTTCTGCATTTTACGTCAGTGCACTAGTCCCAGCAAAGACACAATATCTCATTTTTGGAACAATGATACATATACTCTACATATAGCATTTGTACTGATAGTAATACAAATTTGCTACAATATTGGGAACATTTTGAAATTTATAGTTTTCTTGATATTTGTAGGTTATCCATCAGATAGTGGTATTATTTGTTATAATTGTGAACAGGAGAAACGCCCCGACGAGTGTAATCAAATTAAAATTTGTGAAAGAGATGAGGTAGGCAAAATTTGCTTCTTTTCCGTTATACTGATTAAATTACAGCATTCTTATCATAGTAGTGATTAATACAATTTTAAAGTGGGTTGAGTATGTTGCATTAAGGATACATACATACATACATACATACATACATACATACATACATACATACATACATACATACATACATACATACATACACTAAGAACGGATATATGGACACAGAATGTTAAAAATTCGCGTTACAGAAGAAATAAGTAAAGTTTGGTTTTTCACTAATGTATTATTAAAATTACACAATTGATATTAAGAAGCAAAAAATAAAATTTTGACAAATGACAATTATGTTTCATTAAAGATACAATAATATTAATTATTGGCAAATATATATATATATATATACATTAAAGGAATAGTTGATGTAGAAAAAGAATGAACTAGTAAGAATGTGTATTCCTTTCATGTTGCGTGCTAAGCTCCTTGCCACATTTAGGAACAGAATGGAATTAAGTAGTAGTTGTTAAAAATACTGTATCAATAAAGACTGTTATAAGTTGACTTTTGACTAGACTAATTAATAAACCATTATTTATTACTGCAAAAATGCAATGCAGATTAAATATTGGCGTCATCTATTTACAAGTAACAAAACGAATATTCTAAATACAATATTTACGTCCTGGTAATGACAATATTAAGCTATAATAAAAAACATATTGCCGTACTGTTATCACAGAGAAACATTTTTACTTGATGCTATTACATTTCTGTTTAGGTATGCCATTTATCATTCAATATTGTGGGAGCCGATCTAGTTTACAGGAGCGAATGTACCCCAAGACAGGTATTTTGGTCCTCGTAAATGTGCGCATTGACGTAAAGACATACTTTAATTTCTTTGTTTACATTTTGATAATTTATTTGACATCACATTTGCTTAGCATCAGTTAGAAATAGGCTTATCTAGCATTACAACTTGTCCCACATACTAATTTGCTTAAGTTGTACATTTCAATGGACTACTCCAGGATTGTAGTGAGTGATCACGGGCCCGGAATAAGAAACACCCGAGCCTCTCGTAGTTCTTGTTCAAACAAATTTTGCTTTAATAAAATTAAAAGGTTTCGTTCGGTCTTGGCCCTGGCCCCGGGGATGTACATCCGGTTTCCTCACTTCCTTGTCAGTTCTGGACTACTCGATGTGTCCGACTTTGCTAAATAATCATTTGGACGGTTGTACGAAATTATCTGGAAAGCATAAATGAACCATTGCTATTATTGTTATACATGAACATGTACTATAATTTTTATCTTCACTAATATAAAATTTGATAAGCGGATCCATGTGCACTCTATATGTATGCATTTCTATACTATACATTGGTCTTACTAATTACATGATAAAATGGGAGCCCCGAGTGGCCGAGTGGTCTAAAGCGCTCTTCGTTACGGATCACTGCCATCTCTCCTCTATCTGCGTGGGTTCAAGTCTCAGATTCGGCCAATGTGGATATGTGAGAAAGCTTGCCAGTAGCTTCTCATGGGTCGGTGATTCTTTCCGGGTATTTTTCCCGGGTTATTCCTCCAACATTAATACTGGCCGCCATGTATAGCATATCGTGTACTGAAATATGGCATTAAATCCTACAACAACAACAACATGATAAAATGGGAACCCATGGTATGTTGATAAAAAGAAGATTATGTCTATGAAACGGCGGTGATAAAGTAAATTATACAGGGCTTTTGCTGGCTTTGATTGTTTGATACGAACATTGAAAGTTAAGTGAAAACATATATTTTAGGTTATTCTGTGTGTAACTGAAAAACTAGAGGCAATGTTTTATTGATATATTTTCAGTCCTTGTTCATACCTGATTTTTGAAACCACATTACTGAAATTTATTCTAATTCTTTTAGAGCATAAATGAAAATACAAGTTTAAAAAAAAAAAAAACAATGTATTATTCGAATGTGTGACACTGAGAATAATGGGTTTGAACATGATCATTCATAATGTTTTAGTTAGCTAATATTTTATATCATGATCTTGCCATAGATTTATTATATAAACTTAATTAGCATCGTTTGTTCTGACGGATACAAGCCCGCATTGAAGATTTGGGATTAAGAATCCTGTTTTTTAAAATCATTTCTAAAAGTTTTTTTAAAAAAAAACAACATAGGTTGAGAAATGGTGTATCTACGTACTTTTTGACGAGCAAGATTTTAGCCGTTTCATTCATAGGAAAATTATCAAACACAAAACGCAAACGTTTAGAAACTAAACCTGCACCTTTTTCTTGTAGGCGTGTCACGGACTCTTAGGCATAGGGCCCATTATTGGTCGACGACGAAAAAGCATCGAGATGATAAGGAGACGCAAAAGGGCTCTACTATGTCGTAAATGCTGTTCTAATAACTTGTGTAACTTAGACAACTGTACTTCATCAACCCACGTGCATGCAATTTTTAATCCACCTTTGACAACCGATTCAATAACAATCGCACCGGTATTTTTGCATTCAGGTACTGTAGGTCATCTAATCTTTGAACATTCAAACTGCTTACTTATCCTGATGTAGGTTCAATCTAATATAGCTTTGTTATTCCTTGTTATCATATTATTACGATCAGCTTGATTATTGCGCTGATTTCCATCATTCTTCTTAGAAGAGCCCTTCGCTGGATGACGCATTACTTGAAGTATTTAGAGGCATATTTTATTTTTAACGTACGCGTGCTACCTTGTAAATAACATAGCATTTGTAGTATATGGCGAGCAGTTCATTAATTGCTTCAAGCATGTTAGCTACAAGCCATTGTTGCTTACTTGCGTTCTCCACTATAGTCTGTGAACACATCCCCGTTTGTTTGTACCCCCCGCCGATTTCAGCAACGAAAGGCATTAATAAAAGTTTATGTGGAAGTTTTCATTACAACTATGGCAGTCCTCGACATCAATTTCCACTTTCTGGACAAGTCCATTTTCAGCGAAGGGGCGGATGCGTAATTGAGGGAAGTATCCGGGTGTTACCAAATAGGAACAATGATGTCAGTCTGGAAAATAGATTTGCCCAAATTGTGTGTAATATAGTGTCGTGTTAGTATGAAAATTTCCGCTAAGCCTGAGACGCGCAGATGATGAAGGTGGTATGGACACCCTGGTCGCAATCGGGTTAGAAATTATAAATCAATGAATGAACTGAGTAAGATTTATGGATTCTTTTATATTGTTTATGTCTTTCGTTACTAAATTCGGCAGGGGGTACAAACAAACGGGGATGTGTTCAGAGACTATAGGCTGGGATACTTGGTACCGGTATACTAAGATTGTTGGTGGATGCACACAATACATAAATGCGTGTCAATGACAAGTATCTTAAGGCAAATAGCTGAGTTACGTACAGTGGTCAAAATAAGCTCCGATTTTCAATAACCAACCATGGACATTTAAAGCACTTTCTATTAGTCATTAGATTACATATTGTGTTGGTTTGTTTGTAATCATAAATGGTCTTAATTCTTATTTTCTAGAGTTTCCTATTCAGAGAATCCTTTGGTCTGAGAATGTGTTTTTTTGTGTATGTGCATTTTTATTATGGGTTTGGGTTAGGGATCATTGGGGGTGTTTAAGTTTGCTTTGCTTGTTTTTGGACATTAAGTTAGTCATATTGAAACGTTGGCAAACCTATTTTAATTGCAAATAACTTCTAAGTCAATTTTTTGTACACTTTGTCAAACATTCATATAATGAGATGTGAGCGTTTGGAAAACCGAGTTCAAAATAATTCAATTTAAAAACTAGTCGATAGATTTTTGTCGTTTAGTACAGTGACACTACACATATTTACTAAGTGCAATCGTAGACCATAGCACATTAAAAAGTTTAACCCCGATGCAAAGCATTCCAGTTAAATGACTCTCCATAGGGGTCTGTCCTGGTAAACTTTTACACACAGCAGATTTTGCACGATCGTGATGATTACATGTTAGTATAGATATATAACGTTCTTTGTACAATTTACAGACTGCGCACGTCACGATGTCACGGTATTGACGTAAGATATTGAATCTATTTCACTTAGATGGGATAATGTATATAATGCACCAAAGTTAACAATCATTAGTGCGCTTCATCTCGATATTTCAGACGTTATGTATTGTTTAATTATGTATAAAAATGTTCTCTCTTAATAAAATCACGTTCGAAAGGAAATCGGCATAATTTCTTAGGGAAAGGTCAAATCGTATCCACCATTTAAGTCGTTGTACTTGTTTTAACCTTCGTTCGTTGTGCTTGCTGTGCATATCTTTAGCACTTTAGAAACTGACTATGTTTAGACCAAGATGTTTAGGTCCCATATATCTCAGAAAATATCAGTGTCAGGTACCTAATAAGGTTCCGATTCCGTTTAACATTTAAATGGAATATACGTAAGGTCCGGTACACTCAAAACAATAGCTATAGCACGACATGCATATCGGACGTGCAGTTTGAAGTAATTTTCTCTTGCACATCGGACGTGCACATAGTCATACCAATTGCAAGAGTAGACTAGGTATTCAGTAAATAATAATTAAAGTTTAAACGGAAACGTTCAACTTGTCGGTCTTATGATAAGAATTTAGTTTACAAAAAAGGCGATAAGCCAAAATTGTCCTAACCTGTATTGTTATTATGCCTGCTGCAAGGTTTATTCGTCGCGATCTCCATCTGAAAATAGTCGTTTGGAAATTACGCTCAAGACATTTTTACTAGAGTTTACAACCCAACGTAAATATTGTCACCAAAATGTCATGGCCAAAGTGTTTAATAAATATTACTGGCTAATGTATCTTTCTCACAGCACCATATTTGCCGCTATTGTTTTCCATTGTGTTTGAATGCATGGGGAAAATGAAAAAGTCGCAGAAAATGATAAGGCTTCATTACATGAGTAGAATATTAACTAAGATATTATGGTGAGAAGATGGCTTGATTATATTGTCTTTCATTGTGGAGGGAAAGTTGCTTATCTAATAGTGTGTTTACCTCTTTACTTTAGATTCAAAACTTCCTATCTTATAGACGGTTTTCCAAACTATTCTAGACGGTATTTGAATCTTATTATATATCTCCTTAGATAGATAGTTGTTTGTTTTTGTTTGTTTTTATGGTTTAACGCCATTTTTCAGCACAATATATAGGCTATACATGGCGGCCAGTATTAGTGGTGGAGGAAGAAACCGGAAAAACCCCGGAAAGAACCACCGACCCACGAGAAGCTACTGGCAAGCTTTCTCACTTAACTACATTAGCCGAATCTTAGACTCGAACCCACGCAGACAGAGGTGAGATGGCAGTGGTCCGTAACGGACAGCGCTTTAGACCACTCGGCCACTCGGGGCCCTTAGATAGATAGTTGAATTATAGTGATGCCGGCCACGAAGGGTAATGTGATCACTGGTTTAAACCACCATTTTTTTTAAGTGGTAGTCGATTTCCCATCGGGAAGGAATGGTGCCACATCCCCACGGACTTTTAATGCTCATAATGCGCTTTTTAATTGACCGTCATGTCATACCACTAAAAAGTGGCTAATGATATGAATGTAAGGCCCTGGGTGAGTGGGAATAGACCAAACACACACTCAACCCTATCAACCAATCGGTGATTTAGTTACCAATGGAGGTGCAATGGCCCCAAATAGCGAGAGAAAAATAGTCTTCTCATATCGCTTCGTTGATGGGCTCTGGGCGAGAAAAAGGAGGAAAAGGTCCCGGAGGTCGGCCAGCCGATGTCGTAGACGGATGTCGTTTACGCCCTGGAACTCTCTAGCCATATTTATTTCAAATTCAGTCCAGTTTTACTAATGTACAAAATAAAACCAATAACGTGTCAGCCACCTATGAAATTGAGTCCAATTCTATAAGTTGTAGAATTTTCCTAACACTTAACATACCAATATTACTAGTACATAGTGTACATATTGTAAGGCCCTAACAATTTTGAAGCTAAAATATCTGTGCGAAATATAGCGGGATGGATACTGTTAACTAAAAAGGACCTGGGAATAGATTTCAGATCCTAATATATGATCCTCAAAATTGATACCTCGTCAAAAGCTGGTAATACAGATATATAGGCAAATGATTTAGCTTATATTAAACAACACACTAGTATTTTCCTACCGTAAATAGAGCTTAAGACATTTCAGATTACTTCTAATTTTGTGTCCAACCACTGGTTGGCGACAAATCTGAGTTTCAAATTATCAACTCAAAACTTCAAATTATTTTCGCTGATGGACAATTTTGGTGAATGCGCCAAATAATTGAACTTTTTTGTGTATCTGGATGTTAGTCGACGTTGTCTTGTGAATGAAGTATCTGATTAGTTTTCTATGAATAGATGTAGTCGCATAATTTAGAGTTAGTAAACAAATATCCTCTTAATTATTTCAGTGCAAATGTCAAACCTAATTTAATCACTTCTTTTTAGTTGATGGCCAGTGGTCAACATGGACGGCTTGGGGTACTTGCAGTCAAACCTGCGGAACAGGTGGAATAACTGCCAGGCAACGTACCTGTAATAATCCCGCACCTTCTGCTGGAGGAAAAGACTGTGTTGGTGGACATGTTGAAATGCAAAACTGTTCGGCACCCCAAGGTAGGAACTTGGATAATGTGTCATGCCATCAATTGCATCTGATGATATGTAGCGATAACGCTAAGCGTTAAAGTCATAATGCCACGAAGAATTTTTTAAAGTTTTATAAAAATGTCACCATTTGTCCAATCTAGCTAAATATCGGAAAGACGTAAATTATATATTTGTTAACAAATATTGGTGATCAGCTGCTCTGATAATCGAAGACTTTTTACCGTCGAACTGGTCATGAGGACAAACCCCAGCTATTGCGGAATTCCGTTTAAATTGTTTGGTATATGATTTGACAAAAATGTCTCTTAGGAAAAAATACTAGGAGGTACACTGTAACATGTTAAACGTGTTATGACACAGTCGATTCACACTAAGTAGTAGAAAAGTACAGCAACTATCAGGTTTTCTCAATTTCAATTCACATTTTGTTCAGCAAAGAGTAGCTGCGGAAACTTACGAATTTTATTGTAGGTTATAATTAAGTAAGCGGATGACTCCAGCTGTCATGAAACCGATTTCGTCGTAACCTAAAATGATATAGAAACACATCCATCGAACCAAAACATCATTGTTTGGTTCATCCGTCACTCTTAATTGCTTTGTAACAAAGTCAGCATTTTGGTTGGTCGGTAATGTGTATTGTTTGATCGTTGTTGAACGTTGTTTGGGAAGCAGAGCCACCCATGGTGACGTTGAAACATTCGAAGCCGGAGCAGGTGACATAAAAACTTTCAATTTTGTTGTAACACAGAAAATTGAAAGAGGAGCTAAATACAAAGTACTCTTTACACAATGTTTCGCCTGCTTGTACGCTACCAGACTTTGCACTTGTGTATCCAATGATGTAGAGCGTTGGTAAATTTCCTCAATACGGTTGCTTTCTTTTCTTAACGTCCTACGTTACTCTATCTCTATTTGTTCGCAATCAGATTAATATATGGACCGAATATATGTGCGATTGGATTTTTTTGGTATATAATACTTTATAGATTAGCTGTTGTACAGATTCATCATTATTGCTAGAATATACACTAGTCACATAATCAGACATCTAATTTTGTTTTAAATGATTGTTTTTATATTTTCTGTTTCGTTTTCCGTTCCTGTTTTACGATCTTTCCTCAATTAGTCGATATCTCAATACGTAACGATAGTGTATCTGAAAACGCATTTAACATATTTTGAGACCATTTCAAGATTCCTTATACAGCAATTACAGTATTTTTCGATTATATATATAAAAATATCAGACAGAACGGAAAGTGATATCCCTGGATTATATAGGAAAATACTTGATAATAATATAGGCATAATTCATATTTAATTCAAATAATACTAGCATGCAGGAAAAGGAATGCTTAATAAGTTCTCTACAGATTCGAAACCCGGTCTCACGCATCGCCTTGCCTGCATACAGCAGCTCATATTTCATCATGAATATGCATAAAAATGATGCTATTTAATCGGTGTTATACACACTAATGTGTATTATATATACCTTAGGTTCTTTCAGAGGTATCCGAAATTATTGTGTAGACAGATGGGTATTTAGTATTGTGTAGTCTTGCGTGTGTGTCTGCTATACACAGTGCATATAAACCCGATTAAATATCATCATGTTTGATATCGTGCCAATTATATCATGTATTACAAGACGAACGATGATGAATATGGACATGCATGCCATATCATACGTTGATATGAATTCAGCTAAAGTCACTCAATGTTCTTTGGTCGGCTAATAATTATCTTTGGTTTGGGTGTCAAATATTTGTTATTACAAAGACTATATCCATTCTGAGTGCCGTGATCATGATGCGGAATTTACCGACGCCAGTTTTTAATCATAGAGCAGTTGAAGCTAAGATTGATAACAAATTTTTCGTTTAACTACTTGAGGAATATTGACTTTAAAGCGATGTTACAAAACACTCATGCGATAGAGCGTAAAGGTGTGTTCGGGTTTAAATAATAAATGAACCATATGAATAACCCTGATGTAACAATGTCACCTCGAGGCCTGGATGGACTCTTTGCTGAGGTAAACTCCCGAATGTTGACTGAACCAACAGCAAAGTAGCATGTTTAGATGTAACCACCCCGGTTACGGTCCACAACTATAAATTTACACCAACATTGTCTTGAGCGAGAAAAACATATCTCGACTTTTATTCAACAAGGATCTACTTGTTCGTATAACAGTTACTGTGCAAAGCCGATAGTTAGAAGTAAATAGTAAGGGCGTAATCAGTGTTTTTTAAATGAAGAAGGTGCTAGCTAGACCTCACGAAGCACAATTTCCGGTGTCCTACTTCCCAGACGTACCAAAGGCCTTAATGAAATCTCAGTCGATAGAGAAAATCTTGTTCGATCTAATAACTAACAAAGCAGCAGCAAGGGCGAATCGGAAAACTTTATAGAAGCGTCAATTTGGCAAACCACGGCTTCCTCCAAAATCGTAAAAAAAGATGCCAATGTCGTTGTCGCGCCCCCTGCTGCTGCTATGGGTTAAAAATCCTTGTTGAAATTGCTAGCAATTTTCATCGTAAACGATTTTTAAAATCTCACAAATAGACTGATTTGTAAAACCTCTTCTGGTAAATTAATCAAATTATTGGATTGGTCAGTGAGTTTGAAATTAATTCTCGTTAACGAATTATTATGACATCGCATATACACTGGATTAGTGGGATCCTCAATGATTAGAAACCCTGGCGGAGCGGTTGGTGCAAATGAATATAAAATCTATCCCTGCTGGGCTTGATTTGATCGCTCGAGATTTATTTGATAGCTTCTTTCGATAACATCACATACTAATTTCAATGCTATCACCGAGGATATATTCACATTTTGAGGAGCGATATCTCTACCACCGCCGTCTGTGTTATTATTATGTTTGAGGATTGTTGTTTGTTGTTTCCTTTTGGCGAGTATCATAGAAAAGTTTTCTTGAATAAAATCATTAACAGATTTTTTTTAGTTCATTTGCGTTATACCCAGGAAACTTGACATTGGGTAAATCGGCCTCTGTTATATTGTAAACAGTTAGGAATTTTTGTTTATCTCCGTCCTTATCATTAATTATTACTTGAATTATTCGTTTGTTGACATATTCCATATCGGATACAAGCTGATTTAATATCCTAATGTGTTTTATGATCTCATCACGTGGCCTTGTTATATAAGAGAGATGATCCTAGAAATTCCGTTGTAGTCGTTCTAGTTGTGTTTTATGTAACTGATTAATCTCGCTAAAATAATCAATGATGTTAGTTAACATAAATGTAATTACAATGGATGAATCAGGAGTTTTCTCAAAAACAAAATACCATTGTATGGTATTGTTATCGATAAATATAAATATATCGGTTAATGTTGTATTTTTTATATAAGGTAAATAATCTCGATATGATGGGTTGATTTCATGATATGATTGTACATCCGGGACATAATAAGATTTGTTTGGTTCGGGTATTTGATAGGATGCCTGAGGTGGTATTTCAGGCCAACCCAGTATAGTTCTGATTGAACTCTGATAGATATCTACGACATAACTGGGTGAGTTTATTTTAATTGCAGATGATAACGTTGGCTCATGAACTGTTATAGCGATTTTTGATTATGTTCCAGTAATGGATTTTATTCTGCGTTATAATTCGTTATTGATTTGTTCAATTTGGTAGGACCCAGATGTTAGCGAAACAACATTCCCCTCTGGAGTCCCGTCTTCTTTATTCTTATTCGCAAACACCAACGAATTATTCGGTTGTTGACCGCCAAATGCTACCGACCTAATATTAGACCAACTGTGATACACTCGTAATTTTGCTAACGCTACCTCCTTCATGGGAATCGGAGTAGGGAAATTCACACTGAATTCAGGATTGGTTGATGTTATTGATATCATGCTGGTTTTCACCGGTGTGGTATTTTCCGCTATTCGTTGAAGTAGTTCTTGCGATTTCGCCATTGTTATTATACTCCTGTTGTTTTTCTAATTTTGACATCGCGGAATCATAAACACGTACCACCGCTGAAACTCATTATCTGATAATAATGTATCATCGAGGAGGAATGATATCATCGAGGATAATTATGAGTACGCAGCTGACTCAACATGGAATTTAACTACGTAGTATTGTAGTTTACGCTGGCTGCATGATATTTTTTTGTTATTATTGAAATTATTCCCGCGATTGTTGTCGCCGCTGCTATACAAATTGGAACAGCTATCGGGGCAATCATTGTCACCGAGGAGGGTATAATACCGGCTCCGGTGATTACACCTGATACCGAGTACACGGTAACGTCAAGTGCAGTGATTCTTCGTCGATATTTTTTTATTTTTGTTTGGTACTCCTCAGTGATGGTTTTGAGTTTAGTTTGAAATTTTCTGACTTGATCATAGCGATACTGTGATGATGAAATCATTAGTGATGACATTTTATTTTCAAATCGTTTACGATTTCAGTTTGGTTATTTACTTAAATCAGCTACGAATTCCACATACCATGTTACTGAAACCCTAGCCAAATTATTATCAATGGATGCTATTGTGAATCGTTCAGTTGTATCCTTGTCGATGATCATTGATAATGTATTGTTGACCCCAGATGAACTTGTTGATGAAATATAAAATTGAGTCGGCGACACTAGTGTTAACACTGATATTTTTACGAAATGATGTAAACTTTTCAACGTGATCTGCATATTTGCTTTGAAGTGTTGCTAGTTCCAACATAGAAGTTTTATCTCTGTGAGCTTCGTTGTGGTCACTGGTGGATTACCAAAAAATTCAAACACAAGTTTATCAATATTGTCCACGATGGATTTTTGTAAATCAGTAAATTTATTAAATGTATTTATATGATCGTCATACTTATCATTGAGTGATTTCAATGAATTCGCCGAGGATATATAATTGTTATCGAGTGTTATATTTTATCTGTGATTGTTGACACAAGTGCGCCTGGTTTCGGTTTACCCTGATTGGAAAATAACGCGACAGTATCTTCTACTGCGTTGCGTTGTTCAACTAAAATATCATCAAGAGAAATATTACTCGTTTTCAATTTACCCTGACGAGCTTGAAATACGACTATTTCATTGGGGTCAACACTTGCTAAGTTCAACATCTCAGCTATTTCATCTTCGATTATTTTTTTACATCACCGGTTGCAGATATTTCCGCGGTGGGTTTTTTCAACATTGAGATAGATCGTCCCTAAATATCGACCATTTTTATTTATATTACTTCTCTCCAAAAAGCGACTACTATTATATTCATTTACGACCCGATGAGGTGGTTTTCTCGATGATGAATTAGCGTCAAGGACATTTAATACTTTTATGGCGCATATTGCTGGGTCATTTATTATCTGTGTTGGTAGCGTTGAGTACCAAGTCTTCATTTTATGAAAGGTGTTTAAGTGGTTTATATGACGCATACAATTCTTTAGGTGGCGCTAATCCATATGAATCAAAAAAAAACTATTGCACGTGGATCAATCGTGTATGTAACCCAGTGAGTTCCAGGTCCGGTGCTGTTATCGAGATTAATAATACCGGTTTCAGCGTTGTTTGGTTGTGCCGGCAATTGATCTTTCATAAAGACACCTCTGAAGTTTTTTTATCGCTAGATTTTCAGCAGCATCGAGCAAATCAAAATTTGATATCGTCAATATCGAAGGTATGGAGTTAGTAAACTGTTCCCGGTATTCTCAGGCCGCATCCTTTGTACCATGAATAAGGGGTTCCTGGTAGCCTTAGACCCTTTCCCTTTTTTTGGTATCCTTGTCCAGTTGCTTTCTTCAGTGCCATCCCTGCCGCGGTACCAACGGCTCCTAACGCTGCCGCTTTAGCCACCGCTGGGGCTGCTGCCGCAATCAAAGCTGGAATCGCAGCTAACAACGGAAATATACCACCTGATTTTATCATGTTTTTGATCGAAGCTGCAGAGTATGATCAGAACACCTTTTTTATCTTTGAAAGCATCATTACGTGTTTTATCTGACGAGTTGTCAGCGACAATTTATTCTGACCACCAGACATCTGATTTTGTTATCATGGTTCCACATTTTTAGCTGATTCCGATTGCAATTTTTTAATTTGACTAGGAGTTAACGTAACACTAATATGACTATATGACATTATATTAATAATAGATTGATCTAATTGTTACATATTTTTGAAAATCATAGATTTTCCACTGGTGCATCGACTACTCTCATTCGTCCACCAACACCTTCGAGTAACATTGATTTGTCGCTGAGAATGACAGCAATTACTCTGTATTCGATTATAACACCACTAAGCACAGTAGCTCTAAAATGTATATCAACGATGGACTGGCTTGTTAAATCAAGATGTTCCAACGAAAAGTAATAGATCGGATAAAGTTCCTTAAAATCATATTGTGATATGTGCAGACCAGTATCAACATTTTGATCGCGTCCCATATATGACAATAGACGATGATACACGCGTGCAATATGGTTTTGACCGTGATGAAGTTGTATATCCTCGGATGGTTATTGCTGGCGATTTATTCTCAGTGAGACGTCAGTAACACCTAATCCATCAAATATCATGTGTCTGAAGCGTTGATCGCCACCCCTCGCCGTATCCTGTAACGCAATAAATATATGACGCGGAGCTGAAACGCCTTGTTTTGACGCCAGGTTCCATGCAAATATACCGTTAACAGTTGATTGCTTAGTATCTGTAGTTGTCGTTAGTAAACTTAGTAATGATTTTCCTCCATGATCCATAAATGATAGTAATTCGCCTTGTGTTGTGATTGATGGAGACATTACTGTCATCCACAATGATAGTTTTGTTAAAATGACTTTACCGGCATCATTACCTGGATTTGCAGTGTCCGCTGGAATCCTCCAAATTGCTTCATTATCAGTATCTTTTCGAACGAGTACTACTGTATGCTTTGCTCCATAGATAACGTTTCGGACATTTCTGCAGAATCCAAATATATGATGCAGTGGAATCGCGCATGAAAATGATTTACGCCGCCCTTCCAAAATTGACATGCGTGTTGCAGCTCCTAGATTTAAATTGGGATCATTGTTTATAATCATATCCTCGATAACAGCAGGAGCAGCAGCACGATCATTTCATAGTCTTACAATAAATTGGGTTTTTCCAGTAGTATTTTTAGTATCCTTTGCAAACATCATAGAAGGTTCTGCCGATCTTGTATAATCGTCAGAATATCTTTCTAACCCTATTATTGTTGTGGCTACATTAACATCACTTTCTATAGACTCGATCTCTCTTCCATCAATCATATATCTAGCACTTTCAAATAGCGCCATGATACCATTATTGACAAAACCGACTTGGGTACCATCTGGATACGATGCTGGTACAGCAGGAGTATCAGCAGCTGTTACAAGTTCTCCTTCTACTTCGATAAATGCTTCAGCGGGTAGAAAATATTTACTGGTATCATGGACTTGAACTTCAATTCTTGATCGAATATCTGGTTGTACTGCATGATGCGAATAGAATTGATAATCGCGTACAGAATCATTCTTGCGCACTGGGGCGTCCATATCGAAAGCTGGATCAAGTGTTCGTTTGAACATTTTATTATATATTCCTTGATCTAAATCGCGATTTCTGTCGGGATCTTAAGCCGCTTCCCACTATCATGTTGTCGATATCATCTGGGTTGCTGGTCACTAACGATGCTAATTTCTGATCCACTGCCCTATTTATTATTTTACTAACACTTGCAGGCATTACTTCTGTAGATGGCAGCGATGATTTCACCGGTGGTGTCCTTCGATGCCGAACTAACGATATTAGTTTTTCTTTATCCGCGGAAAATGCTTTCCTGGCAAGATCTCCAACAGCGCTAATACCCTTATCACGAATAACATCAATAGCTTTCATTGATAATTGTTTTGCGATTGGTGCTATTTTTGAAGCCATTCTTGCAAATAACCCTGCAATGGTATTGCCGAGACCATCACCATAGTACGTTCTATATACAGGCAATCGTGAATTTACTACATAGACGCTGGTTGGTTTATCATGGTTGTGGATGATCATCTTATTGAGTTACTAGTAATTCAAATGATATTTATTTAATGTGGTGATTAATCACTGTGATAACCATGATTTTCGGCCTACTCATCAATGAAATCTCGATATGTTTTGATATTCATGATGCCGCCTTGAAATAACCGCATACAGATATAAGCTGCTTTATTAATTATTTCCGTTGAGTTATTTCCAGCTCGTTTCCCTCCGATGAATACTTGTAATCGTGCTATATCGCTGAGAATATTAACAGGACAACTAATTAAACCACTACCTGAAATTCCACTCTGAGAAAATCCCTTTCTGCTTGTTTTTTTAGTGATACCAGTTGCACCTTTTTAAGAGTCACCTTCTGCCATTATTTCGATTTCACACGGTTTCAGTCTACTGTATATACTGGTGGTGGTTGTGTGACACCTTTCACCATAGCCATATAATTATTAAAACCTGTTCTATTTTTATTAGTTTAGTTCCACCATCTTTCGCCAAATATAGTTTTGATGCCCAGGTGTTCATGGTTATTATAGAATCTTCAAAATCATCATTTATATATTGTTCCCTTTTCCGTTTTTTAAAATTCTCTCTAGGAAATGTAGATAATTCAGAGTCTGTTTTGATTCCTTTAATTCTATTTATTTCATCAGTCGTAAATATTATTTCAGGTGGATAATCTTTCCCTGCAGTAGCACCTTGTTGTTCAAGCGGTTCAGGTGGTGGTAGCTAATATCAATATCACCTAGTCGTTCAACTTCTTCTTGATGTTGTCGTTCTTGTCGGCTTGACGGATAATCAATTTAATATTCTTGATTTTTGAATTAACTGCTGGTTTCATTTCATTTTCATTTCCTAATTCTTTCCTGATTTCTTTCCACGATAGTAAATAACGGGACAAACTTACATCATTTTCGTATTTGAAAGTCTCGTAAATCGCGAGTTGAAATCGTTTAATGAATGAATACGACTTAGGTAACATGTATTTATTCCTCTGAATGCCGTATTCAATATCCTGAAAATCTGAGAGGATTCTATCACAGTTTAATTTATCTGACAATTGAATTCCTTGATTTTTTAAAAATTTAAAATCTAAGTTATGATCTCATTGATATTTTCAGAATTGATATATAATAATACTATATTCTAATTTATATCCAAAAAAAAAATTGGGGGTCAATTTTGACCCATAATCCATACGTAAACGAATTGAATTCTGTTTTTAAAACTCTTCGACAAAGCTGATCTAGTTATATTCTCTGCAACATCTCGTACCGAGGCTCTACAAATATTGAAATATCTACCGGCTTCAGCCATTGATTGAAATACCATTTAATCATTTGTTGCTGTATGAAATAATTCTATACATTTTGCACTTTTTTATGTTTCCCATTCTCTCCTCGTTTTAAATTCTCACTTTGTGAAATAGCTTGTAAATTATCTAAAGAATTGTTCTTAGGATTGGAATCAATATGATCAATAACAAAACCATCCTTGATCCATCCATTAAACACCTCGAAGATGAATCTGTGACAGTAATATTTCTTCTTTCCAACAGCAAACTTCAAATATGCCATACCATTGTCCGTCCCTAATGGTTTCATCAGTCTACGAAGTTTGACAATACCATCACGGGATGCCTCATAATCGCTAATCACGGGATGTGGCTGAAATTCTTGGTCCATTTATATATAATATTATTTGTCTAATTCATTGTTTGGTTAAATTATTACTTTGGAATCTATGAATATAATCTTGAGGTGTTCTTATGATCTTGTCATTGACAGCGTCAGAGTCATCGATGGAGTTTTTGATGTAATCTTTGATTCGTTTATCATAATAGCGCTTCAACTCTCTGTATCGCTTACACCTGCAACTCAGACACAATTGCGATTTTCCTCTCACACCTACCCCACATAACTCACGCGACGAACGCTTTGTAAATGCTATCCACATAATTCATTTCTACATGATTTGTTACATGCGGCTACTGATCCTATCATCAACTATTTGCAATGATTCATTACATAATAATAGTTAAGCCCTGGAAAATGCTAAATTCAATCTTGGTAGAGTCTCCGTAGATGTACCAATGAGTCTAATAAGTGATAGAAGTATGATAGGTAAAATCCGCGATTTTTTTAATGAATTCAAGCGCGATGGAGCATCTCACTGTTGGTCAACATTATGAATTGATGGTAGTGTTGATGCTACCATGAAAGAGGAAAGGGCAGCAGTGATAATCTCACATCTTGTCCAGAAAAAAGTATTTTTTTAGAATGGAATTCATTATCCGCTAAGAAATGGGAAATTGGATTATTCGAGTCAAATTTGAACCAATTTTGAAAGATAAAAGAACTATCGCTGTGAGTCGTGATTCCAAACCAGGAATTCTGACTGGGATTGACAAACCGTATTATGAAAGGTCTTATCCTGTAACAGCAGTTGCTTATGGAATCTATTTGTCAAAAGATAAACCGAGTATTGAAAAATTAAAACCAATGAAACTATCGTTGCTAAATTGTGTAGCAGAACGAATAATAGAACACTTCATAAATGCGTTGCGTGGAAACATATTGACGGATCTAAGACGCTAAAAAATAAACGAATGGGAATTAACAGTTAGGAAGTACGGAGCAACGATTCAAGATATAGCCAAATTAGAAGCATCATTAAGATTCCCAATAACCATAATGACGATAACAGGAGATGTATTGCACGAATCGAAATATAAATGAAAAGGAGCTCCAATTAAAAGTATTGACCATAATGAACACGCATGGACATCTGCGGTAACAATATTTCAGCGGGATAGAACCGTAAAATATTACACGGGAAATTTATTTGATTTTATTTCTCTGTCAAGTAAATACGACCCTGTGTCAATGAGGTTACTTCACAGTTTCGAAGACGAAGAGGGTAAATTCGATTAATTTGTAAGACCCAATGGCAAATTATACCGTACTGAAGCCCTGCACAATAAAATGAAAAACAATAGCTAGTACTTTTTCAACAGAACACGACAAACAATTGCTAACAAACTGTTGTACAATTCCGTCGGTTGCAGCTCATTTTGCGAGAAAGAAAAACACGTGGAAAACAACAAGAGATGAATTTCTATGAGATATCAAAAATCAAGTTGCGTTGAATATAACCATGGAGGATTATGGAATACAAAATATGACCCTGAAATTATTATTTCGGTTGATATAGTTGCGTGTTTTCTCGGGAATTTTCTCGGGTACGGAGAATGTGCTAAGTACTTTAAACGATTTGGACATCCCACACATGAAATGACTCGTGTCGCGATTAATGGACCACTACCCGATTGTAACGGGGTAGTCGGTATCAAGCGCTATTGGTACAATATTGCACAAGCCCCTATCTACCCCTTGAGTCTTTCCCGACCCACGGAAATGTACTTGGCTGGGATTTCCGGCCCCTGGCCTCCCACCATTCTGACCATTTCGTCTCTGGGGTGCCACCTCAGTGGTCTTTCTATGCTCACCGATTCCAGGTCGGTCCCTACCATTCCAAGTAGTTGAACGAGCATGTGCGCTCTCATAGCGCTCGGCCATTACGCTTATCTCATCCAAAGTTGAGAATTCGCGCTACGCCAAAAACACAATTAAATCTTTTCTGTAGGTACTTAACACGTGTTCTTTTAAAATGTCTTCGCGTATACTGTCGTACGTGAACGCGGTGCCAGACATTTTCATCCATTTATCAAAAATCACGCGCACTCGACTGTGAAATTGTGCGTGTGTTTCGGTAGCCCTTTTTGACGATTCCCTAAAAAGTTTCCGGAACGTTTCCGCTGACAACTTTAAACTGTAAAGCTTTCTTCAGAGCGTCATAATCGTCTATGTCGGCTGGGGTCATGTTGCGGTACACATCTTTCGCCGCCTTCTGCAAAAAGGCTGAAATATTGATTGCCCACTGGTCCTTAGGGATTTGGTGGACCAGGGCCAACAATTCAAACTGCGTCAAAAAGTTGTCAATTATTTCATCCTTGTCGTTGAACATCGGCATGGTTAACTGTATGGGTCGTCTGTCTTCCAAACGACTACTTGGGGTTCCCGGACGTTCGTTCGAATCCTTACCCCTCCTAAACTCGGCTTCGAGCCTCATGTTCTCCGTGGCTAGCATATGATCTCTTTCTCTAGCTTTCTCTTCCGCCTGTAGTTGGTCTAGATTTCTCTTCCGCCTGTAGTCGGGCTAGTTCAATTTCTTTCTAGCTTTCTCTTCCTTATGTTCTTTCAAGCTTCTTTCCATAAATTCAGATAGCTAGTCTCCGTCGTACCCCAGTTCGTCCTTACCAATGGATTTAAATTCCTTTACTAGCTGTCTGTCTGTCGCCATTATGTCCTTTTTTTATCTTGAACTACGTCTTAACTGACCTACAACAACCGAATTCTTCCCTACGAAAATAGTTTGTACCGTAATAGAACCTTATCTGCAGCGAGATGGACAAGTCAAATCAGCCACAAATAATTAACCAGGCAAAATTCCAGTAACCACAGGCTCCGCGCAGCGGGATACTGCTAACGAGACGTGATTTATTGCTGTCCAAAATACAGTACTTGCCCAAATTGTTTCTTGTCTCAAGAGAATATTTAGGCAATACCGCTCCTAACACTTTATGATAACTTCACACAAAAGGTATAAATCTCAAATTCTTACAATACACTTTTAACGCAAGGAATTTGCATGCACGATATTCAAGTATACAAAAATAGCAGAAAATGTTTTGATTCACTCGATTCTTACTTAATAAAAATAACAAATTTATGCTCTGTTCAAAATGCGCTCAGATTACTTCAATAGCAATGAAAATGTTCACATCCCGGACAAGCCCCCACTTTGTAACGGGGTAGTCGGAATCAAGCGCTATTGGTACAATACTGCACAAGCCCACTGGTCAGAGGTATTGCGCAACGTGGAAAAAAACACCCAAAACCGTCTCTCGCTAATACTAGTTATCTAAGGAATGACCTCTACGGTGTGATTTGCCCGGTTATAGAATGGATCTGGCAATCTGAGGCAATATCTTGAACAAAGACAACACACGAGCCCCCGTAAAGATAAATACAGAATTTAATCAAAAGAATCAAGAGAAGAAAAGACACAGTAAATTACAATTTTTCTTTCCTTTTGAATACTTTCAGTTCAGAAGCACTCTAAAACCGAAGTTTTAAAATAATTGATACATTAATTAAATTTCAAATACTAATAAAATACACAAATTTAGCCGTTAATGGCTGATAGCAAATTTCGTCACGAAATCGAGTGTTCATTAACATTGGACCGCTTGTTAAATTCACATGACCTGCTCGTACACTGGTTTTTCTGCTTGCGTCTCGACTTTAAGTTGTCCTCTGGATGAACGTGGGATTCTCACAACTCTGACTTCTAAATTATCTTCCCTCCTTTGGATCTCGACTTCCTCGCTATTTCTCTCTCTCCAAACAAACTATTTTCCTTGCGTTTTTGGCGTCTTACAATCGTTCCTGGATTATAGATTTTCCCTGGAATCACGATTTTACGGACATCTTTCCCTAAAGTACCGCCCGGAGTCTCTACTATGGTCGGAATTAATAATAATGTCCTCTCCTCCAGAGGTCCTTCCCAGACTGACTAAAATTCATTGTTTCGGAGTATATATATTTCCCTCAGGTTCAGGGATCGATCCTCCCATCCTTCCACATTTGACCAATCGGAATAAATGCTATTCCTATAGACATTTGGAAAACTGCTTAACAATGTGCCAAAAATGCCACCTGGGGTTGTAATAACAAGCTGCCATTTGTCTCAAATCACTTGTGACAGCTTTACGTATGGATTTCGCCTTTCTAGCCTGTCATACCACTAGTTCGTTTTTACTATAAATATACTACCAGTGTGACCTGAGTTAGGAAAACATTTCTCCCCTACAAGATAACAATTAATTGTTGGCTAGAATAAGAATTAATTAATGGATTTTACTGACGAAAAATTTGGCACTTGACACCGATTTTGTTTTAACTGGATTCGCTCGTGTGGTTTCATTTGAATTGGCTAATTGGTTAATTGTTATGTTTGGTTTGGTAGACACATCTCTGAAAAACACTGGATGCAAATAGTGTTAGTACGGTATATGATTGATTCTAAAATGCTGATATCGTTGATTGTCAGTGAAGCAATTATATCATATCAAGCGCAGACTGAGGTCTGGTTACTACAACCTGATAGTTTAGATAGTTTAATCAGCGACTATAGAAAACAATTCCCCGATCTTGACGAAGAAGATATCGTGAAATGGTCCAAAGAAATCTTTGAAGTTATAAATAAACAAGCAAAAGATCTTGGTAGAAGAATAATTGGTAAATTCACTCAGGGTGGAAAAAATACTACAATAACCGATATTCTTCGCGGTTGATTATAGATGACGCTGAATACGATTTTATAATCGCATATGCAACATCTAGGGGTATATACGTTGATCGTAAAGACGCTTTCTTGTCTGATTGAACCAAATTAGGTACAAGTGTTACTTACACAGATGGATACAGTCTTCAGCATACACATTTGAGGTCGTCTATGATGGCTTATGCTACTATTAATTAACTTTCGATGATAAATAGATTTCCTGAATCAGCAGTTCGAGTTGCCACCGATTCATTTTATATAAACGTAAAACCTAGCGAAGCAGTAGCTGAATTCACTAATTCAGACGAGAGTTGGGGATCATGTAGAATTAAAAAGGAAATACTGTGTGATTATTCCAAATCAGCAGATGTTACGATTGAAGATAAATATTTGAAAAGTAATCAGATATCAGAACTATCTAATGCACCGTCGATATCTGATCCAATATTTAGATATAAAACCGTTTACTTAAACGGCTGTGGTGGGTCAAGAAAGACGACTCGTGCGATTGAATTATTTCGTAGAAACGCATCAAACTTGATTGTGCTAACACCGACACACAGACTTGCAAGAAAGATGAAACAACGAGGAATTAATGCTTGTACTTATCACACTTTTTTTCAATGGAAAGGTGAAGAATGGACTCCTGATCGAATGGGTGAGAAATTTATTCCTAACGTCATCATTTGGGATGAAATATGCACGGTGTCGTTAGATGTATTACAAAGATTTCTTGATTGGCGATTGCTAGCGAATACAAAAGTCATCATGTGTGGCGATCATAGTCAACCACCACCATTTGTCGGTTTGTCTCCAAATGATTGGCTGAAGAATTTTGTAGACTATTATGAAGAAATTAATACCGATCATAGAGCACTTGATGAACAATTGCGCGAGTTCAAAAAACTAATTAGATTACAACCGGATAGAATCCAATGTGAAATAGCGTGTAAAATAATTTCGGAAACTCCATTAAATGATTTCTGGAAAGCGTGGAGACCAAACGATTTGATAGTGGCAAGTAGAAAAATAGTCAGAGACACACTTCAGATGAAGTTATTTGAATTGCATCAAGAAAAATGTGCAACACCTCCAACGCCGCTATGTTATAGACCGAAGGATACACGAACACGAAATATCGAAGATGATATTCCAGGATTGATATAGAAGCAGAATTAAGTGTTAAATGATATAGTGCTGGTTGATATCAATGTCGTCGAAGATTCATTACGCGCTGATAAATTCCCCAAGGACGCTAGGTTACGCAGCAACAATACATTCTTCACAGGGATTGACTATACCCGATACAATTGTTTGGATCATAGATAATCACATCGAGTGGTCGAATTTAGTTTATCTTGCGGTGTCCAGAGTACGAAGAATAAATCAGCTTCGAAGAGTTGTTAAAGACTATAATGACACTACAATAAGTGATATTGTCAGCGATGATATAATCAGAAAAACCTCTCTGGTTATAAACAACAGGATAACAAAAATAATAGAGAATTTGATATTGATGCCGCATTAATAATTACACTGAAACAACAACAAAATAATCACTGCGCGAGTTGTAATTGTATAATGTGTTGGTGTTGGTCGGTTAAAGACCCTTGCCAATATACGGTAGACAGAAAAAAAGCAGTATTGGTCATACCAGAGATAATGTGATGCTGACTTGTCTTGAGTGCAACAGACGCAGAGGTGCTAGTTAAGACCACGCGGCGGCAATTGAGTATCCTCGGGTATCACTTGTAGTTGTTCACGAGTAAACCCACGCTGAGTAGCAGTTGAATCCAATCTATAAACTGGGGGTCTACCCATAGATCGTGTTATGCTAGATATTTTATGCGTAGTGACACTCCAAATAGAATCAGTAACCCTTTTTTGCCACCTTCGAGTTTCCTGGTTCATATAAATATCTAACAATAACATTGCCGAGTATTGGTTGTTTTGAAAAATCATTTTGCGGTTTTAAAAGTATATACTTCTTTTTAATCGCGTTGTTAGGTTTCATGTCGATTGTTCGAGTAATCTCATTATGCCTGGTAATCTCTTGACCCATTCACGAGATCGTTTATCCTGGATGAATTTTTTCGCGTATAGATATCCAAATAATCGCTCAGCAAATGTCCGATTAAATCGTTCAACAATGCCTGATTGCGATGTAGTGCAGTATGTCCTCGTCTGATGGTGACATTATGATGCTTCATTGTTGATAACACTGCACCCTGAAATTCCTTGCCAGGATCAACTTGTAATAGATTTGGCCAATGCAGAGGACCCCTTCGATAAATCCTTTCAAACGCAGAAGCCACTTCAGTGGATTATTTTGTCTTTAGCGGTTCCGCTTGTTTGTATCAACTCGCAACATCAACTACAGTTAGAGCATACTTGTAAACACCATCATGAGGCAGAAATAATATATCAGCTTGATGAACTTCATTAGGGACGATCACATCAAAATGTGAGTAGTTAATTTGTTTAGTGGGTGGCAGATAAATTTGCTATATCGCCTATTTGGATAACCAATCTGCTACTGTATTATTTTTCACCTTTGCCGCGCTAGCGAGTTTACCTATTGCTGCTTTACCCCTCCTGTATCCTCTTGGAGAATAATAAATAGATTCCATGTTGTTATTAATTACCAGCACCCAACATTAATTTACCTTTCATTGCCGATTTTATCAACCATGAAGCCAATTTTTCTTTGCAGGATTTATCAGTGATATAATTCAACGCATGAATTAATTTCACATCTGCGATATGTCTGCTTTTATAAGCAACATCATGAGCATGACACGCATAATCAATAGCATTTAATGGGTTTTCACCGGGTCGCGGATGGTTTTGATCATCGAGTCTGCTATCGAGTCTAGTCCCAAGTCCACAATAACTATATCCTGGAAAGTGTTTTTTTATGGGTATTTTGCCCTTGGTGTTCCTGGGAGTTTTACTAACTTGGCGGCAATATCACCTCCTCGTTTTTTAAAATCATCTGCAGATTTCATAGAAACAAATCTAAATTTCTTTGTACTACATTGTACACATTTACCAGAAAGTGCTAATCTGTTATTTTCAGTTGTAATCGTCGTCAAGTCATCTGTGCCAGTACGCTTCTTACATTTCACACAATATGGATCCATAATGTATTTATAATAACATGAATGTAATTATTTTTTCGGCGACAAAAACAAGAGAACAAGTTAAACATCATGCAGTGCTACCAAATTCTATTCGTATGATTATAATCGGACCAACTGAAAGTGGCAAGACAGAACTGATACTTAATTTGATAACGAGATGGACGAAATGGGATAAGTTGTATTTAATAGTCCCGAGTGTAGACGATTAGCGATGCTACCAAGTATTAAAGGATTACAACGAAAATGCAGCAGAAATCATCGGCGAGGGCATTATTGAATTTATAACCGATATCGAAGAAGCACCGAGCATTGATGATATTAATGGAAGTATTAACAATTTCATCGTATATGATGATATCATGTTAGACAATCAAAAGAATCCTGCTAGGATATTTTCCAGAGGTAGGCATAGCAATACCGATGTGATATATGTCACTCAACGATACGCACAAATACCAAAAGTGATCAGAGATAACTGCAATATTCTTGCTGTATTCAACGGAGTTGATACACATACGCTACGAAATATTTGGCAAACTTGGTACGGCGGTGATATGGATTATAATCTCTTTAGAAATTTCATTAGTGACGCTCAGTCTATTCCACATGGATTTGTTATGATAAATTTGCATGATCCTAGATCAAGAGATCGCATCGGACTTGATCAAATATTCGGTTGAAAAAAATTGTTAACCGCATAGCAGCAGCAGGGGTGCGACAAAGACTTCGGCGTTTTTTTTATGATTTCGAGGAAGCCTTGATTTGCTAAATGGACGCCTCTATAAAGTTGTCCGATTCGCCCCTGCTGCTGCTAACACAGTGTTTATGCAGAACTACTGCTAAAACTGACAAAAAAGTCAAGCCAACAGTCTTCGGTATAGATTTATATCTGTTAACAGTAGCAAGCAAATAGGAGAAATCAAAATTTTGAGATGTGGAATATTGACACATTTATTCAACGTTGAAGTTTCGATTATTTTGTACATTTCCTATTTCCAGATCCTCAGGTTATTCAGAGTGCACAGAATTTTACAAAACCACATGGTTCACGGATTGTGATACCCTGTCTTGTGTCAGGCACTACTTATCCAACACAGTCTGCCACCATCCAATGGCTTGCTCCTCAAGTAGGTCTTGTTTTTGTGCTTATCTTATAGACTCTTTAATATAGACTCGATGGTAGTGAGGCGCTATCAAGATCCCACATTTTGTATCGTGCTAGCCAACGTTGCTCGGTAGGACTAACGCACTAGTCAAATATGACGGTTCGAATCGCGATAAATATTCCATAAGCAATGCAAGGCAAATAAGAATGGATGCAAATATAGATTTACATATAGGTGGTATGGTTGCTTCAGACACACACAAAATAAATACCAATGCATGACAATTACGACTGGGAGGTTTGGCTTCTTTTCTTAAAAATAATCTTTTATTTTAAAGTTAAACTTTATCACGTCAGTCATTATCATTTACTCATATTGCACACGGTCGCTTATGTTTTTCAAATGATACATTCCACAGTATTACTGTTGGTCAATATGAAACATTCCTCTTCCTCCTATTCCTCCTCCTACTCCTCATCATCATCATCATGATCATCTTGTTCCTGTTCTTGTTCTTGCTTTTCATCATCATCATCATCATCATCATCATCTTCTTCTTCTTCTTCTTCTTCTTCTTCTTCTTCTTCTTCTTCTTCTTCTTCTAGAAATGCTCCGGTGGCATAGTGGTTAGAGCGTCCTCCACGGTTCGATCCCCAGACGAGTCATACCAAAGACTTACAAAAATGGTACTAATAACTGTCTCGCTTGGCGCTCATCATTAAGAGGTTAGTGTTAGGACTGGTTGGCCTGGTACAAGACAATATGACTGGGTGGGACATCATGCAACGTGTCTGAGGCATGATGCCCGAGTGCTTGACATCGCTACTATAAACTGCCTCACTGCAGACATCGTAGCGATATGACTGAAATGTTTTTTTTTGAAGCTACGTTAACAAACTCCTAATCAAACAAATCTTATTCTTCTTATTCGTCATCGTCGTTGTCATCTGCTTCTTCTTTTCGTGTCGACTATAATATATATATATATATATATATATATATATATATATATATATATATGTGTGTGTGTGTGTGTGTGTGTGTGTGTGTGTGTGTGTGTGTGTGTGTTGAAAAATGTATCCGTCCCTCCATTTTCATTTTATCAGTCACTTCAATATTTTCAATACTTCTTTTGTCTTTTCCTATCTAATATACCAATTGAATTGTGTGACTTCCTATGTACATTTGTGTTATGCCACAATATATAACTTATTAAAATATCTAAGAAACATTCAGGAGAGCCCAAATACAATTGTTATGATACTATCTTAAATATATTGATACACGTTGACAGTTGTTAGTATTAGTAGTAGTAGTATGAATAGTAGTGGTACTATTTTAACGTCATTTGACGCGCTACTTAGAGCATGTTGTTATGTAAATTAACAAACCAATTAATAATGTTTTTTCGCAAACTAATTGTTATATTAATTATCGTTTGACATTGATAGTGTTAACCTGCTGATAAAATATATACTTTTTATAATTATTTCTCCCTGTATTACCTTAGTGGTTTGTGCTGTTTTGTTTCCACCCTAGATCACTATGTCTGCTGCTGATACGTCTAAATCTACTGCAAGAGATCCTAGAGATCTGTGCCGCATTTATAACATCAGTGGAAACAATAAATGCTTACGTTATCACCACATACAGCCTCTACTGCCATCGGTAATATCCTCCATTATCCTTTTCAGATAATTGGTCATCCAATACCAACAAATGTGGCACAATTAACAGATGGATCCCTCAGTATTGACAAGTTGACAGTGGAAAATGTCGGACCGTACACATGTATATTGATCACTAATTGTGGTATATATGAATCAGTCAAATTCTGGGTCAGTATACTGTAGTATAGATCACTTCAAAGCATTCCTAATAAAGGCTTTACAATTTGAAGTGTGAATGTCAGCATTTTGTTAAACAATGACAATAATGAACTTAAACTGAGCAATATAAATAAAAGTGGTACCTAATTTCTGCAAACCGTAATAGGTGCAAAAAGACGACCAGGCGCGCAAATAATTAATTTTCAGAATACAAGAATACTAACAATACAGAGTACCACTGCGAGGCTCTGTAATTCCCCGAACTATCGTAGATATCGTAAACTCTTTTATTGCATAAATTAGGCAATTTTTTGTTTGGTTTGAAACTGAATAATAAATTATTGATTTTATGAGACAAAACACTCGAAATCTGGTGCTCAAGGTCATTAGCTTACGTCAATACCTTTCTCTCCGTACCGATGCCAGTCATTGTATTGGACATGTGATTATAAAAATACGTGATAATAAAATGTCAAAAAATATTGTCATATCTGATTAAAATTATGGTCTTGAAAATTATATTGTTGTACATCATTGTATGATACTCCGCAGACTTTTCAAATCAATCATTTGAAGAGAGAGAGAGAGAGAGAGAGAGAGAGAGACAGAGACAGAGAGAGAGACAGAGAGACAGAGAGAGAGACAGAGAGACAGAGAGAGAGACAGAGAGACAGAGAGAGAGATTAAAGCCTTCTAACTCTTTTATTAGTTTATACAGCGCAAATGAAATTCTTGGAATATCATTGTACTTAAGGAAACATTCGGAGAGTTCAGGCCCTATCGAGATGTGTTCGGAACTAACTAATATATAAACGATTTCACCTATTACACCAAATTGTGTTGCCAAACACAATGAATATTTTCAGGTTACAAATATTTTCCACTTTTCTCACGTCAATGACCATATAGAATATATAGTAAAATAGTGCAAACATTCTTATTATCGGCAATAGGAAGTGACAGTGTCGAAGAATTACATATATACAGAATTTAGCAAAACGTTAGATTGATCGTCTACTAAGGATATGATTTAGACAAAGTTTTACATCGCCATGTAAATCACTCATGCATATGCGCTTTTATAAACCTTATTATGTCACGACAATTGTTTCTGATAACTAGCGTTATGTTAAACATTCTCTTTTTGTTGTTTGATTTGACAATATAAATAGTACGACTATATGATGTGAAGCAAGTATCAGCATACTTATAAAGAGAATAAAATGAGCATGTCACTTGAATTGCAAATAAATTATTAGTCTTGGAAACATCTCTGCAACATTTAATGTCGATTGATAGCAATCGTTCAACAGTGTGTTTTTGCGCTTAAATGTATACAATTTATAACACACAATCAGTAACTTATCAATCAATGCACCCCATTCCCATTTAGAAAACAGTTATCCTTGAATTAAATGTATAATATAAAAGCTAAAGAAGAAATATAACAAACGGAACGGTTTCAAAAAGACATCCTCAACGAAAGATTATATCGCTTTGAAAATATCAGTTATTGGTGAGATCGCTTTATAACGAAGCAGTTGCGTCATGATACTGTTGCATTTCTAAAGTAATCAACAATACTTAATAAAACAAAACTTTCTCTTTAAAGGAATATGTCTGACGAAATATTCCATAAGACATACGAATAAACTGGATAAAACCGAATGTAGTGATAGAACTGATTTAAACACGTCTTTTGAACTAAAACTGTTTTTTTTCTTAAACTGAAATACTTTCTTGAGGTTCAGTTTTTAAAATTCTTTGTATTGCTGTTGGATAATGTGTGGTGATGTCCTCCATTTGGTTTCTTTATTCAAGGTGACTGTAGATAAAATCCATACTTATAAATCAAAGTACTAGGATCATGACATTTTTTATTGCATTTTATGTATGCAGACTCTGTGCGTAATAGGAAGGTTATGTCTATAGTAGGTAGGAGTATGTCTGAATAACAGGATATGTGCATAATAGGTAGGATATGTGTGCAATTGGTAGGAATATGTGTGAATGGCAGGGCATGTGTGTACTATGCAGGAAAGTATGTGTTATAGCCAGGATATGTATACATTATGTAGAAGTGTGAGTGAATGGCAAGGTATGTGTGTATTAGGCAGGAATATATGTGTTATCTATAAGCACAAAATGTGTATAGCAGGTAGGAGTATGTGTGAATAGCAGGATATGTTAGAAATAGGCAGAAAATGTGTATTAGGCAGGAATAGATGAGAATGGCATGGTATGTTTGTAGTAACCAAGATATGTTTATTATAGGTATGATATGTGTATACTATGTAGGAATATGTGTGAATGGCAAAGTATGTGCGTATTTGGCAGGATATATGTGTAATAGGCAGGACTATGTGTTGATGGCAGGGTAGATGGGTAATATGTAGGAATATGTGTGAATGGCAAGAAATGTGTGCAATAGGCAGGATATGTGTATAATAGGTAGGAGTATATATGAATGGCAGGGTATGTTCGAAATAAGTAGGATATGTGTACTATACAGGAATATGTGTGAATGACAGGGTATGTGTGAAATAGGCAGAAATATGTTTGAATTGCAGGGTATGTGTGTAATAGGCAGAAATATGTTTGAATTGCAGGGTATGTGTGTAATAGGCAGAAATATGTTTGAATTGCAGGGTATGTGTGTAATAGGCAGAAATATGTTTGAATTGTAGGGTATGTGTGTAAGAGGTAGAAATATGTTTGAATTGCGGGGTATGTGTGTAATAGGCAGGAATACTGTATATGTGAATGGCAAGCTATGTGTGTCATGAGCTGGACATGTATATAATAGGTAGGGATGTGTGTGAATGGCAGGTGATGCGTGTAATAGGCGAGGATATGTGTGTAATAGGCAGGAATATGTGTGAATGGCAGGGTATGTGTGTAATTTGCAAGACTATGTGTGAATAGCATGGTATGTGTGTAATAGGCAGGAATATGTGGGAATGGCAGGGCATGTGCTTAGTAGATAAGATGTGAGTATACTAGGTATTTAATGTGTAAATGGTAGGGAATATATGTAATCGGCAGGATATGTTGTGCAATATTATACAATAATTTGAAAATTGCATAGCATCATTATTTAACCCCTTCGGAGTCATACCAAAAGATGAAATAGTACTAACAGCTGCCTTGCTAGTCGCTCAGCCTTAAGAAGTTAGTGTTAGGACTGGTCGGCTTGGTGTCACGATGATGCGACAGGGTGGGACATGATGCTGCATGTCTGGAGCAAGATGTCACATTGCTAAAGATAAAAAATGACACTGCAGACATTTTAATCAAATGACTGGAAGACTATTGAAGCTACGTTACAATTTCAAATCACATACATATGTTTGTAGTAAATTATGTAATCATTTTAGTTTGTTCGACATAGTACGTATTATTACAACGATACAGATAGTGTGTTATTCTGTTAGAAATTAAGGTCACGAAATATAATATGCTAATGAAACCATAGATTCCATCTCGCTTGTCCCGATCAGTGTTTCTGTATATAACAAACAATACTTGATAATAACAACACAAATGACACAGACGATTGTTGTTATAACATTGATATGTAAATAAAACAAGTAAAAAAGGAAACACTGGAAATAGTAACAACGGAGAAATTCTTGATGGTGAACAATTTAAATACATACCAAAACAATAACACTTACTCATAATAACAAATACACATTATGCATACCAAAGAACAATAATACAGTTCTAGGATGTAATAGCTGTGTTACACGCACAGGTGTATTCACTTGACCGAGCGGTGTCAAAACCCTGGCGCGAGTCACGCTGGAAGTCATAAGTTTTCCCCAAATTTCCAAAGACTTCCATACAACTTCAGTTGTAAAATGGAAAGAAAGACGTGTCTGCTATAACTAATAACCTTTGCTCTAATCAATTGGCGACCCAGAGGAGACAACTTGCCCAAACGTCCATTAACTGCACCTTTGCATGGTTTTTATTCATTATCATCCGTTTTCCGTACCGATAACTTGTCATGCCATAGAAATTACACCAGTATTCCCTTACTAACTGGGAAATATTTAACTGCGCGACCCTAGGCCAGTCAATCCACAGAATTTCCGGCGTATCACGCTCATATACCTACTCCCATTTTCCACTATGGCTACATAAACGGTACCTACCAAGTTCCAACTTGTTGATTCCATTCTATAATTTACTGATTTCCATCCATAAATGCTGCCTTTTCAATCACAATACTTGTATACACCGCTGAATTTTAATATGGACTATGTTACAAAAAGGGACAGTCATTCGGTTTGTACCCAAATTCACTACTAACGACCCCAGCATGGCTCAAATTCACTAACACATACTCCAAATTTATTACAGCTGTACCACTATAAAAGAGTTTACTGAATCATGTTTGTGGTTTGAATATATATATATATATATATATATATATATATATATATATATATATATATATATATATATATATATATATATATATATATATATATATATATATATATTATTTTTTTCTTCAAGTAAATGGATGAGGCCAAAATGTATATTAATGCGTATTATTCATGTGTACATGAGTCCTTGCCAGTGATTAGTTACTTTTTACTGTGGTGTTGTTCATTCATACAATAAAATTGGTAATTACTAACAATTACAAAATGCTTAAATTAACAGACGTAGGATAAAAAAGATTGACATCTGTTCTTTTCATATTTGAAACGAATGTTTTCATGTTGATTAAAACTGATTATTGGAATGATGTTTTTTTGTGTGAGGGTTTAGGGCAACATTAAGCACTGAAACAACAACGTATGAAAACATGATGAAAATGATGCAACACTACGGCAAACCATTAGCTTGTACCTAGTGATCACTAACCATGACTCCAATGTATGTGACTTTGACTAATTCACTGAAACAGCTAATTAATGTGCTGTTTCAATAAGGGTTGATCCTCACAGGCATTTAGGGCGAACAAATTATGATACATCAACGTATGGAAGGAGTAAGTAATAATATAGTAAACAGTATGGAAGTTTTGTTTCAATATATTCATTAGGTTATCTAATTTAATTTAAAGTCTTAAAATTAATAAGAGAAAATGAGATAATTTACCTAAGAAGGTATACTGAAGATCTCTCAGGAGATAATTAACTAGGTTAATGCATTGAATATTGCCAGCAAGAAAACTGACAATTCCTTTAAAACTATGGCATTGTAACTTCTGAACATTAACAATCCGAGCTTAGTTACAAAACAGAACACAACAATTACGAGATTAATACGTGGACGAATCGGTTTCAAAAAAAAACTTACTGGTCTAATCAAACTTTACTGTTAATATGTATAAACTATCTTTATAGCACCGACTAATGTCATGTAATATTCTTATCCCTTAGATAACATAAACAGTGATACACAAACAGCGAGATTGTATCAAAAATCAACGCATGATCTAGCAAATATAAATCAAGCGTTAAAATCAAGACCCTAACATTATATAATTTCAACCAGGTGCTATCAGCATTTTAATAATAAGTTGTTAGTAATATTAACCTGGTGGATGTCAAAAGAAATTCAAGGCAATACTCAGTCTACAGTTCGGAACATTGTTAATATCAGATACCGTTGCATTTCACTGAAGTGAACAAAATTACTATATTTAAGTGGTATCGTTAATAATCTGATCACTGGAGAAACAAAATAACCATGGAGACAATATTGAACTTAAATGAAAAATGAATAAAGAATACTGTGTTAAGATTTAAAATAGATGAATCGATAAAAAAACAAGTAATAGAACGATACAGATATTTCAGGAAGCGAAACTTATGCCATAATGTAAACAGCGATATGATTTCACATTGTACCAAGTAGAAAGTAAGCTGATAGAATCATATCAACCCAAACCCCATACACTATATATTTACGAAAAAGATTAAGTTCAATATGCAAAAGGTATATTTCATATCTTCAACAAGGAAGCAAACATGCTTTGAACTTATACATATCATATGTCACCAATTGGGTATGACAAAACATTGTGAACGACAATACACACACGACTTTATAAAACGAATGCTATAACAAATTCTCTGCATGAGATTTCAATTTATTGAAGCACACCCTTTCTATGCGTATCTTATATAGCACGGCAAGAAACGTTGCTGTGAGAAACTTGAAACAGGCATATATAATTGTATGATCAGGATTGATTTCCGATCTCATTTTACCTCTAGCGGCCACCAGGGACCTTCCAACAAAGTACCATTGGAAGCTTCTGATATAAACGATATTATATATCTCTTCTAGGTGACTTTGGTCATAATAATTATTTTATGAAGGTGCTGTTTGCCCGATTGGTCTACATCACTCGCCTATACCGATCCGTTTCATTTCACCGCTGTTCGTGTGGGTAAGAATTGCGAGTTCGCCAATATAGGTATCCAAGAAAGCTGCCTGTAAGTTCCCTTGAATTGATTGTTCTTACCGGTATTTTTCCCGCGTACTTACCCACCAGCAATACAGACCGCCATGTATAGTCTATCTTGCACTGGTGTCTGGAGTACAATGCAAATATTAAAACAATAACATTTTTGGAAAATACTCTATCACTTTATTGGAATGTTGCATCAAATACACAAGCATGACCAAGATTGCTTTATTTACGTTTAGCAACCTAAATGGGAAACGACTTGTCGAATAGGCTTTTACGAGTAGAATACCAATGTCCTGAATTGAGATTCAACTAATAATTACCTTAATATCTAACCTAAAATGAAGTTTTAATGTAATATAGTCTAGCGACAAAAAGAAGATTTTAGTATGGTAAGACCGAATTCCTGCTCTCATTTATGGATAAAAGTCAATCAGACAATACCAATTTGATATGCATACAACATTACAAACATTATCATTATCCTAAATCTTCTTTTCTTAAAAGACAATATGAGAGAGTTTATATTCGGAAATAAATAGACGAATATTTAACATTAATTGTCAGTAAATATCGTTATATGGGGTTTTATGTCATCTTTAACTATATGTTGTAATGCACTTGTAACAAATCTCATTCAAATGAGTTTAAAAATGTGATGTTTAACATCATTTTCAGAATATAGTTGTCATCAGTAACTCCTATAAACTGTGGAAAGCATGGAATCGTTCAGTGTTTGGCAAGAGCTGCAGATTTGGAGAACAATAATCGACTTTCAATATAGGCTACGTTATACTGGTAATGTATAGGGCATTAATAAGATCTAAACTTGACTATGGGTGCCAAGTATACGCCAAAGTACCCAAACGTCACTTAAACAAACTAAATAAAATACAGAGAAAAGCCCTACTCATTGGTACCGTCGCACTGCCATCAACCTCGACAGCCGAGATACAGGTTTTAACAACGGAACTGCCATTACATCTTAGAAGGCAGGAACAAATTTTAAATTATGCTCCCCGACTGTTGACCCATCAAAAAACGCACCCCACGTACCTGGCTATCAACAAATGCAATACCTCCTTTAGAAACACTGTCAAAAACACCACCTCTATGGGAACATTAGTTCATGAATTAAAAACTAAACTTCCAGTAGACATATTCCAAGTAGAAAACAACATAACGTATGACAAAGAACCTTGGAGCAATGTACGAACGAAAGTACATATCTCCATATCAGATAAGGGAAACAAGGAATACCAGCAAAACTATTTACAAATATTAGCATTAGAAATAATAAATAATCAATATCAATATTTTACAAAAATTTACACGGATGGCTCAAAAATAACAAATCCTTTCAAAGCAGCTGCTGCAATGGTCATACCAGAATATAATATTCAAATGTGCAGACGTTTACCCGACCACTGCTCCATTTATACAGCTAAATTATGGGCTATCCTAGAAGCATTAATGTGGAATGAGGAAAATAAACCGTATAAGATTGTGAGTATTTGACTCGCTAAGCGTCCTAACCTCAATCCAAAATAACACCACAAAATATGGAGAAAATTTCTTGAAACAAATTAACCTAATACTGAAAACCCTAAAATCAAATAAACTAGTAGTAGAATTTATGTGGATTCCATCCCGCATTGACATCAAAGGTAATGAGTTAGCAGACAAACTTGCTAAAAACAAACTCGACGAACCTAATTACATGCCACTTATATATAGCCAAACTGAACTATATAGTTTAATTAACACAATAATTAATCAAAAATGGTAATCCGATTGGGACATAAATAAACAATGGAGAATATTATACAACATCATTAAGGAAGTTAGCAGAGTAATAAAACCACCCAGGTGCACAGGTTATGAACAATCTAAAATAAATAGAATAATATTAGGAAAAACCAAACTGGCGAACAGCTTTGGAAAATACCTAGGACCCTTCCCACATAACATTAATTGCCACAGTTGTAACACCCTAGAAGATTTACACCAGATCTTCAACAATTGTAACAAAACCAAAAAGGAAACGGACCAATTTAGATCCAAATAACTAAACATAGCCGCACCAAGTACATACCCAGAAGTAATCCAGTTAACCAACACCAATCATCAATGAACATTCAAAAATATAATCGAACTGCTTAAAACAACAGGGCTAATTGAGAAAATATAGAAACATCCTCTAAACACCTAAATAAATCGAACATTCTAATATATATATATATATATATATATATATATATATATATATATATATAAAACAACCTTGAGGAGCAACATGTATCCCACAATGATGTCACATGGATTCATTGACCAATCACTTTACGGGCTACTAAAACACCTAAATAACATACTAATTCTGAAATTTATAACAACCTTAAGAAATAAATTGTAGCCCTACAATGAGGTCACATTGGTTCATTGACCAATCATTTGGCGGTTCTACACACTTCAAAACAACAAACAGAATTAGATGAAGCATCAAGGATAGCATAAGATATAGAAATAAACATTGAAGCATTTAAGAAAATAACATCAGGTACAACAACAAAAGGTTGCATCCAAATACCACTTAGCCAGTATTCTCCTTAAACCTAAATCAGAAATACAAGGTGGTATCGGTAACTACAGCACAGAATATTTCCAAATTTATAGGGACAATTTTAGTTCTAGATACCCAGAAGAGAGGAGGACACTGGTGCTGACAATCAAGACGAAGGGAGGTCCAAGGAACAAGAGACGAGAGGAGGACTCCGGAGCAGACAAACCAGAATGAGGGAAGACTGGTTACCATTACGTAACCCTCCATCAAAAAGCCCTTCTAAGGGATACTGCTTTTTAGCCATTACAGAGCTCTCATATGGTACGAAATAACTTTCTTTTTAAAGATAAAACAGTGAATAATGACCCATCGTGGCCGGTTCACTTTAATTTAACATTCATTCATTTATTCAGTAAGAGAGCAATTATTTAACATGTGTAAGAACATTAATATACATTGAAAAACACGGATACCTTCAAAGTTGTTTTGTCTACCTGCTTCATATATTATCCGTAGTGAAAGTCTTTAGTGATAACAATACTCTATGTAGATATCGTATATAATTCAGATTTAAAGTTTAAAGTTACGTTGGTGTCACTGTATATGAATAAATGAAATAAACTGTATTCTCAGCGTTGACTTATGTTTTAGATTGAGCATGCTCTTTTTAATGTTCTTGGTAGCCAACATGATAATCGATTCTGATGTTGTCTGGATATTTAGGCTGGGGACAACACCTGCCAGGAGTAGGGGGCTCCATGGAGCACACACTAGGCAAGTTTCATGTCGGACACCTATAATTAGAATAAAATGATCAGGCACATGTTGTTTAGGAGCCACTAGCACGAATTACATCCAATGTTTAAACGGGCGCACTGGCTCGAACATCCGACAAATACTAGAAGAATAAATGTAATAGTATTAGACCTTTTAACACATGAAAACTTTCTGAAAATGGCATGATGCAAATCAGTTAATCAGCAGACACGTTAAAGTAAGAATCATACACGTGTGTCTGTTATAAATACATGATCTGGTTTTCTATGCATCATCTTTTGAAACACTTATTAAAAACATAACGTGCATTCAAAGGTATGATTCTTTGGAAATGAAACAACTATAGGTCAAATTAAGGCTTGATAAGTAAATAACACAAACAAACCATTTCCAGAGATAATGCTGTATTTATAAAGGGTCTTTAAAATAAGAATTCTGTCTGATCTGGATAGTCTAACAAGGTAAGGCTCTGTCAGTGGTCCGTTTCTGTCTGCGTGGGTTCGAGTCTAAGATTCGGCTAATTTAGTTATGTGAGAAAGCTTGCCAGTAATGTCTCGTGGGTCGTTGGTTCTTTCCGGGGTGTTTCCCGGGTTCCTCCTCCACCAATAATACTGGCCGCCATGTATAACCTATAGTGCGCTGACAAAATGGCGTTAAACTCTAAAAAACAAAACAAAACACTATCCTTTTAAAGCCAACAATTAATTTTAACTTTCGCAGTAAAGAGTTTGTATTTATTTAATGTCACTTGGCATTCAATCGTTGTGCATGTAAAGTAGTTAGAAATGTAGATTTAACATTTAAAATGATTCCACCTTGCAAATGCATGTCATTCTGATTTCACTTATGGAGAGTAACACTTGTAAACTCCGGTGGTGCCATCTAGACACGTACATATGTAAACACATCCGTCTTGTCAATTGTACCCTCTTGATACGCATGACCCTTGTACCGACAACCTCCTATAATAAACGGTGTTAAGTAATTGATGAATGTTTCAGAAGGTTACATTTGCATTGCAAGTTTGTGTTTCACTAGTGTAATGATTATTTTGTTATAGTTAGCCGGAGCAAAATATTAATCTGCTAAACTGCATGACCATTATCCATGCCCATGCACATTTTATAAAATAAATTTTAAAGCAGTTAAACATGAAATTAAATTTAGCAGTTCAGTATTGTGGGTAGACTTTGAAGTAGCCACGTTAGAAACGAAAACGTTCATGATGATTTACTGTGAATTTTGTGTCTATGACGTTAAAAATGTCCCTTGCAGTCTCAATCTATATTAAGGCAATCGATTGACAATGCTCGGTTTTCGTTAGATTTTACTATCTGAGTTTTTGATGTATTTTCAAGACAGATACAATTTTAAAAGATACATATTCTTTGCATGCTTGCTAAACTGGCATTACATTCAAACTATTGTTGCAAAGCCGTTTAAAGGTAACAATTGTAAATATTAAGTATGTTTGTTTTGGTGTCAAATATGCTGAATGATCTTCCTTACGTTATTTATTAAAAGTAATGAAATAATATATGTCTTGTTCATAGATAAGATTTAGCTTCAGGAAATCTAAAATATAAGTGACATGTATATTATCAAAAAGTTCATTCATGTCATGCATATTATAATATATATCACGCTTAGGTTCCTGATCAGAACACTCAGTGTTGTCAATTCGACTATTTTAGAACTTATAAGCATACACTTAATATCTTCCAAACACACATTTGTCAAGGCTCAATGCTTCAACTGTGTTATTTTTATAATTCTAATCTGCGCACTTGCTACATAAAATAGTGGAACTTATCCAAAACTTCCTGATTGTGTATATATATATATATATATATATATATATATATATATATGTGTGTGTGTGTGTGTGTGTGTGTGTGTGTGTGTGTGTGTGTGTGTGTTCGATCGATATTAGTCGGAAGTCATCATTCATATTTTTTTACATAATTGTTTGGTTACTCTATTTTACTGGCTTCGACAATTATTTGGAATAACAAATAAATATCTTACTATCCAATCTACCAAGTTTAAATGATTTTGCGAACAGTGCATGTCACCCTCTTCTTTGTATCTTCACATCATAGCATTAATGCCATGCTCTATGATTTGTTTGTCCAAAATACGTGTATCCATTCTTTCATCTGTTGGGATTCCTTTACATGTATAAGACGTGTAGTCCTAAATGAAAACTTGCAACGAACTGCCAGATAAAGAAATGGAACACTGTTTCTTATTCTATAAATAAGAATTCCTCATTTTTATACCAAGTTGCAAATATTATTTCATTTATAATTGTTATAGACTTTTGAATATACATGAGTTGTGGTAGGCTTGTTTCTATTGTTCTATCATACACGATGATTTATCCTAATGTCCTTAATGTTTTATATACGGACCATTGGATTTATTGAGCTGCCATAAAGGCAAAAGCAATAGCACTGATATAATGTCTAATTTTGACAAATAGAAGCTATACCCTCAACGCTGTAGATAAATAGTCATTATTTGTTTAACATAGCTTTTTTGCTGAACCCTATGAAAATAAGAATTGCAGTGAGACTTCCTGTGTAACGACTACTTATGGGGCTTCGCATTTGGGTTTTGGATCGTGTAAATCAGGTTTTGTGTGCATATGGTCAACACAACGTATGTACATAATACTAACCTAGACCTGGGTTAACAGGAATAATATAAAATGTATCATTATACCAGTGTTGACTGAACTAATAACTACATGAAACAGACTAACCGTTGCTAATTCCAGTACTTTACCGCTGGTAAAAGTTATTAATATGAAACTGAACGACTTTGTTCTAACTATCTTCACTTGGTTCAATGCCAGTATATATAATATATTAATCAAGGCAAACCATTTCAGTAATTATCTATTCTTTGTCAAGTGCTATTATCCTGAAATTTACATTAATACCTCTCAACAAATGACAAATGACACAATGATCAAATACTTCATTGTATATTAGCTAATTTACCCATTAGTGACCTTGACCTGTTAATAATTGGAATTTCTTGCTTTAATAAACAAATATATGTAAACATGTGTTATGCTGGTATAAAGCATGGGTTTAAACGCAACTTAAGTAAGAAGTTTAGATTGTTATAGAGCATTGTGTTTCTGTTTGGGTTAAACATATATGATTTAAACAGGCAATCATCACATTGATCGTTTAAGTTTTTGTTCTGGTCAACTCTTGTGCGCTCACGGCAATGGCAGTCCTAATCGGCATAG
The DNA here is from genome assembly GCA_030141615.1 of Unio pictorum. Classification (NCBI taxonomy): domain Eukaryota; kingdom Metazoa; phylum Mollusca; class Bivalvia; order Unionida; family Unionidae; genus Unio; species Unio pictorum. The sequence continues at coordinate 12,974,640 of JARLTB010000113.1, forward strand.
ACAATTTCTTCGCACCGACCGCGAATTTCTGGAGCAATATAGTGTGTGCTTTACCTCCATAAGGATGTTCATTGCATGATTGTATTTGCCTGTAAGGACCGCTACACAAATTTCCCCCATTGGCGGGGCTAGGGTTATTACAAGCACGGTCGTTATAATGCTCTCCTCCACCACATGTTACGCTACAAAGACTCCATTGAGACCAGACATTCCATCCACCATTCACTGCAAATGATTAAAATGTATGCTAAAGATAGTGCTCATTTGTAAGACCAAAAGTAAGGTGGGTTGTAAGCAATTACAATGACTGGGCAAATGGAACTACTGGTAAACAAACGGAACCAATGAAACAAACATTTGTCACTCTATAAATGAAAACATCTGAGATGGGCTAAGTGACGTAACTTATCCAAGATTGTATGACGCTAAATAGAATAAACGTGCTGTTGCGCCGTTAAAAAAAAGCAACCAATACAATTTTCTCTCATACAGAGATTTCAAAGTACGAGTATGTTTTACTCTCTCAGATATGCACGCGCATGAGATGGGTATGCCCCATGGCGGTATTTTAGCTGTGACTATATTTAATATCAAAATCAATAGCATCACAAAGCATTTGACACCTGGTGTGCATTGTTCAATATACTTTGTTGATTTTTAAATGTTATAGATCAAACACACGCATACAATTTAACGACAACTGCAACAAAATATCAACAAGATCCAAGTTTAGGCCAGTACTAATGGTTTAAAATTATGAAAATCGAAAACAGTATGCAAGCATTTCTGTCAGTTAAGAAGACATCACGATGACCCTAAACTCACGCTAGACTTAACATCTATTCCAGTTGTAGAGAAAACAAAGTTTTGAGGGTATTATCTTCAACAGAAACCTGACCTTTATTCCAAACATCAAGAATTATAAAGCTATATGCTTGAAATCTTTAAATATGCTTAAAGTAGTTTCTCACCCTAACTGCGGTGGTGATAAAAAGGTCATCCTCAATTTGTATAGAACATTTATAAGCTCCAACGTAAAGTATGGTTCCATTGTTTATGGTTCAGCTAGGAGTAATATTAGCAAATGCTTGACCCAAATCATCACCATGGAATAAGACTCGCTCTTGGAGATTCTCGCCAAAGCAAATGAACCACCTTTATCACATTGTAGAGAAATGCTTTCTGCACAGTACGCTCTCAAAGTAAGATCGAATCCTCTGACTCCTGCATTTTCGGCTGTTTTTCAACCCTAACACAAAACCTTATACGAAAACAATCCAAAAGACATACCTTCATGTGACACCAGAATATCATCCAACCTTCATAGTAACAAAATTGACAATTGTACAATTCAGAAAACGTTAGTCTCAGAAACACCACCCTGGCACCTTAAACAACCAAAACAACTTTTTACATTACACGATGGTAAAAAATCTTCGACGAACCCTTCCATCTTCCAAAACTCTTTTTATGAACTCCACACCAAATTAATAAACTCCACTAGAATGTATACTGGCAGATCGAAGGATTAGGAAAAGACTAAGTCCGATTTCGCTCGTGGAAAACGCATAACAAAGTTCATTGCCAAATAATGCGTTAATTCTTTCAACCGAAATCAAAGCAATAGACCCTGCTCTGAAATGTATCGAAAAGAAACGTGGTTAAAACAGTGTTATCTTAAGTGACTCACTATCAGTGCTTCAGTCACTATACAATAGAAAACTCGAGAACCCATGTAAATGCCGTCCATTATTTCATCTGTACTCATTAACGTTCACCATTTACAACTCCCGCTGATTGGGAAGCTTCATGTTTTATTATCATTGTAGCTTAAATTAATTGTTTTTATTATATAGCTGGTCGATATTAAACCTTTTAGTAATTTTAAACATGGATACATAAACCTATTGTATGGCGCTAAATAGCTTAAAAGTGCAGGTGCGCCGTTAAAATACAATACAACAATAAATCAATCAGTATATGTGCAATAAAAGTGTACAAACTGCAAACCGAAAGGACATTGCAACGTGCAGCGAGTTTCTAATTGAACATTGACCAAAAAGCACCAAGAAATCCAAAACAGGTTATATAAGTTTAAAATACAGCTAATTTAAAGGTTAAATGCAATGGAAGAGGTATATCTAAATGTAGAATCAAGCATAAGACGATGACATATACGAATAAGACACTACGACCAATAAACATCTTATACATGGGGAAATTAAAACTTGCAACTAAGACCTGTTGAATAGAAAGTGCTGATTATAATGTTGAGAGTTATAAAGCAAAAGTATCATGACATTCCGCACATTCAGTCAACTATTTTAGAGAAAATATCAACCTTATAAATCACTACATTTGATATAAATCTTTACATTATATCTAATGTTTAAAGAACTACTCAAACAAAATGTGTAACAATTTATTATATAGATGTAGCTACACGAATCACAACAGCATATCTTCGTCTAAAACATATTCATTATACACGAGGTTTAATAAGAGCAAATGGAAGTACGAGTTGTACCAACAGTGGTGGATTTTTAATATAATATCATTTTATTTTGTCATAAATTCATACACCGTGTGGATAATATTTGAAGCCTTTTGTTTGAGTTACAAAAGGTAACATAGGCATTGCCTGGAATCACAGGCAGTATCAAAGGCTAACGTTTAATATCAGCTGAACAAATGTTTTCCTTACTTCGTGGTTATATAGCTTTGTTTATTGTGGGATTAACTAAGTTGTTATTCGGACCAAGTTAAATGTAACAAACATAGCTTATAGGAAACGAGCACACCATATTTAAATTATGTTCATATTTATTGAACCTTGTTTGCTATATCAATATAAATCGTTTATTATCACGCTCAGTTTCGATTATAAACCTCTTTAGCTTTTGTCCTTCATGTATGTATAATTCTCACTCATTGGTATTTTTTTTTCATCAACCATCTTTCCGTGAATTCTAAAGGCTCGTATGTCAGCTGCAGAAGATTTGTTTTTAAAACATCGATATTTATGTTCTTAGTTATTCATTGAATAAACAAAGATTTGGTAAATAGTTATCGTAGCAGCCAATAAGATCTATATTTATTACAATATCGATTGGAAAATACTTATGCCAAAACCAATTGCATATAATAATGTAATGGTACTATCATTTGAAAGTCATATTAAATGTCTTCAGCCAGGTCACAACTGGATTACTCAAGCTTAATTTTGAATTCTAATGCTTTACATTCACTCGAACTTAATTCATCATACATATTTTACTCTGTGCTTTTACATTCACATCAATATTATATGTGACAGAATACTTACGTTTAGGCTATATTTTCTTTCTTTGTTAGTCCGTTGTTCTCGGGAATGAAAATGTAAGTCAATTCGACTATTTTAGAACTGAAAAGCTTTGACTTTATATCTTCAAAGCACACATATCTCAATGTTTCAACTTTGCTCTTTCCCTAATTATAATCTGCACAGAGGCTAAATCAAAAAGTAGGACTGATCCAAACCTTTCTGATATATTTGTATGTAACATATGTGTCTTATCTGTAATACACACACACATACACACACACATATATATATATATATATATATATATATATATATATACATACATATATATATATATATATATATATATATATATATATATATATATATATATATATATATATATATATATATATATATATGCAATAAACTGACAAGCAACAGTGAAAAAACTAGTATCACTCAAGCCTGAGCGCTTTCGACTCTCAATGAGTCTTTATCAAAGGCAAATACTGAACATATACAAGACAGACAATTAAAATACAAAAACCGTGTTTACAGAACTTTACATGCCTGTTTCTATAGGAATTAAGCCTTGAAATTTATTATGTTACAACAAGTTGCGGATGCTGTAAAATGTGAAATCGATGAGCCGAAGCGACACATATGTTTTTGTATGTAAATTTATGTACGCGCAAATTATATCCCGGATGTTTATATTAGTAGTTAGAGGCTATTAAGCAAATTTAGATAATTATTTAAAAGAAAATGTGTCAGCTGGAAAAGATAATTAAATTTGTGCAAGGCTCTCTTTTTCTAGTCTTCTTGGATTAAACCGCTTGGTTTTAATGTTCGAAGATTACTTTTCTTTCCTGGTTTCGGAACTCCAGTTGTGGTTGTGAGCAATTTCAATAAGTGTTGTATCACTGAAGTTGTGGCCAGAGGAAGATAAGTGTTTTACGACCGGACGTCTGTATAGCTTCTTTGTTATCCAATCAGATCTATGAAGGTTGATCCTTTTGTGTAGCCTCTGTTTCTCCGACATACTGCAGGCTACAGATCTTACATGTGATGAGATAAATTACATTCTCTGTTTTGCACGTTTTGTTTGGACCATGTATGTTTAGTGTTTCTCTCGTCACTGTGCTAGAAAAGGTCCTGGTTTCTATCATGTGTTGACAGATTTTGCACCTTTTATCGCGACAGGGGCCAAATTGACTAAGTTGGTCTTGATTAGTGATTGGCGCAAGCTTCGCCCTGACTAGGATGTCCTTGAGGTTTTTGGTCTCCGGTAGGCTACTACAGGTTTGTTCGGGAGAATTAACTTTAGTGCATCCGATGATTCTACGATGGGATAGTGTTTCCCTATGATTTTACCTATTTTGGGGTTGTCTGGATGGTAGTTCAGGATAAATGGTATCCTATCAGCCTTTTCCTTCTTTCCATATTTTAATAGGTCATCGCGGTTTGTTTGCTTAGCCCTTTGGGTTGCCTCAGTAATCAGGTCCTTGTCGTAGCCTCGGTAAATTAAATGTTTAGATAGCTCTTCAGACCTTTTTAGGAATGTGTCATCGTCGGAGCAAATTCTGCGTATCCTCAGTGCCTGGCTATATGGGATGTTCCTAATGCAGTGTTTTGGGTGACAGCTGGTTGGGAGGAGATATTGGTGTTTGTCAGTTGGGTTCGGGTAGACAACTACCATCCAGACAACCCCAAAATAGGTAAAATCATCGGGAAACAGTTAGTGAAGGCAATATTGCGTCTAAGCACTCAAGCAGCAGTGATGTCGGAATTGGATCAAGTTCACAAGACTTTGGTGCACTTTTCATCACGATTGTCCTTACTAAATCAATAGAAACAGGTTCAAATGCTCCTAACGGTTGTCGCTGCATCATAACTGTATGGTTACGAATCAGTTGAAATTGTTCTGTCAAGCGAATCTCTAATGATTTGTAATTTGTCATCGAAGAAATTTGCAAATTGGTCTGGTAGGTCTAGTAGAGAGAAGGTTGTTGGAAGTGGTGTACATTTGTTCCTTGACATTAGTTTGTTAGTTATATCGAAGAGCTCTTTGCAGCTGAAATTCTCCGTGATCTTAGTACTGTAGTGGGATAATTATGATAAATGGACTATGTTTGTTACGTTCTTCTTAGTGGCTTCCTAGATTTGTTTATGAATAGTGAGTCTGGTGGAAAGCCAAAGACTCTGCTTTTCGGCGATGTCTTTTAGCAGTGCGAAGCTGGTCCCTAACACTGCTATACCATGGAGAACACGTTTTTATTGATACTCTGCATTTGGTGGCTGGGGCATGTTTTTCAAGCAATGAACGCAGGCAGTTATCAAGTAAGAAAGTTGTTAGGTTTTCTTGGATGTTATGCATGAATTTGGTTCTATTTATCATACGGATGTTTCTCTTAGTATTAAATAGAGGTGGAGGGTTAGGGACTGATACGTCGAGATGGCATAGGATGCAGAGGTGATCGGATGCAAGTTCGTGGGATACAAGGGTGGATTGCAGAATAATATCATCAGGTCTATAAGGACAACAGTCTAAAATGTGACCAAGTTTACGGGTGGGATGGTTAACTGACTGTTTAAGATTGAAAACATGAATGGAATCTAGGAGTTTTGACGTGTACGGTTTTCCAGGACAGTCAAAGTGAAAGTTGAAATCTCCAAGAATAATTAGGTTGCCGCCTCTCGAATTTACATACTCTAGAAGATTTGGAAACTGCTGCAAAAGGAGATAATCAGTCAGCTTGTTTTTTCTACTAGGAGGAGGACGGTAGCTGTCTACTATGATTTAGAAAAGGCATATGACGCAATATGGAAGTACGAGATACTAAATGACCTGCGCTATCAGGGTCGTCTGCCCTCGTTCATCTCTATTTTTTTCTCCCACAGAGAATTCAAAGTACAAAAGGGTTCTACCCTCTCAGATATGCACCAGCAATAGATGGGTGTGCCAAATGGCGGTATTTTATCTATGACACTATTTAATGTCTAAATTAATATCATGACTAAGTGTTTTACTCACGGTGTGGATTGCTCATTATATATTGACCAGTTTTGAATTTGTTATCGATCCAAGCACATGCATACAATTGAAACTCACATACAACATAATATCAACAAGTTCCTAAATTGGGTCATTAATCACGGTTTCAAACCTTTCAAAATCTAAAACAGTATGTATGCATTTATGACAGATGAGAAGACATCACGATGATACTAAACTCACGCTGCACGGAACAAGTATTCCAGTTGATGAGCACACAAAATTTTGGGGTATTATCTTCGACAGAAGACTGACTAGCATTCCACACGTCAGGAATCTGAAAGCAAAATGCTTAAAAGCTTTAAATCTTTTTAAAGTAGTCAAATGTCATCCTCATTTTGCATGAACATTTATCCGCTCCAAACTTGACTATGGATGCGTTGTTTATGGTTCAGCTAGGAAATCCTTTTTAAAAATGCTTGACCCAATTCATCAACAGGAAATAAGACTCGCTCTGGGAGCACTTAAGATATCTCCATGTAAAAGGCTTCTTGCGGAAACGAATGAGCCACCTTTATCACATGGCAGAAACATCGTCTCTGCAAATACGCTCTCAAATTAACATCAAACCCTCTGAACCCTGCAATTTATATGAATATAAACCAAATGCTAATACTTTCATTTGGCATCAGACTATCATCCAGCTTTAACAATATTAAAATTAATCTCTCTACAGTTCAAAAAACGGAAACACCACCTTGGATCCTTAAGCAATCCAAAGTGAATTTTACGTTACACGAAGGGGAAAAAGGTTTGAGAAACCCTGCCATCTTCCAGACCTCATGAACTCTTCAATGATTTTAGAAATTACACTAATATGTATACTCATGGAGGAAACGTTGATGAAGTTTAGTATCTCCTACAATATAGTATACTGTTGGATACCTGGCCATATTGGTATTAGAGCTAATGAAGAAGCAGACTGCACTGCTAAGATGTCTCTATCCCAAAAAACATCGGATTTTAAATTACCTTTTACTGATTTTAAACATCGTATCAAATGCTACCTACGCCAGAAGTGGCAGGCATCATAGGATGATGCAGTAAAAAACAATCTTCATGCCATCAAACAAACCCTACAAAATTATCCGTAGGGAGGAGATAGTCGTTGGAAGAATCAGAATTGGTAATTCGTACATAACCCACTCCCACATACTGAAAGGTGAAGATCCAGCAGAGTGCGTTTCATGCAATGAAGCATTCACTGTTAAGCACTTTATGACCGAGTGTTCCTACCTGCAACTTAAGCGTGAAACGTACTAAAATGTACATGACATGAAGGCACTTTTTGACAATATACCTATCACTTGTATTTAAAATGTCGTGAATCTTCATTTTCAACTATAACCTGTCTTTCATCACCTAGATCATTGTTATCTAATGCAAATACCTACGCCTATTATCAACATTTTTTCATCAACATACAGCATTTACATCTCCCGTTCATTAGGAAGTTTCATATTTTACTGCTACCCACATCTTACTATTTTATAATTACCTATTTTGGGGTTTTTTTTTATATATCGATGGTCGATATTTTACCTTTCGTATTCTCGAACTTGTATAACTACAACCTATTTTTTGGTGCTAAATAGCCTGAACGTGCTGGTGCGCCGTTAAAAATCAAATAAACAAACAATTGATCTTCTCACCATGCCATCAATGTCATGTTCGATGATTTGATTGTCCAAAATACGTTTATGCATAAAAAAAACATTTTCTTTTATTTATTGGTATCCCTTTACATGCATATGACGTGTAGTCCTAAATGAAGAATTACAACAATCTGCCAGATAAAGAACTGGAACACTGTTCCTTCTTCTGTCAATTCGAAGTCCTCATTTTTATATCAAGTTGCAAATATTATTTTATTTGTAAATGTTATAGACTTTTAAATATACATGAGTTGTGGTAGGCTTGTTTCTATTATTCTATCACACACGTTGATTATTTATACTATTCTCCTTGATTGAGAAATTTCGCGGCCACGAACGCCAAAGCGATTGCACTGAATTAATGTCTAAATTTGACAAATATAAGCTATAGCCTCTACGCTGGCGGTAAATTGTCATTATGCTTTTGATATAACTTATTGGGTGAACCCTATAAGAATATCCATTGTAGTGAGACTTCCTGCTTCTTGACTATTTCGGAAGCATCAATGTGGAATCGCTGAACATGATAGCGCATTTTGTGAACCTGAGGTAGAGTCAGATAAAAATGTATATTGTTTACTTACTTGCTCACTTTAAAGAATAAGAAAGATCTTTGACTTGAGTCGTGGGTTGATTGTTGTTAATACGTAAACTTCGTATTCTATCTTTTGGGCGGTTGGTTTTGGGTTTTCGAAACGTGTAGATTAGGGTTATTGTACATGTGGTCAACACAATTTAGGTACTTAATAATTACCTAGACCCGGGTTAAAAGGAATAATTTAATAACTATAAAAAAGCTAATGTTGAATGAACTAATAGCTACATGAAACATTTCAACAGTAGCTAATTCCAGTACTTTACCGCTGGTAAAAGATATTAATATGAAACTGAACGACTTCCTTCTAATTTGTACCGCTTGACCGAATGCCAATATATGAAATATCTTTAAAAAGGCGATCAATTTCAGCAACTAACTATTCTTTGTCATGAAGTATTATGCTGACATTTACATTGTTACCATCAGAACAAATGACAAATGCAACAATGATCAAATATGTAACTGTATGTAAGCTAATATACACATTAGTGGCCTTGTCCTGTTAGTAATTGGAAACCCTTGCTTTACTAAACAAATATATTTAAATATGTTTTATGCTGGCATAATGCATTGGCTTAAATGAAACATAAGTAACACTTTTCGATTGTTAAAGAGCAATGTGTTTCTCTTTGGGTTTAACATATCTGTTTTAAACAGGCAATCATCACATTGATCTTATACATTTTTGTTCTGGTCAACTATTGTGCGCTCACGTCAGTGGCAGTTCTATTCGGCATAGACACTGTTCATCACATCGATCACAAATTTGTGGAGCAATATATTGTGTGCCTTACCTATGCATGGGTGTTCATTGCATGATTGTGTCTGCCTGTTTGTACCGCTACACATGTCTCCCCCATTGGCGGGGATAGGGTTATTACAAACACGATCTCTATAATGCTGGCCTCTACCACATGTCAAGCTACGAAGACTCCATTGAGACCAACCATTCCATCCACCATTCACTGCAATTGATTAAATTGTATAAAAACGAAAGTGGACATTTGCTCGTCCAAACGTAAGGAGGGGAGTTAGCAATTACATTGATTGATTGAAAGGTTCCTTGGCAAATGCAAATTCTTTTAAACAACGGAACCTACGTAACAAACATTTTCCACTCTATAACTGAAAACATACCAGATAGGTTAAGTTATGCAATCCATCTGCGATAGAAAAATGCATGTGTTTGAGCTCTAAAAGTTATTGAGTATATTTGTTTATTCAAAATTATGCAACTTATTTAAACAAGAAAAACTGAAATGATGAAACTTGTTATGATGGTTATCACTGTCCTACAAGTAGTAGACACATTTTAATCAATGAATTATGATATAAGGTGAGAATATTCTCGTAAATGTTTTGATGGTGTGAGGCAGAAATGGGATTAATTGGGAAAGCTCTACTGTGAATTATTAAACAGACTAAAAGACTATAACATCTTACAAAAATCATTATTACAACCTTTGGAACCTGTGCGTAAAAGTCAAAATAGTACTTAAAAGCATAAATGCTCACAAATGAATGTTTTTCCCGGCTCCGGAATGATTATGTTCATTAACCTCTTCAACACGAAATGAATAATTTTGAACCGCACTAAGGAACCCAACTTTGAACCAAATGAAATGAAATCTGCCAAAGAATTGAAATACATTGCACGTGATTCTGTTTAATATTAGTGTTCCAACTAAGGAAGACATACATGAATTACTGTCCTACCAGTCGTAGACACATTGTAATCAATGAATTTGGATGTAAGGTGAGATTGTTCTAGTAAATGATTTGATGGTGTGAGAAAGAACAAATGGGATTAATCGGTAAAGCTCTGCTGAAAATTATTAAACAGACTAAAAGGTTATAACGTTTTAAAAAAAGATCATTATATTAATACAACTGGAATACACCAATTGGAGCCAGTAAATAAAAGTGAAAGTACTGTACAAAAGCATCATGGCTCACCCGCTCTAATAAATATTGGTTTTTCGGAGATGGAATGATTATGTTCATTAACTTCTTCAACACAAAAGGAATAAGTTTGAAATATAATAAGCAAACCAACTGTGAACCAAATGAAATGAAGTCTGCCAAAGAATTTAATTATTTTTTACATGATTGTCTTTGAAAATATTGTCCAGACGTAGAGTGAAAGCATTCTTTATACCAGATTAATGCCCTGTAAGAATATACAAGCTAGTGATGCATATGTTTAAATATTTTTATTTATACCGTACATTTCCATCCATCCATTCAGTTTGTAGTCCTTGGAAGGTTTGGGTTTATTGAATGTTTGGGAACAGAGTTGTCAGTAGCAAAGTAGAAGAGAAATAAGGGATCCAGTTATAAACTTTCCATGAATGTTGTCGCGTTACGGCTAATGCACGTGTTCAGAACATATCACAATCAGCTGACATGGACGTAAACACTAAAATAACCTTCTTCTCATAGCGTACTTGAGGTAACTTTTTCATCAACCATGTGTGTAGGTAAAGAATTACAGAACCACTCACATGCACATATATGCTCTATCTCTCAATTGCTGCGTTAGTATGTAACTATGTTGATCAATAATAAATGTCAGTTCATCGTGAACTCAGATAAGAATACAAAAGTAATTTAATATTTACTGTCAGCATTTATTCTGGAAGTTGGACGGCCGGCCAATGTACATGCGGGAAGATACAGGGACAATCAAATCTGCAAGAATGTGGCCTGGATGTAGAGCATTAGTTTAGTAAGCTTTTTTTAAAGGAAAGCTGCTTAATGTTGGTTACCCTAAATTATGGATCTGAATAATTCATTTGGGTTGTTGCCCATCCGTTCAGTCCTTTCTTGTACTTGATAAAAAAATTTAATATTCGTTTTGACTTCTTTTATAATAGGCTCTTTCTTTACTCGTTTTTATTTTATTTTTGAAATCATGTTAACACAGTTTTCAATTCCTTTATAATTTTAATCTTTATAATTTAGCTTGCTTCAAAAAAATACTAACAACAGAAGAGCCTTGCTAAGATAATATTAAACCCTAGCATGTGTTAGTGGTCGCCACAACTTTTAATCCAGCAGCGGCAGTGCGAATTCTACTGGATGTACTTGCAATGATATGCCCTTCAAACGTTACAGATTAAGAAGCTAGTTTGTGGGTCGTATAATCCCGATATAATTGAATATCTAATTTTGAAACTCATTCTTAATTTCAGGAGTCAAAACGTAATACATCCTTCGTTAGTTATGTAATTATCTAGCATTTAACTACGATATTGTTGTTTCTGTTTGAATATTTGGTTCTGTCAAAGTAATCCATTGATATTGGTACATGTGGACCCTGGGTGCCAGAGTAGTCTACGTCGGTAGTCTTTACAGGTCACCAACATCTCACTTATATCAGCGTGCGTATAGGATCAGACTCTGCCAGTGTGGGTGTCTGCGGAAGCTTGCCAGTAGCTTTCAACGAGTTCGTGAATCTTCTATGTGCAGTAGCCTTCAATGAGTTGGTGATTCTTCTATGTTCTCCCATAGATAGTTCTATTAGATATCATTTGTAGCCTATCACGTGACCACACAAATGGCGTTTAACGCACAACATTTCGTCTCCCAATATAACAAATCACTAATTCCGATGCTTCATAATTCCGAACTCTTAAAGAAAATTACGATATGTTTTTACCAAAAAAAAATTACCTTACAAAATATTTTCTTCAAAAAAGATAGGTTTAAGAAGTATTAATGTAATATATTTCAAACAATTTCATATTGTTCGTTTACTTTCATGAACTTTAGAGCTGCGCTCCCTGCACTCCTTTTTACATATCAACTGATTACACATTTTCTAATTTATTATTCACGTTATATTCAACGCATTTTCACAAACATCTTAAATAGTACTAACTGATACTCACGTTCTACCGTAGTCATTTCCTGGCCAATCAACTTTTATATTTTTAAAACATATGAATGTCTTAAGTTTTCAAGCTATAACTTAATCCCCAATACGGTAATCCAAATATAAAGAATAAAATTCCCAGGTATGTTGTTAATCAGGATTCAGTACTTCATTCAAGTGATTGATTTGTCAAAATGTACAAATCAAAGAATGTATTCCGATTATGTTTGCATCTGTCAACCAAGTTGATATCTTAGCTAATCTAATATTTACAAATATCTCTTATTTCCTTCATTTGATTTAAATTGAAAGTTGATGTTATGTCCCTCGAGAAACAAAACTAGTACTTGAGAAGAACGTGAAAAAAAATCTAAACCTAATAATGATTGTAATGATGACACATAAAACTTAATACAGAGTTTAGAAATGATTTCCTACTTTGACTATCGCACATTATGCTAAACTGTACATGAAAAGATGCGTCAACGATATATACGTTTTGTTCCCTACCTTTTGTAGGTGCCCGTGTTGTTATTGGCGATGTAATGGAAAGATGCGTCAACGAAGAACAAGTGTCTGCGTTACAGAGAGTTTTGGTGCAGCATTTATTACATAACACCGACCGTTCTACTTTGCTCGTCATATCAAAGCCACTTCTACGTCCAACGACGTCAAAGGCTCATATATTGAGAATTCCAAGCTGACTGCAGTCCTGGAGAAGCAGAATAGTGTTGTTGCAATATAAACTTAATACTTAATATATCACAGCAGGAATATGTTGTAGGTGGTATTCGTGCTGGATTATTTATATGCTTATATGTCTCTCTCTCTCTCTCTCTCTCTCTCTCTCTCTCTCTCTCTCTCTCTCTCTCTCTCTCTCTCTCTCTCTACACACATACATATATACAATACTATATATGTATATATGAATCACCGTTTATTCATTACAATGTCAATTTTGTAATGAATATGTGAATGTACGTGGATTTCTCCTTCTCCCTTTCTCTCTCTCATATATATATATATATATATATATATATATATATATATATATATATATATATATATATATATACATATATACATATATATATATATATATATATATATATATATATATATATATAAACAAGAAAATAAAACTTACTTTTGTGTGTTTACAGCCGCTATTATAAACTAGATCCACTCCTATTATGTTGGCTGAAAAATGGCACGCCTAGATCATCAAGACATGCAAATAAATCAGTTACATTTTAATCTTGAAATAATCCTTTGTAGTTGTACAATGGCAATTCATTCTTCGAATATTTTTGCAACCACAGGGATAGTTAAAGACACAAAGTTTCATAATATAAATTTCTTTTATTTCTATTTTTTATGGAGAATATATATAACTGATGATAAACACCTTCAATTCTTAGTGTAACATTCTTTCTTAAAGTATGTTGTTGGTGAGATACAAGGTATATCCCGCTTTGCGTTAAATTCCCCCACAGATTACCAGTATTCTGTTGTAAAATTATGAGTATTGTTTGTGTATATATTCTTTTACTTACGTAAATACATATTTCATACGTGTCGTTTGGTGTATTTATCTTCAAAAAAAGCAGCAGGATATGTGTTGGTATCCATGTGATGGTTTTAAGACACGATCTTGGCACATAATGCGTTTAATACGATAGATACATTAGGTATGAATAAAACTTTTAGCTCAAAGAGACGATTCCTTACGTAGTCTCTGTCACATAGTATAATCTTGTTACATTGGTCTGGATCCCGTTGTGACTGGCATCCATAACATACTGGTCCACTGTCTGGCGGCAAACCTATCAACACCAACAATATTAAATATCTTAGTGTATGCATTCAATTTTGACAAAATTATGGGATCAAATAATGTTACCTCCAGCTTGAATAAGCTCACATTCTTTGTCATTGGTAACGTAAAATGCTCAAAGTAAGAATTATCTAAAAAAATAAATGCACACATTTTATATGTTTCCTTTCCTTAGTAGATGAAAAGAACGCATGGAGGCCTTCAGTCTGAAACGTAATTATAAGTTCGGCTAAATGATTTATGTTCCCCAACTGGATAGAAGCAAAATGCAATATCTTATATTGTAACACACACACACACACACACACACACACACACACACACACACATATATATATATATATATATATATATATATATATATATATATATATATATATAAGAAACCCATCTTTCAACACCATTTGCATTTGGCTTCAGCTTAATGCTGCTAATGCACACGTGTGATTAAAATTTAATATATTTCTGCAGGGTTCAATTTTAAGAGCAAGTCAAATATTAAATGATTATCGATCATGCTTATAATCTTCGGTAGGTCCATTTCAACCTAAAACTATTATTGTTCACCAATGCATGTGCGGTTTTAAGAACAGACCTGCTTGCATCATATTTTAGCTTTCGCTCTTCGATTAGTCACATATATCAAACTCCATGTTATCCCTGTTGATATTCCCATGAAGAGGGACACAATAGGGAAGCGTTTTCATTTAAAAGTAATTACAAGCATGAGAGCATATCTTCATTCTTTTCTTTTGGTGTATTTCAATGTTAGCTTGTCCCCTATGTACACAATGATCATAGTCGTATAACACAATTTACCTGTGAGGAGAAATTAAACATTTCACATATGACACGTAATTACTTAGCCATAGCAGACAAACATAGTTCTCACCTAGTTCGCCACACCCCTTTATATTACATAGTTCTGTATCACAGCACTCAGCGCACGCTAGCATATCTCTTTGATTCTGAACCCATAGCTCCTCAGGAATTATGGCAAAGCCATCTTTCTGTTGATTCTCCTTGAGGACAGTGACGTTGAGAACGGCTCGTTTTCGTCCAACAGCCGCACATTTCTGGAACAATAATCAAGAGTTTACCCGAAATATTGCAGAACTGGGAGCCATGACTACGTTGATAAAATTTAATGTAGTACATGTTACATAAAACTTACTGTTGCCTTATTGTTGGCTCTAATACATATTTTTCCGTCAATTACAATCACATATATGTTTGAAACCACGTCCGCTACATCCTAAATACAACCCCAGCATAGACTTGGAAGAGTTTATCTGTCAATACATTGTATACAGACATTGCAGTTATTCTCACAGATTACAACTCATTGCATGCTAAGTAGCAACCTTGTAATAAATTGAAAAATGTGATACCGTAGACCGAATTTGTATATTCTTTTCTATCTGCAGACTATCTGCAGACTATTCTTGATTTAAAACTTCTATCAATTATGCCTTCGTCTGTTGATATTAGATAGCAATTATCTCAAACTGAATTTCCGCATGATGTGTTGTTGACTTTATATTTTGAGATAGTTAATTGGTTAATTATATATAAATAAATGCATGCGTTTTAAGGTGGCAGAAGACAAATTATTCAGGTCAACCATTCAAGCCGGCCTACCATTCAGACCGTAATAATTAACCGATCTCGAGAAATAAACTTAAAGTATCTGATTTAGTCAAAGTCGGTCAGGCCTGAAAGATAGCTATCAGTAACCTATATTTAAAAAACAATAATAAAAAAAAACTCTTTACCAACAATATTTGCACAATGTGCAGACACTTGCGCTAGCGCACACACGTAAGCAAGAATGTGTAGCTAATGTATTCGTTTGTGCACATTTAACTCTCATAGCCTCATATTCCTGGAGATGAGTGCAAGGAAACATTAGAACTGTTTCTAATTCCTTATGAAGAAAGATTGGTCTAAATTCAGTTAAGGACTATATATGAATATTGTTCTGTTTGTGCGGAAGCCAGTGTGATAATACAAGACCTACAATAGCACCACAATGATTGACTGTAGTGATATTTCCACGCAAATCATTAGATATAAAAAGATTATTAATAATAATGAAAACGTTTTTCTATGTGATGTATCCTTCATTCCAACGAACATTAGGGACATCGAGATTTAAAGACTAATTAAAGAAAGTTTCCAGATTTATCTGTTGGATATATTATAATCTGTGGGCCTTAATAATAGATATTTATATAACACTGTATTAATAATCAATAAAACAAATCGATATGTAGTATATATTTTTATTATATAATCTTGTATGTTTGCTACTACCGTCATACGTATGAAATACATATGCCAACAAAAAATATTAAACTACATTATGTCGCATACCTAACTCCAACTATTGCTTAATATATAATCAAAGGTTGTTTCTTACGAAATGTATGGCATCTAAATGGTAAATGCGAACCTGTTTTCACCCACACACACGCACACACACACACGCACTCACACACATATATATTACAATTTACTTCCGCAACGACAGCAATTCTGTGCTCACTAACACGTTATATTTCTGTTCTTTACTCATGCCATTATGCTTTGTAAAGTAAATCAAGATAATGCAAACAAAAGTGCCTGAAGTTTGCCAATGCATTCTGAAACCTCTTGAGCTGGAATCTCAAGCTTAAATTCCATGTAATGAAGCATGTACTGAAGTATGCAACTATAATAGCATTAAAGTTTAAAGCATTGAAAGGTAAGTATATTCCAAAACCTGACTTACCTTCCTAGATTTCTTAGTTTCCCATATCAAAATGCTGTCCATGACCCAAATACGATCTGCACGTGTTAAGCGTGACGTTGAGCCTTGTGCTCAATAAAATATCCGTAAAACGGAGTCTGGTGCTGTGATATATTGTAGTAGGGGCTGCTAATTAATATAACTTGATATAGCTTGATTTTATAGTACAGGCATTACAACATGCTGGTACTGTAACAAATTCAGATGCTATAATATTATCGTAGGAGTACAATTCCATGGAACTGAGGAGAGTGGATTAGTGGAAGAACAAACACTTGGTTTCAACTACAATGCATGTGTGATACTATTTATGTTTGACAGCGGATACGCCGCTTATCTTCTAGATATTTGTATCGTAATACTTTACTTCCGACGGCCATGATTCAAATGCTGCCATTAGCATGATCCCGATTGCGTGTAAGAAACAATTATGTGGAAAACTGACTCAAACTCTGACAGGTGCAGAACCGCTCCGACGCCTTTATCCTTGAATTCTACAGATCCGTTTGTTGTTTCAAAAAAGAGGGCTTCAAGCAAGATATGCAACTGTGTCAGGCCAGAGTTCCATATTTTATGTGATACTGCTAATTAATCGGATTAAACGGATTAAAACCTGATAGATTATGTAGTACTGGTAATTAATCATATTAAAAATATTAAAACCTGATATATTATGTAGTACTGGTAATTCATCGTATTAAACGGAGTAAAACCTGATATCATTAAAACTACACGCCCATACCTAAAGCCACATAATAAGCAAATGCAGAGTTGATTAGAATGAAACGTGCACAATAACGTATTTATTCATTCAGCGACATTTATCGACTTTATGTTCATGTATTGTGTAATTATATATGTTGTTTAATATTGCGAAGCAGAGTGCGTAAACAATGTTCGAGATGTGGTACACAATAATAATGGCTCTACCAAAAAGATTAGCTAACAATATTGTATACTGTATATACACTTATCGACGCATTCACGTGTACATAGGAAGGCAGTTTCTTTCCGCAAATGACATATCCTATAGCTACGAGCTTTGCAAAGTGACATTGTAGCATTCACACTACGTCGTTTTGGAACAATTCCATGTTCGATTACACCAAAGATTAATAATGACGAATAGTAAATTGTATGCTTGCATGTTATGAAAAAATATATTGTTTACATTGGGTTCTATCTTTCACATTCGTGGCATTACTTCCTTTTCCGAATCAAATAACTAAAGGATCATAAATGCCATTTTGACGAACATAAGGACATTTAAATTACTTTAAAACTGAATGTAAAACGTTTATGACGTTCGAGAAATAGAAGCTGTTTAAGGTTAGATTATACATACCGTTCTATCCATACAACCGGCATTGTATGTAACTGAGCCCGATTTCATTACATAAGCTTATATGGAACATTTCTGAAAAAGAGATTTAGTATAACAAATAGTCATACATTAATGAAACGAACCAACAGCCGTTTCAAACGATTGATTTCATACATTATTCCGCGACTTGTATATATCTATATAAACAATATTTGTGCTCCCAAAAGAACTCGAGTTTTCGAGATAAACCCTATTTGCAGATGTTTCACCAAAAAGCAATATTTTAAAGCTGTGGCTGAGGTTGATGTTATATCATATTGCGTTTAATTCATTTGGCCAGAATACCAGATAAGATTCCAGTATGTGTTCTGTCTGCGTTGGACGTTTTCCGTCCACAGCTGCTATTTTTCATTTCCTTCTCAAACAAACACTGAACAAATTAAAACAAACACGACAGAGGGCATAATGGTATTAAGGACATCTTAAAATGTATACACATTATTAAACCATCTAAAACGCCACTGCAGAAACCTTAATGTTTTATAAAGCAGCATTCGTGCATTAAAGGTATGAAAATATTAACATTCATTCAAAAAAAGAAGAAGAAAAAGACAATAATACTATTACTCCGGACCCACGAGAAGAATTTAAATGAATTTGATAGAAATAATACTCATATAAAAATTAATCATGTTTATAAAATGTTTCATCATAACTCTTACTATCTTTTCCATGCGCTAAAAGCATGGTCATTATATTCCACATAATTCTTACAAAGATTTCTACATGTGTTGTGCTCTACGTTAATATGATAGGCCAACATTGCCTAACATGTTATTCATACGGTAAACTACTTATGTGGTTGTATACACGTAGTCAGGTGTGGAGTAGATGGAGTGTAGAATATTCACCTAATGTCTCTCAACGTCACATCCTCGACCATAATGTTATATAAAACTTCAACATCTTCCTGATCACTTTTCGATATCATCCACAGCTAATAATTCCTGATATCGTCTCTCCTGAACATTGGCAAATATGGAAATACTTATGAATCATGTTGAAAACATAAAAATAATTATACAAGGATAAAAAGAGAAAATAACACTTTTAGTGATACATAAGATGCTAATAAAGTTTCTTTCACGTATTAGGAAATGGGTTAAGAACTCTCTTAAGTGGCATAGAGAGTTTACGTATTTGGGACAAACTGTTGAACATATTAGGTTGAAATGACATAGACGATCTAGTTTTATACTTTATAGGTCTACTTAAGAGTCAAAACAAAGTAAGCATAGAGTATAGTTTAAGTACGTGACAGGAAACCTAAAGAAAAAAAAGCAAGTTCCTCGTTTAGCTCACGTTAATAAAACAAAGTACAACATATCACTGATTATATTCTCACAAGAAGACGATGTAGATAGTGCTTTTTATTAGGATTTCCAATAAAAAGTGAATGAAACAGTCTCATATATTACTAAATCTTATACAATTGTGGCATGCAATTCCTTATATTAGGAAGTCACTTTTATGTGATCTTTTGTTTGATTTGTCCTAATGTTGTTTAGTATTTACTTGGTTTGTGGTCTGCATGATCCATTCTGTTCTAATATCATGCCAAAATATCATACAGGCTATACATGAATGTGAATATTATAAATGGACCCCTCGATCGGACTGAAACTCTACTGGACGAAGAGAATTATTCAATGATTCAAGTATACAAACTATTAATTTCGGTAACTGATTTTGTTTCTCGATTATAACACATATTATTCGTTTTTAATACAAATTGTTTGCACGTATAATATGGTCGTCTCGTGTAGTAAAATCGATGTCAATCTAATCTATAGGGTTTGGTATGTGTTGAGGGACGATAAACGGAGAGTATAATAATCAATTCTGGGTAATGGAAATGGATATATATGTTACTGATACTTTACGTTTTGTAATTGGTACATATACGGTGAGTATTATCTAGTTTCGGTACTTAAAAACTGTAGTTAAAGGATTCACCCTAGAGGGAGGTCACCGATGTTGAATCTATACTTTCAACAACATGATACATTTTGATTGTTTGTGTTGGAATCTCAGGAAACAATTGATGACATTCTTTTGATATCAGATTTAATTTACTTTCTCTTTTGGCACCATTAAGTTTGCGGAACTACTTGACCAACGTTTGCGATATTTGAAGTTATTGCAATCAGATTTCACATGAACTTTTAAATCTCAGTGTGAGGAACCGACACAACTAAATTAATGGAATAGTTTACAGGGCATACTCGTATAATATATTAACATTACAATATTGGTAATATTTTACCACCCATTAGCTTTAATGTAAATTAGGCAACATCTCATGGTGTTTAACAGGTTCTCGTCGTCGAGTAGCTGAATAATCAATTACATTCATGGTATTATAAATATATTATGGATCTATATTGTGTGAAATGTAAGGAGCGTACTGGCACAGATGACTTGACGACGATTACAACTAAAAATAAGTGTGTACAATGTAGTACAAAATAATTTAGATTTGTTTCCCTTGATAAATCAAAGGGATTAAAAAAAACGAGGAGGTGATATTGCATCCAAATTACTAAAGCTCCCAGGAACACCATGGGCAAAGTATCCAGGAGAAAAACATCTTCAAGGATATAGTTATTGTGGACCCGGGACTAGACTCGATATTAAACTCGATGATCAAAACCATCCTCAACCGGGTGAATATCTAATAAACGCCATTGATAAGGCGTGTCATGCTCATGATGTTGCTTATAAAAGCAGTAATCTGCAACACAGACATCTCGCAGATGTAAAATTAATTCATGCGTTGGATTCTATCACCGATAAATCCTTCAAAGAAAAAATTGCTTCATGGTTAGTAAAATCGGCTATGAAAGGTAAATTGATGTTAGGTGCCGGTAATTAATAATAACATGGAATATATTTATTATTCTCCAAAAGGATACTGGAGGGGTAAGGCAGCAATCAGTAAATTCGCTAGCGCAGCAGCGGTGAAATATACCACTGTATCGGATTGGTTATCCAAACAGGCGGTATGGCAAATTTATCTATCACCGCCTAAACAAATTAACCACTCGCATTTTGATGTGACCGTTCCTAATGAGGTTCATCAGGCTGATATATTATTTCTGCCGCATGATGGTTTTTACAAATGCGCATTAACCATAGTTGATGTTGCGAGTCGATACAAACAAGCAGAGCCGTTAAAAACAAAATCATCAACTGAAGTGGCTTCTGCGCTGGCCAAATCTATTACAAGTTGATCCTGGCAAGGAATTTCAGTTTGCGATTCTATTAATGATAAAGAATCATAATACCGAGTTACGACGAGGACATACTGCACTACATCGCGATCAGGCAATTGTTGAACGATTTAATCGCACACTTGCTGAGCGGTTATTTGGATATCAATACGCAAAGGAAATTATCCAGGATAAACGATCTCGTGAATGGGTCAAGAGATTACTAGGTGTAATTACCGCGCTGAATAATGAGATTACTCGAACAATCAACATGAAATCTACCAAAAAGATTAGGAAAAAGTATATACCCGTACAACCACAAAAGGATTTTTCAAAACAACCAATACTCGGCAATGTCATTGTTAGGTATTTATATAAACCAGGAGAGCTCGAAGGTGGTAAAAAAAGAGTTACTGATCCTATTTGGAGTGTCACCGCGCAAAAAATATCTAGTATAACACTATCTACGGGTAGACCAGCAATCTATAGATTGGATTCAACTGCTCCTCAGCGAGGATTTACTCGTGAAGAACTGCAAGTGATATCCGAGGATACTCAATTACCGCCGCGTGGACTTAACTAGCACCTCTTCGTCTGTTGCACTCAAGACAAGTCAGCATCACATTATCTTTGGTATGACCAATACTGCTATACTTTCTATCCACGGTAAATTGGCGAGGATCTTTATCCGACCAACACCAACGCATTATACAACTGCAACTCGCGCAGTGATTATTCTGTTGTTGTTTCAGTATAATTATTAATTCAGCATCAATGTCAAATTCTCTATTATTTTTTTATTCTGTTGTTTATAACCAGAGTGTTTTTTTCTGATTATATCATCGCCGGTAATATCACTTATTGTAGTGTCATTATTATCTGAAACAACTCTTCAAAGCTGATTTATTCTTCGTACTCTGGATACTGCAAGATAAACTAAATTCGACCATTCAATGTGATTATCTATAATCCAAACAATTGTATCTGATATAGTTAATCCCTGTGAATAATGTATCGTCGCTACGTAACCTAGCGTCCATGGGGATTTATCAGCGCGTAATGCATCCTCGACGACATTGATATCAACCAGCACAATATAATTTAACACTGAATTTTGCTTTTCACGCTGTCCTGGAATATCAACTTCGATATTCTGCTTTCTTGTTTCCGAAGGCCTATAACACAACGGTGTTGGAAGTGTTGCAAATTTTTTCTTTATGCAATTCAAATTCATCTGAAGTGTATCTCTGACTATTTTTGTACTCGCTACTACTAAATCGTTTGGTCTCCACGCTTCCCAAAAATCTTTTAATGGTGTTTCCGAAATTATTTCACGCGCTATTTCACATTGGATTCTATCCCGTTGTAATCTAATTAGTTTTTTAACTCGCGTAATTGTTCATCAAATGCTCTATGATCAGTAATAATTTTTTCATAATAGTCTACAAAATTCTTCAGCCAATCATGTGGGGATAAACCGACAAATGGTGGTGGCTGACCATGATCGCCGCACATGACGACTTTTGTATTCGCTAACAATAACCAATCGAGAAATCTTTGTAATACATCTAATGACACTCTGCATATCTCATCCCAAATTACGACTTCAGGAATAAATTTCTCACCCATTCGTTCAGGAGTTCATTCATCACCTTTCCATCGAAAGAAACTGTGATAAGTGCTTGCATTAATTCCTCGTTGTTTCATCTCTCTGACAAGTCTGTGTGTTGGTGTTAGTACAATTATGTTTGATTTCCCACGAAATAATTCAATCGCGCGAGTCGTCTTTCCTGACCCACAACATCCGCTTAACTAAACTGTTTAATATCTGCATATTGGATCAAATATCTGTGGTACATTAGTTAGTTCTGATATCTGATTTTTTTTCAAATATTTATCTCCAATCGTAACATCTGCTGATTTGGAATAATCACATGGTATTTCGCGCTTAATTCTCCATGATCCCCAACATTCGTCAGAATTAGTGAATTTGGCCACTGCGTTGCTGTGTTTCATGTCTATGTAAAATAAATGAGTGGCAACTCTAACTGCGATGTCAGGAAATCTATTTATCATCGAAAGTAAATTGATAGAAGCATAAGCCAGCATAGATGCCCACAAATGTGTATACTGAAGACTGTATCCATCGTTGTAAGTAGCAATTGTACCCAATTTGGTTCCGTCGGACAAGAAAGCGTCTTTGCGATTTACTTATATACCCTTAGATGTTACATCCGCGATTATAAAATCGTATTCAACGCTATCTATAATCGACCGTGAAGAATATCTTGTATTGTCGTATTTGCCACCCTGAGTGAATTTACCGATTATTCCTCTACCGAGATCTTTTGAGTTTTTATTTCTGATTTCAAAAAACTGTTTGGACCAATTCATGATATATTCTTCGTCGAGATCAGGGAACTGTTTTTTTTTTGTTTTCGCTGATTATACTATCTAGACTATCAGGTTGTGGTAACCAGACTTCAGTCTGCGATCGATATGATATAATCACTTCACTGACAATCAGCGATATCAGCATTTTAGAATCAATCACATATCGCAATAACACTATTGGCATCCAGTGTTTTTCAGACATATGTCTGAAAATCCAGACATAACAGCAGGGATGAAGTCCTGTAGCTAATTCAAATGATACCACACGAGCGAATCCGGTTAAATGAAAATCGGACAGCGGCCCATTAATCGCAACACAAACCATCTCATGGGTGGGATGTCCAAATCGCTTGAAGTATTCAGCGCATTCTCCGTACCCGATAAATCTCCCTGGGTAACACGCAACCATATCAACCGAAAAAATAGTTTTTAGGGTCATATTTTGTATTCCATAATCCGCCGTGGTTATATTCAATGCAGCTTTATTTGATGTCTGTGAGAAATTCAGCTCGCGTTGGTTTCCACGTGTTTTTCTGTCTCGCAAAATGAGCTGCAACTGACGGAAGTGTAAAGCAATTTGTTAATAACTGTTCGTCGAAACTCTTCGAGTTCACTGTTGAAAAACTACTAGCTAGTTTTTACATCGGGTCATGGAGTGCTTCAGTGCGGTATAATTCTCCATTGGGCCTTACAAATTGATCGAATCTGCCCTCGGAGTTTCCAAAACTGTGAAGTAACCACACTGACACAGGATCGTTTTTACTCAACTGGTAAACAAAATCAAAGAATTTTTTCTCAGAGAATTCTGGAGAGAACTCCGCGGGTATATACTTTATTGTTCTATTTCGCGGAAATATTGTTACTGCAGATGTCCATGCGTGTTCGCTATGATCAATAATCTTGATTGGGGCTCCTTTTGATTTATATTTCGATTCGTGTAATACATCTCCTGTTATCGCCGATACGGTTATTGGAAATCTTAGTGATATTTCTAATTTGGTTATATCCTGAATTGTTGCTCCACGCTGTTTCACTGTTAGACCCCATTCATTTATTTTTTTGCGTCTTAGATCGGTAGGTTTGTTTCCACGCAGCGCATTTGTGAAGTGTTCTATTATTCGTTCTGCTACACAATTCAACGATGACAATTTCATGGGTTTTAGTTTTTCAATACTCGGTTTGTCATTTAACGGATATATTCCATAAACAACTGATGTTACAGGATAAGATCTCTCATAGTATGGTTTGTCAATTCCAGTCAGAATTCCTGGTTTGGAATCTCGACTCACAGTGACCGTTCTTTTATCCTTCAAGACTGGTTCAAATTTATCTCTGATAATCCAATCTCTTCTTTCCCAACGGATAATGAATTTCACTCTAAAAAAAATACTTTTTCTTGTCCAGATGTGAAATTATTACTGCTGCGCTTTCATCATTTATGGTAGCATCAACGCTACTATCAATTCGAAATGGTGGTGAACAATGAGATGCTCCATCACGCTTGAATTCATTAGAACAATCACGGATTTTCCCCAACATAGTTCTATCACTTATTAGACTTTTTGGCGTATTAGAGACTCTATCGAGATTGAATTTAACATTTTTCCAAGGCGTAATTTTCGATAATCTCTCGAACTCCTTCATATTATAATTAAACAAGTACTTAGTAGAGAATTTATTATATAATGAATCATTGCAAATGGCTTCTGATTGGATCAATAACCCCGTGTAACAAATCATGCAGAAAGGAGTTCTGCTGGAATCATATTCAAAGAATTCGACGCGGAAGCCTTGGCCCGGTCGTTTGTATAGGATGTGGGGTAGGAGTGAAAGGAAAATCGCAGTTGTGTTTGTGTTGTGGTGGTAAGCGGTATAGAGAGTTGAAGCGCTACTATGATAAACGAATTAAGAACTCCATCAATGACTCTACCTCTAACTGTGCCCTTGACCGAGTCATAAGAACACCCCAAGACTATATTGATAGACTCTCAAGTAATGTAATAATTCAACCAAACAATAAATTAGCCAAACAATAGTATAGTATATAAATGAACACATAATTCCGACCACACCCTGTGATTGCGAATTATGAGGCATCCCCAGATGGTATTGTCAGAAACCGCAGATTGAAGAAGCAAGTTGGTGTTGTGACTAATCGGGGATAATTTGATGTTTGGTGCTGGGAAGAAGGAATATTACTGTCATCGTTTCGTGTATGAAGTGTATAACGGATTGATTGAAGATGGTTTTGTTATCGATCATTTAAATGGTATTAAGACTAATAATTATTTGGATAATCTAGAAGCTGTTACACAGAGTGATAATTTAAAACGAAGAAGAACTGACACTTGTAAAACAGTTGGGAAGAGACCTGTAAAATCATTTAATATAGCAACTGACGAAGAAATTATATTTCAATCTATGAAAAGGCCGGTAGATATTTTGATATTTGTATACCCTCAATACGAAGAGTAGCAGAGGGAATACAAAATTCTGCTTTTTCGAAGCGTTTTAGAAACAAAATTCAATTTTTGTTATGTCTAATCGTGTTTAATACTATTCGTTATCACACCAAGGGAAATAATTCGTGTGGGTATGTTACGGTTTATGAAAGAGTTAGGATCTCAATCGCTGTGTTACCTGATTTCTGATTGGTTGATTTTTAACTACCACGATAATCTATTTCGTGAGGAAACGAATTAAATACGCAGTGTTTACAAACAATTACATTCTTATTTTTTTCTTTCAAGTATTCGGTTCTGCTTTCAATATTGTCAGTAAGTACAACAAGGATATATAGATTCATGTCCTATATAATTCACATTCCACGTCATTCATTGTATTGTACAGTCAGCCTGAGCTAGTATTGATCGGCTGTCTACAGGTACCGGCACGCGTCACACCTCTTCGTTATTGATTTACACATTATACCTGTAAAAACAGTTAGTGCAATTACCTGAAAACGAATCATATATGCTGAGTTTACAAACGTTCGGCTCTACTTCAATATTGTCAGTAAGTATAGGGTATATAAATTAAAAATAATGCGATTGTGGCATCTATAATTCATTGTCCTATATAATTCACATGCGTTTGACGTACATCACATCTGTCCTCGTGTTTGACTTCCGCCCATCTGTATTAGTTTATATATACATATATATATATATATATATATATATATATATATATATATATATATATATATATATATATTATTTTCAAGCGCGTATACCGTGATAAGAACCGTTAGCTCAATCGTAACGTGTCGCGGTGCCATACTGGCGGTCATGGTTAGAAACCCATAACAGGCATTATTGCCAACGGTACCGAAAGATGGTTTCAATTGGGAGGTGGATAAACACCCGAAAATCAAATGCAACCACATATACCAACCACACCGAGCCGTGGTGTGAATGACTTTTCATTCAACCCACGGCGACTTTGTGGGGTATATGTGGTTGCATGAATGTAGGAGTGTCATCGTTCATTGATATCATTCATTTAATGTTCTTGTGCTGTCCCTTATTATTTATTCATTCATTGTATATATCTATCCATTATCAAATAACACATAATTGACGTCATTCATTATACAACTTCCATAAAAACTCGATTTCGCTAAACATATCCTCTTGTGATTAAAACCCGTTATTTGACGAGTTAGACTCACTCTTAGGGGAAAATGCTTCGTGATATATAATCTATTGCATGTGACGTCCATTCATCGAACATATCCTCTTGTTGGTCTAACCCGCTATTTGGCGAATTAGACCTACTCTTAGAGGAATGTGTTTCATGACCTCTGGGTCCAGTTAGATGTGAAGGCACCTGACCGGAACCTATGAGATGTGTTGTCATATGTGTCACCTCTGGGGGCCTCCGATGAAAATACACCTGAGGCTCCCCAAATGGGGTTAATCGCATAATATCTCTGGACGTACTAAGATGATCAAACGCCTTATCACAGACATGATTCATCATCATATATCATCGCATAATATCCCTTGGCGTGAGTAAGATGATACAACAACTTACCACGAACGGGGTTCACACACACACACACACGCACACACACACACACATATATATATATATATATATATATATATATATATATATATATATATATATATATATATATATATATATATATCATCACATAATCTCTGGACGTGAATAAAATGTATTAATACACTTTGCCACGGACACGATTCAAATATCATAATATATAATCGCATAATATCCCTTGGAGTGAGCAAGATGCTAAAACAACTTACCATGAACGGGTTTCATTTTTGAAAAAAATATATTTTTTATATTAGAAATATATATAACTATATGAAATGAACTTTGAAAATATCAATAGAATTTTTTCCGAGATTTCAAAATTGAAAAAACAAGAGATTAAATTATCAAATAATTTAAACCCTGACCAAATTATGTCTGACATTCATGATATAGAATACGATATTATTACTAATAAATATATGCTGCCAAGGAAATATGCGTTGATAAAAAAATCCAGAATTCTATTCGGGATTCTCTTGCATTTTGTAGTGATGTAAGTTTGTTTGTCCCGTTATTTACTATCGTGGAAGGAATACGAAAACAATTGGGCCGGGATTATGAATTGAAAGGAGGTTTAATTCAAAGATTTAAAATATACGAGCATTAATTCAAGAAAATGAAAAACCCTTTAGCGAGAGAGAGAGATTAGCGTCAATCAGGAAGAATATTCCCGTACGGAATTCCCTACGTTCTAACTAGGCAGAATCGTCAGACTGACTTTTCTGTGGGATCTGAAGAGTTATTTCGACCAATTACCAAGGTAAAAAAGGGGTAATATCAGCCACTGAGCGTGCTATATACGGCGATATCCCTGAAAAAGAGAAAGATAAAAGGACGCCTCTTCTTTCTACACTTGAAAAATTAGCAACGGAAACTGCAAAATCAGCGTTGTTAACATATAAAGTGATTGCTCCTTTAGTGGGTAAATTTACCGAAGTGGCTATAACACAAATACAACAACAAAAGCAATACGCGTTAAGCGATTTTGTTATTAACAGCTATAATTCAAGGAGTTTTTAACAGACGAGCATAAAGACGAGCCAATATCACTCAATGATTGGGCTGATGAGTTGTATAAAATAAAACCGGGGGGGGGGAGGAGGTTAGATAGGAGGAGGAAAGAGTATAAAACCTTCAAAGGAGAAATTGATGATTATAAAAGAGAAGAAAGAAAACTCCAAATAACACCAACACGAAGACGAAAAAGACAAAAAGACCCTCAATGGGATGATGATAATTTAGAAGAAATGGATACATCACTGTATGAATTATCTAGTAAGCAAGGTACAACTGGTGAAAAGGGGGAGGGATATCAAAAGGCTTTTTCAGGTAGTGGTCTAGTTAGTTGTCCTGGTAATGTTCTTGGTGATATAGCACGATTAGATGTACTCATCGGAGGAAAACGAGCTGGAAATAACTCACCGGAAATAATTAATGAAGCAGCTGAGATCTACATGCGGTTATTTCAAGGTGGCATCATGGATATGAAAACATATCGAGATTTCATTGATGAGTTAGTTGAGCATCATGGTTATCATAGCGATTAATCACCACATTAGATAAATAGTATTTCAATAAGATGATCATACACTACAACCATGATAAACCAACCAGCGTCTACGTAGTAAATTCACAGTTTCCAGTTTATAGAGCGTACTATGGTGATGGTCTCGGTGATACCATTGCAGGGTTATTTGCAAAAATGGCTCCAAAAGTGGCGCCGCTAGGAAAACAATTATCAATGAAAGCCATTGATGTTATTCGTGATAAGGGTATGAGCGCTGTTGGAGATCTTGCCGGGAAAGCGTTTTCAGCTGCGAAAGATAAACTAACAGCGTTAGTTCGACGGAGAAGGAAACCACCATTTGACGACTCCGTCGTTACCGTTACCATCTACAGCGGAAATGCCCGCGAGTGTTAGTAAAATAATAAATAACGCAGTGGATCAGAAACTAGCGTCACTAGTGACTAACGACCAAAGCAACATCGCAAATATGATAGCGGGAAGTGGCTTAAAAAAACCATGGCGAGGTCGTCAACGATGAAAATCCTACGGATTTTACGATTTAGATCAATGAACATATAATAAAATGTTCAAAGGGTTACCTGATCCAGCGTTTGATATAGACGCCCCAGTGCGCAAGGATGATTCCGTACGCGATTATCAATACTATGCCTATCACGCAGTACAGCATGATCTTCATTCAAGAATTGAACTTCAAGTCCATGATACCAGTAAATACTTTCTACCATGTGAAGTGTTTATTGAAGCAGAAGGAGAACTTTTACGATCAAATGATAGAGCATATCCAGCTGCTTCCCAAGTCGGTTTTGTTAATAATGGTATCGTCATATTTAAAAGTGCAAGATATCTTATTGATGGAAGAGAAATAGAGTCGATAGAACGCGAGGCTGATGTAGCCGCAACAAAAATAGGGCTAGTAAGATATTCCGACGATTATACAAGATCGGCAGGCCCTTCTATGATGTTCGCGAAGGATGGTAAAAATGCGGCTGAAAGAATCCAATTTGTTTTCAGACAACCAAAGGACCGTGCTGCTAACCCTGCTGATGTTGCTAATATCGAGGATATGATTATAAGAGAGGATCCTAATTTCAATCTAGGAGCTGCAACACGTATATCAATGTTCAAGGGGAGGCGTAGATCATTATCATGCGCGATTCCACTACATCATATATTTGGATTCTGCAGAAATGTCCGAAAAGTTATCTACAGGGCGGAACAGGCAGTAGCACTCGTAAGAAAGGGTACTGATAATGACGCAATTTGGAGGGTTCCAGCAGATCCAACACATCCAAATGATGATGCCGGTATAGTCGTTTTAACAAAACTATCATTGTGGATGCCAGTGTTACCTCCATCAATCATCGCAGAAGAACGATTACTATCATTTATGGTTCAAGGAGGAAAGTCATTGTTGATTTGGCTAACAACAACAACTGATATTAAACACGGCAACGTTGATGGTATATTTACATGGAATCTTTCATCGCGACAAGGTGTTTCACCTCCGCGTCATATATTTATTGCGTTACAGAATATGACGCGATTAGACAATCAAACACGTAGCCATATGATATTTTATCAACTTGGGTGTAAGGAAGTCTCGCTGAGAATAAACGGACAGCAGGAACCATCCGAGGATATAAAACTTGATTACGATCACAACCATATTGCAATCGTGTTTCACAGGTTGTTGTCATATATGGCGCGTGATCAAAATGTCGATACTGGTTTGCAGATATCACAACACGATTTTAGTACTCTTTATCTAATCTATTACTTTTCGTTGAAACATCTTGATTTAACAAGACAATCCATCGTTGATATACACTTTAGAGCCCGTGTAACCCGCCCGACTGGTCAACCAGTTGGTGGGGTACCTGTTATCACTATCCCGAATTACAGAGCGGTTGCTGTCATACTCAGCGACAAATCAATGCTACTCGAAGGTGTTGGTGGAAGAATTAGATTAATAGATACGCCAGTGGAAAATATGTAACAATTAGATCAATCCCTTATTAATAAAATGTCATATAGTGTTATTAGTGTTGCATTGACTCCTGGTCAGATTAAAAGATTGCAATCAAAAACAACTGGAAAATGCGGAACTACAATCACTTTGAAACCCAATCAGATGACCGGCGGGGAAAATAAATTATCGTTGACAAATAGTCAAACAAAACGTTTTAGTGCCGCGCTAAAAATAACAACTACAAAGCCACGTGATGAGATCATAAAATATGTTGAGATATTAAATCAACTTGTATCTGACATGGAATATATCAACAAACGAGTAATTCAGGCGATAATTAATGACAAGAACGGAGATAAACTAAAATTCCTAACCGGCTACAATATAACAGAAGCTGATTTACCCGATTTCAAGTTTCCTGGGTATAAGGCAATTGGACTAAAAAATTTGTTAGTGATCTTATTAAAGAAAACTTTTTTCTGATACTCGCCAAAAGGAAACCACAAACAGCAATTCTCAAACATAATAATGACCCAGACGGCGGCGGTAGGCATATCGCTTCTCAAAATGTGAATATATCCTCGATGATTGCATTGAATTTAGTATGTGATGTCATCGAAGGAAGCTATCAAATAAATCTCGAGCGATCAAATCAAGCTCAGCAGGGATATATTTTATATTCATTTTCACCAACAGCTCCTCCAGGATTTCTAACTATTGAGGATCCAAATAATCCAGTGTATATTATATGTCATAACGATTCGCTAACGAGAATTAATTTCAGACTGATCAGTCTAATAATCTAATTGATTTACGAGGTGAAGTTTTACATATTAGCCTGTTTGTGAAATCGTAGTGATTTTCATTGTTAACCCATAGCAGCAGAGGAGGTGAGTGACAACGACGCTGGCGTCTTCGAGAAAGCGTTGGTTAGCTTCGTCGACGCTTTTTTTACGCTTTTCGATGAAGCGTTGGTTAGCCGAATCGACGCTTGTTTTTAGGCTTTTCGAGGAAGCCTCAGTTTGCCAAATCGACGCCTCTACAAAGTTGTCCGATTCACCCCCTCTGCTGCTGCGTGACTGTATACATGTAATCATTTTGCCTTGTGCTAATTTACAAGTTTGTAATACCCAGTGTTTTGGGATCGCAAAGATGTCTTGTGTAATACCTGACCTTTTTCATCATATTACTATTAGAACAAAATAAGTCTTTTTTCATTATTTTAGTGAATCATTCACTTGTATTCTTGTACTGTATATTTTTATTTTTATTTGCTGTATTATTAGGTTCTTGCGGATTATGTTACATTGTCGATATATTTGCATCTTATACACGCACGTATTAATCGTATATCTTTTTTCAACCAGGTCATTAGTCGTTAAACATTGTAGCTGTATCATTGTTGAACGTATTTTGTTAAAAATAAAAATATCCAAATCTGTTATCTTCTTAAAACAGATTTGCTAAAATTGGTTTTATACCCCTTATATAATTTCATTTATTGAACTGATGTTATTGTTCCATAAAATCTATGCTTATAATGTTATTCCTAAAACTTTATGATTGTTGGAAAGCAAAAGGAGAAAATGTACGACAAAATAATTTGTATATATGTCTAAGTTGAACGTCGTATAAATAGTCCTTCACTAAGTTATTCGGTAATATATTTGGAACAGAAATAAGTCCTCGATATATTACCTAAGAAGGGATGTTGTTACTTGTACTGACTTTAAATGGAACAAATGAGGCGTACACGTAGATTGTATTCCTTTTCACCCTGTCATATACTTTAAGCTAACCTTTTAATTCAAAATAAAAGAGGCGAGACTATAGTATAATTAAAAACACAAAGAATTCCATATATTTATGACAACAACAAAAGCTGCCAAAATACCGGCTGTACCTGTAATTATATCATGAAAACCATTATAATTCATTTGGATAAATATCTAATAGTACTGGCTAAGTTGGAGTGTAGAAAATGCATGTAGATGACCATGATAATTGAGATTCTGTAACTTACATTTTTTTGTTGTTGACAAAAACATATACTATAAATAAGTAGTTTGATATATATATATATATATATATATATATATATATATATATATATATATATATATACATATATATATATATATATATATATATATATATATATATATATATATATATATATATATATATATATATATATATATAACGTGTTATTTACCGCATGATCATTGTCTGAAGATAGTAAAACTGCGAATTATATTGAGAAGTATAGACTAGCCTCCGCTCGTATCAAGATCTTGTAGTTGATGCTATTTATAAATTAAAATATATAATATCATACTGTATGCGCTCTAACAATCAGGTCGGTTAGACTCGTTTTTCGCTGATTGGACACATCCAAAAGCGGTTAGTCCACTTGACATATCAAACCATATGTACATAACATCTACTGTTCGCAGTGACCTTAATAGATAATATTGGTCTTGAAAACAGTGAGATGTTCTTACCGTTCAAATCATTAAGATAAATACATTATTAAACTTGGTTCAAAAGTTTCAGCTGATAATAAGTAAAGATCGCTAAACTCAAAAATAATTGAAACTAAATTTGACCGATGCAGACTTACCGATCATCACTTAGCGTTGTACAGTTTCCAAAATACCTGAGCGTAAGTAAGTGAAACTCCAAGTATTTCTAGCAACGCAACGAGATGTACTCAATTCGTAAGATAAGGCACAGCCTTCAAACTCGCTTACGGTTCTTGTCGAATAAAGCAAGTTTCAAAGAAAAATAATGTATGATAGTTTTGTACCCTGGAAGCATGTTGTATGCTCTCATGATGAGGATAGTTTTTGTCGATTCCGTCACTCATATGTAATGAATACACGGAGACAAACACAGTGGTACATATAAAGAATAACGTACGGTATTCATATTTTCATGGGAGTCAGACACAAAACTCGATTTACGAATACGTCTAGGCCAGGCGTTCTCGACGTATTCCTACACTATATCAATATTGTTATGTGGCCCGACTCAGCACAAAGCACATAAACAATCTTGTATAGTTATTATCGCATTCTGAAAACGTAGAGCCACTTATCGCACTGTTACGGAGCATAAAGTTTCCATCAAACACTTCCATACATGTCCATCCTTCGTTGATATATAATTGGAATGAGAAACAACACCTATATTTGTGTGAGCATTTATTTGGCAAAACATTCTTTTATTTATACTTATTCATGTATTTAGTTTGTTTCTTTGATTGTTCACTCACTCGAGATGTATCAAACGATATAATTAATACATTTGGCTTGCTTCGTGTTTAAACTTAATTTTAACAAATTTCAGACCATTGTCAAAATTATACTTTGACCAAAACGCAAAATATTCTTTTGATCGAGCTATCCAATGCATATGTTATTTAAGGATTTAAAAGAAGCCAATCGTCTTAAACTTTAATACCTCATCATTGTAAATATTTAATCCTGTATATATACTTTTAACTAATATATACATGATACCTTCCTAGTATATACATTGTCATGTTTTGCTATCTTTAAAAACGTTATTTCAATAAACGCTATTGTAATGTAACATTGAATGTTGTACTTGACCTTGTCCCTAATGAAGTTCAATTCCGCTTGATCTGATGAACTATTCTATATTATTCTGTGTAAACAATTAATACATAGCGAAATTATTCCATATGGTATAAGCTTGATATCATTTTCTTTATTAACCGAAGATGCAAACTATGTGTATTTAGGTCAGGATTGTGGACTGTTCTAAGTAAATGTAACAGGTTATGGTTTTGATTTTGTGAACATCAAAGTCATTTTAGAAAGTTATAATCCAGTAGATATTGATTAGCGTAGAAAATGCTAATCTTAAACTGAGGTCAAGTGAAAACTATATAATCTTGTACTTATGAGGACTTGGTCACTGGTACTTTTCTATCTAGCACTTCTTTCAAACTGGATTATGTTTAAACCAGTTTGGCTACATTTTATTTCTTTCAATTTATTCCCGTGAATAATGTCTCGAGTACAAACGTTCTCTTATACACTACGTAACAGAAAATAGTAAAGACAACAAGCCTTGTAACGTGTAACAAATCATTAATTTCCCCAGACTACAAAGTGATAAAGAAAAACAATCTACGTACGGTAGTGCGGATTAAAGCCAAACGCTAATCCAAGAATTACTACATAGTTTCTAGTAGCAAAACATCATGAATAAACTCAGCTCAAATCGCGAAGAGGTTTCAAATTGAAAGCGATCTCGTGTCTGTTATGGCATGCGTCTTATTGAGGTGTCAACCGTCTCTTGCTGAATCAAATACATATTATTCCAGGTTTCACTATAAATTTAAATGAATATATTTATCCAAGAATTTTACCAGAGCCCGTTTATATTTCCAGAATAAATCGTGTTAAAAGAGAATAAACTTTTCCCTTTGACCTCAAGGTCACAATTAAAATTTTCTATAACAACAAGAAACAAATTACCTAATGGAAAAACTTATTGAAAGATCTAATAAGCTTTGTTTTCTTACAATGAAATAACATATCAATTATAAATTGCAAATATCCTAAACCCAGACCCTGATCAATATAGTTCTTCCGTCTATGCTTACCTGAAAAATAGTTCGATCAATGAGCTAGTACGCATAGAAAATAATGAAATTATTATGAATTGTTTACATAAATGAAAAACAAAAAACAAATTGAAAGTAAAAAAAATGAACTGACAGGGTCAAAATCAGCAAAAACTGTTAGATGACAAAAACATATTATGTTTACAATTGCGTATGGTAATACAATTTTGCATTGTAATAATACCCTTTTAGGTTTCATTTGACAAAGTTAACATATCTGTTTGAAATGTATTACTCGTGATATGCTATCCATGCTCACCAGTACATGATTCATGTAGCAAAACAATAACGTATGTTTATACACCCACCATAAATCAATAATATTCAACAGTTTCTTATTTAGATATTGTATAGATTCAATAATAGTGGTACATTGTGATACAAGAATAGATGATTTGGAAACCGTGAAATGATGAGGTTGTGAATCCAGTCTAAATACATTTCATTTATAATCAACTATGCCTAGAGTAGCAATAGAATACTTTCGTAACTGGTGGTTGACAGATATTAAGTGTTTAACAAGTGTTGAACGGTCCCTGCTTAACAACAATGTTCAACATATATAATCAACATCCAATATAGTATTGTGAGGTTCTAACACGTGTCTTTTAGGCTGCTTGTTAAGTTGCTTTTTCTTGCAATCACCTTCTATCCTTTGAACCGTGCTAAAGTGAAAAAATCACCTCTATGTTCTTGGGCAATAGTCTGTATTGCAAATATTCAACATACTGTACAGGTTTTATGTTTACATTAAATGTAAAACAAACCCAGCAAATGTTTAATAATCGAGGGCTTCCTATGAAAGCGCTATTCATTTGAACAATGCCAGAAAGTAATTTAACTTTTAACTCATCCAAACAATATTGCCTGTTAAGATTTTCTATTTACAATATCAGACGTAAAGTCATGATTTATATCCAGTCTTGCAAACGCAATACGTTTTATGAAGAAAACAATGGGCTGAATTGTAATAATAATAATAACATATATGTGGTGGTGGTTGTGGTGTTTTTGAGATACACAGTTATCCACTTATTCGGCAGTGTTTGGTTTCCACTTAATGTTAAAATCTGTTCGATCCCTTAGTACAATACTGTTCTTTTTAAATATAAATTCAACTGATGTGCAATGTTGCATTAACCTGTACTCTGATGTCAAGTAATATCAATTATCTCAGATATTATACAACACTTCACAGATGGTGCACTTTGCCAGGTATTGTTCTTAGTTGATACACAAATTCCAAGATGTATATATTTTGATAAATTTTCATTATGAACACTAAGCTTTTAAGTATACAAGTCATGTATTGTCAGTATTTCTGAGTATAGTCCAACGAAATGTTAACGTGTAATGTCTGTCACATGTGGACGCTAGTTGGAAAGTACAGTAAGTGGCACAACCAGTGAAAGAAACAGATCTCTCCAGTGATACACAATAAGGAGTATGTGAATATGGCATTCAAGATTTGAGAATACTGAATACCAACAGTATGAGACAACAAATTATCATTAAAACAAGCGGCATCATTGTGTATGGTAGTTTTAATTTAGAGGATTGTATGCGTTCAAGTAATGTAATTAACAAATACTATCTAATCCCCTGATACTGTTAAAGATTCTGACCCATAGGGGTTGGAGTCTGGTCTTGTAATTATTGTTGTTTTAATAAACTATTGTCCTGGTGTGTGTAAAACTGCCAATTTGTTCTCTGTAAATGTCAGTGGTCTTGAACCATATCTTTGGTGTAGATTACAAAACGCTGGGAATCTACTTTGTGTTGGGTGATGTTTACAACGTTTGTATCATGTAACAATTCTGGTGGCAGTTCTAGGATAGCAAAGTTGTTGGAAATTTGACAGTAACATTGAAACATCATTGTACCAAGGTTTTGTCTGAGTAGTGTAGCTGCAAATTGATTAAGAATATACTATGTAACTTTGCGTGTAATTGCTGTTAAACAAAATAAGGAATGTCTTGGCGACCCAAGGAAATATTATCGTCGAGGAAGTAGGAACGATTGTTGAAGAACACAGCATTGCAATGTATAAAATCGGAAGAGCAAAAGAGGAAACTAAAAACATCAAAGGAAACCAGCAAGCAAACTCAACGTGACAGCGGCCTATTCAAAATCAAACTTCAAACATACAATCATCGAGTGAATGAAGATATGCTTACATTCTTCTCAGAATAAGTCCGTGACTGATTACGCAAAATGTGACGA
Source organism: Unio pictorum (assembly GCA_030141615.1). Taxonomy (NCBI): domain Eukaryota; kingdom Metazoa; phylum Mollusca; class Bivalvia; order Unionida; family Unionidae; genus Unio; species Unio pictorum. The sequence goes on from JARLTB010000113.1 coordinate 13,013,180, forward strand.
TGATATAAACACATCGAAACTGAGAACGTTGCAAACAGGAGAGGCAAGAGAGGTTACACAGATAATAAGCGAGACCTATGTTGAGCTAAGAAAGACCCTGATAAATAGGTTTGGGAACAACCTCACGAAAATGTTAGCTAGTTAGTTAGCAAAAGAAGGGATACTAACGAAACATACAGAGGTCTGATGTCACGTATAGAGGACTACTCAATACGGTTCGTAATCCACATAGCAGAAGAACACTTCTTAAAACCTCTCCCGCCAGTGCATACCCTGTAGTTAATGAGTAATATGGGCAATGGGGTTTTTGTCGATGCTGCTGCGGATTACGATTTGCCCATCAATGACAGTTAGACCGACCCTCTGCAAAGCCGACAACAAGCAAATAACCAAACATCAATTTCACCTCAGTCCAAGAAAGCTGGTTTGACAGAATGATCCTATGGAGACAAAAGGTGCTATTGTTGGTGTGAGGTTTTACGCCATTTTTCAGCACATAATAGGCTAGATGTGGCGGGTAGTATTATTGGTGGAGGATGAACCCAGTAACAGCCCGGAAAGAACCACCAACCCATGAAAAGCTACCGGCAAGCTTTCGCACATACCCACATTAGCGGAGCTTAAGACTCGAACCCACGCAGACAGAAGTGAGACGGCAGTAATCCGTAACTGTGAGCACTTTGGACCACTCGGACACTCGGGGCCCGCAAAATGTGCTATAAATATCACCATAAGGGTCATGTTTTGCGTTATTGTTTCAGCAGAAATAAACACAAGCAAGTAACCTACTTTGTCCAGAATACCTTTGGTGAACTGTAAATGAATGAACCGGGAATAGTGAACAACAAGGAAATACTGTTTGTGAAAAATACAGGTGCAAAATGACTTTGATACGTGAGGATCTTGTCGATAATTCAGGTATTCTTGAAGGGCAGAACCTGACACTCTACACATGAATTGGACAATCTTCTCGGGCGATATTTGCCATACAAAACTTAAACACGCAATAACAAGTGTCATGTCCAGGATAGACTGGTATCTGACTTGGTAGCACAATCGCTGCTGGATAAGGACATTCGTTGTAGGAAAAAGGGACTATTGTAGTAACAATGATGCAGGCAAGGGCGCAGAAAGAGGAATCAGAAGAAAGTGAAGAAGAAAAAACGAAAGTGGGGTCCGATTCTATAAACTGAATGACGTGCATTTGGATAGGCTTTTTTCTGGTCTTACATCTAATTACTCCAACACAAATGAAAATTAAAATTGCATAGTCCGACGGTATTTGATTGTGAACTCGTATTGATGCAGAAACAGTTCCCATGTAACAAGCCGTTGGCTTGTTACGTTGTTTTGGGTTAGCACGGTTAGCGGGTTGCGGTCAGATTCGACAATGAATGGTACACCACACAAATAGTAGTACATATGTTATATAATATGACAAAGCAAACTCTCTCAATTGAAGAAACGATATTGTACACATTCGATGTTGAAAACCACATGATCGATATATAATACTTTGTATAGTTTTGTCAGTTACATTTGCACCCACATTCTGAAATATGTGGTAAAGGACATAAAATTTATTAAGATTCATGGTAAGCCCTCACAAAGTCTGATTATAGTTAACGAGGTTGTGTCGTATTCTTTCGACAATGTCATCGATATGAGTATTCCAGCTAAAGTAATGTTCTGCCAAGAAACCTGCGTTTTACCGTTAGATACGTCATAGGCACTTCTTTAGGAGTTAATCCTTGTTAGTTGATACACGCCGCTTTATTCCGCTTGTCACACATTTTGGTTGAGAAGCCTTAATATCAACTTTGTTTTGTTGACTGCGAATTGTGATATTGTTGAGGTCGATTTGAAGTTTAATTTCAACGGTGTCAACATACTTACCTAATAAATCCAGAGCAAAGTCTTCATAGAAAAATATGTCTTGACATGAACTGAATACCAAGCAAAGTCACTGATCCACAGAAGAAAGCGTAGACCATAATATAGATCGTTGAGGGAAAACCCTTAAAATATGACTTTAGTCTGAAGTGTATTTACCGATAAAAGGAACTTTTAATTTGTATGTCCATGCTAGATGAAGTGATATTACCACTGTTGAAAGTACAAAAACAGATCATAATTTGGAAAGTAAGATCAAACTTTCACTAAATATGTTTTACATGTGTTTGAATTACTTCATTATCATAGTACCATGACTCACGTTTCGATTGTTTTTTACCTACAGGTAGGTGCAGCATTTTGACCATGTATGTATTGTTGTGGTATCGATTTGAGTCTGCATCAGAGGCCATGCTATGAATTTCGGTTACTTTCCTACACATTCCCAGCTTGGAGAATACTTATGTGGCCTTTATGTTACATATTTTAGTATTGCGCTGTTGGAAAGTGCTTACTCGCGTTGGTAAAATTTGTTTGAATACAGGAGAAACATTCTGCATATTTAATAAGTAAATTTGTTGTGTCAGGGTCAATCGGGTATTTAAGATCAAATTGAACAACAAAAATGGGATGGTAGCTGACTAGTTGATATCAAAAGTGTGGTAATGTTTGATATGTATAGTAGGTTGAACGATCTGCCAAGTATGTTGTCATATAGCGTCATGTCCACGTCTCGTATTGGAATACAGACACAATTACTTTATCTGCAAAACCAGGAACATGTGTGTATGTGTTACGACGAATCATATACTACCGTGATGTGTACGTTTCATTGAATGTGGTACATGTCTGCTGAGAAGCATAACTAAAATGTTCAGGGATTGTCTCCATGACAACATTTATATGAGATGCTTTTAAAATTTGAATTTCGGCTGAAACGCTCTTGTTCCCAATCCGACATGATAAAAGTCTGTTCTAGTGCATATAGTTCTCTTCATAGTGAAAACAATTAGAACAAACGTATACACCAGTGGTATGACAATATGTGTCGTGTGTGACGGGATGAATGACAAAATATCTTGACTAATGACTGCACTGTCACATGTATGATGCATTTGTTGTTTTATTGTTTTATGCTAGCGTTGGAATTTACAGAGATAGTAAGATTGTATTTCGAACAAATTTGAAAATGTGGATTGCTCCTGATAGAAACAAGAAGCTGATATAAACTGAGTGAATCAGTCTGGTGGGTTTAAGACCGCAACTAAGTCCAGCACACAAACACCTCTCTCTCTCTCTCTCTCTCTCTCTCTCTCTCTCTCTCTCTCTCTCTCTCTCTCTCTCTCTCTCTCTCTCTCTCTCTCTCGCAAATATCATGTCAATTATACTAAACTATTTTTCATTTCAGTAAAGTAAGAAAACACTACACTGCAAACATTTAAGTTAAATCTCTTTGAAATGGATTGTACACGGCTGAGATCAAGTAGTAGATATTAGAATATTTCCAATTCCCGTAATGATGGTAAAATTAGTTAAATAATTAAAACGAGATAATTGTTGCAGTTTAATAATATTTGTATATGTCCACTATATATTTCTCTTTGAGTAGTAGTACTTCATAGTTCAGTGGACGCTGATATTTTTTGTACTATATTGTAAGGAAAGTGTCTGAATGTTATTGTATATGTATTCATGCGCGTTTACACCAGATTAGACAGCTCTATTAAACACACTTTTTAATCTTTGCTTTACTATTGTTCTTTACTAGATTTAATTTCGCTTATCATATAGTTTGCAGAACGTACCTCGTTTCATACTTCGATAAACTTACTAAAGATTAAAGGTCGTATTTAATTATACTAGTATTTTCGTATAAATTATATTAAAACACCTGAAGCGATAAAGTAGTCTAAAACCAATTTGCCCACCTGCAAATTTTTAAAGACTGAAAACTGGTATGTCTTTGTTTATCTTATTTAACTGTGTATTGATAATGTATGACAACGGTAATGAGCATGATGATAAGTATTATCATTAATACAGTCTTTTAGAGCAAAGACCTTTTATCAGTAGCACACCTTTGCCATAACATTAGATGATATGTGAATTACTTACTTTCCATCCCCCACAGTATTTGCAAGTACAATACTAAGAAATGACGTAGCCCCATTGTCGTAACCTGCTTTAGGCGATAAGGACATTTAGCCAATCTATAATTGACTCTAATCTTGTGAACTGAAGCATTTGGAGACCAGAAACAGCCAAGGGATGGGCAGTAAGTGTGTTGTAATCAAACCCTTTTTAATCACGATTGTTCTTCATTTTCGTCATATAACTTGTCAATTGCAGTTCTTAACATAACTGTAAATGATTAAGTGATTGAAGAGACCCCAAAGTAATGGTTTCAGTGACGTGGAGGTCAATATGTTATCATTAAGATTACTTTATAGTGTGATCACAAGCAATCATACATATTTAATAATCTCGGTGGTATGTGCACGGTGGTGGTATATGCTTATATAAAGCTGGTTTGTGTTTTGCGGGCTGAACATTTTCCATTTCAAAAAATCCCAAACAATTTCCATTCATACGGTAAATGTACGCATTTACGCATTTATATATGAACCCCACGGACTATGTCATTTTGGTTGATCGTGATCCAATGTCGCTCTGCTATCAAACAAAGTGCAATACACGCATCCGAACACCATGCAGATGTTAACGTAGCAATGATATGATTTTTATATAATCATAATAGCTTTGTATTCTCCAGTTTTTGGTGTTGCTATGTTTATAAGGATTATCGCGATTTTCTGCACATGATAGGCCTACAATGGCTACCAGTATAAATGGTGGAGGAAGAATTGGTGAAATCCCCAGAAAGAGCCACCGACAAGCTTTCAAACATACTCATAATGGCCAAGCGCAAGACTCAAACCCAAATGAAAAGAGATGAGATGGCAGTGATCCATAACGGTGAATACTTTAGACACCCACCCACCACCCACCGACCCCCGTTCTCCAGTATTTTGATTAGCGGTTACACATAGGTTTAAGAGTCAGAATTGATCATGCATACATAAACCACTCCCACAAACTAAAAGGTGAAGATCCTTACTTGCAATGAACCATTCACTCTTAAACACTTTATAACAGAGTGTTCTGACCTGCAACCTACGTGTGATAAGTATTATAATGTACATGACATGAAGGGACATTTTGATACTATACATATCACTTGTATTTTAGATTTCCTGAAGGAAGTAAATCTTTATTTTAAACTATAACTTGTATGCCATCACCTAGAACATTGTTATCTAATGTAAATACCGCCCCTTTTTAGCTTCTTTTCATCTGTACTCATCAACATACACCATTTAAATCTCCCTTTGATTGGGAAGCTTCACATTTTACTGTTACCAACGTGTTACCTTTGTACTTTAAACTATTTAGTTTTTGATATTACTGGTAGATATTAAACATTTTAGTATTTTGTTTTACATTTATACATACAACCTATTGTATGGCGCTAAATAGCCTAAATGTACCGGTGCGCCGTTAAAAATATTTTTAAAAATCAATCAATCAGTTTTGCAATTTCCTTATTCTGTCTTGCTTAAAGTTTCTGCACTTAAGTAGGTTTCTTTGTGTCTGTTGGCATTTTCTAGAAGTGCCCAGTTGAAATGATCAAAGCTTTGACATCTACTTTCCACCACTCCTCTATTACTATTACAGAACGCTCGATTACTCTCTAACATCCTGTTGACGTGTCTAATACTTCACAAATATTAACCAAGGCAAGGAACTAAAAGTGAAGTAAATCATAAGTTACACCTCTTGATTTATAAATATTAACTTTGATCTCTTAATCTATTTGTAAAATATCAAATATATAATCTGAAGTTAGAATATAAAGCTTATCTAATTCTAATGTCTGATTAATATTTTAAAACTTCATATCGAACTGTTTATTCAGATTTCACTTATTATTTTGTTTCTGATAATATTCTTAAATTTAGCCATTGTTTTAATTTATATTTGCATATACAATGGCAATTCTTATATTTAGCTTTTGTACAAAAAATAACTATCATTATTTTAACTTTCAAATTTTTTATTTATTATTAATTGCCATTTCCAATGTTAGTTTTGGTAGTGTACATTCTCAATCTATCATTTTCAATGTTCAACCCTCCCTCTCTCTGTCTGTCTGTCTCTCTCTCTCTCTTTCTCTCTCTCTCTCTCTCTCTCTCTCTCTCTCTCTCTCTCTCTCTCTCACACACACACACACACATACATACATACATACATACATACATACATACATACATACATACATACATACACACACACAAGCGCGCGCGCGTTCGGTAGACCGATACCACCCATGTGACATATCAATTAAACTGAAAAAAGAGCTATGGAAGTTTTGACTGTGAAACCCTGCAGTCGTAGTGCCATTGCAAGCTTATTATCAGCCACGACTTCGCTTAATTTAAATCACAAGGTCGCGCATTTTTTCAAACTATTTGCTACTACATATAGCTACTATATAGGTTTTCTATATTGAGAACGTTCAAACTAGACGCAAAAATATTCTAAGCCCAGCATGGTTTTCGTACAATATATAAACAAAGATCAGTTCACTGTTTTTTAATGTTTGTGCGCATATCCATTAATTTTTCTTCTTTCACTCATGTTGTTGTAAAATTATAGGGATTATATAGGTAATAGGGAATATTTATCAGAGTATGTGTGACAAATGCGTTGTCTAATATGTTAATATGTATGATTATATATATATATATATATATATATATATATATATATATATATATATATATATATCACATCACATCACATCACATCACATCACATCATATCATATAGTCATTGGTGATTGCACAATTGACTTAATTTGTCCGTCAGAGACTGACGATGATATTAGCATACTTTTTTATAACCTGCATGATCGACAAAACATAAATGATTCATTGATACCAATCAATTAACAATCTCCAGCTATCCATCCCCCTCTACCTCCCTTCATTTATACACACACAAAAACACACACACACACATATACATGTACATATATGTATCCATATAGAGAGAGAGATAAAAATATATATATATATATATAGAGAGAGAGAGAAAGAGAAAGATAGATAGATAGATAGATAGATAGATAGATAGATAGATAGATAGATAGATAGATAGATAGATAGATAGATAGATAGATAGATAGCAATCTAAAATACATATTAATATGATCTGATTGTAGGTGCAGCAGCTTTTGTCGCAGCTTTAATATATGTATCGGTTTCAAGAGCTGGTAAGTGACAAAAATGATCTGAGGTCTATTTAAATCTTTTGGCATTAAACATGTGGTATACCTGAAATCTTAATTGATATTGATAATTGTCAATTTTGTAAAATGTTGTCAGAATCTGATATCAAACGGCTGCTACACCTTGTATCACGAAATAATGTTATTATTCTTACAAATTGTTACAAAGCAATACGATTTTAAAGAATTGAACTGTTTGACGTTTAAAGAAACAATCGTTATTTAATTGATTTTTATGTGAGTACAACATACAATTAAGTATTAATGTAAAATCAACCATGGTCAAGAACGATGATGAAAAGTTTTCTATGTTTTTCACCAAAACAGTTTTTTACATTCTCTATGCAGAAATGCCTTGTGTCTATCAATCTGAATTATCGTACTAGTTTAATCTCTCTCTCTCTCTCTCTCTCTCTCTCTCTCTCTCTCTCTCTCTCTCTCTCTCTCTCTCTCTCTCTCTCTCTCTCTCTCTCTGTTCTAGTGCATATAGTTCTCTTCATAGTGAAAACATTAGAACAAACGTATACACCAGTGGTATTACAATATGTGTTGTGTGTGACGGGAAGAATGACAAAATATCTTGACTAATGCTTGCACTGTCACATGAATGACGCATCTCTCTCTCTCTCTCTCTCTCTCTCTCTCTCTCTCTCTCTCTTTCTCTCTCTCTCTCTCTCTCTCTCTCTCTCTCGCTAAATACAGAAACTATTTTCATATGTTCAATACATTGCGATAAGAACAATTAAATCGTTGCTTTGTAATATGTCTATAAACTACATATAATCGCTCAGTACGACGATTAGTATTATTATTAGCTCAGTATTATTATTACTATTAGTATAGTATTTGTACGTGATATTATGCTCCGAATGTTTTGTGTCGTAATACAATAAATAACCACATATATTTTGAAACTGTATGCCACATGTTGCATTATGAGGGCGGGGTGCGGCTGTTATTGTAGTTTGTTTATGTGGTTTTATTTTGGTTATGTTATTATTATATTGTTATATTTCTGCAAAAATATCCCTATTTGCAACATTCGATATGAATAGTGACTTACAATAGTGATACGTTTGTGACAATTCTGTAGTATTCATCCATTACATTAATGTCATATACAATTTTGTATTAAATTCTAATGTGAAACTTTCTCGCAATGAGTCAAGAGCAAACAAACCACGTACTCGGTCAGTTCTTATATCACTGTATATTTCGATAATTCATTACCAAATTAGTCCTCTGGTAGTTTAATCAGAGTGGCACGATCGCATGTTCAGACAAGCACAAGTATATAGGTTGATGATCACATTTTCAGAGAACGATACGTTAATAGGTTAATGATCACATTTTCAGACAAGGACAAGTAGATAGGTCAATGAACGCTATCTTTAAAACCTAACTTTGATGATTGTGATGTATATCTGTTTTACTGTTATTGTTGTAATTGTTAGCTGCCATCAAATGTCTTAGCTGCTCTACAGCTGCAAGACCTCGTGATTGTGAGTACGTTCAAGAATGCGGCGCTCATGAGGTAATTCACATGTTCTAAATCCTTGTAATGTAACATTAACTTTAGTTGAAATTGAATCTGTGTTTCAAGTGTAAATGGCTAAAATAATACTTATGCAGTTAGTTTGACTTCAGCCGTCTCTTCTAATCGTTGCTGATAATCCTAATAAAACGAAAAACGTTTACGATTGGTAAGAACCACCACCTCTCAAAAACGAAACAAGAAACATGCGTAAAGAAACATTTCCTCTGCTAATTTCAAAACACAGTTTTAATTTCTTTAAGCCGCTTATAGTGAAATAGAACTGCTGCAAACCAAATATTTTAATTCCAGTAATATATAGCTGAAGAAGAAACCACATTTAGGCGTATAAAGTTAATTTCATATTAATAATACGGTGCATATAATATTTAGCTAAGGGTACGCCAAAATTTATAATTCCCATGCTTTAATCTAATGTGCTTGTGATCCTGTTATCACCACTGTATTCCCTTTATTCACCTTTTCTTCCGCTTTGTTATTCTCTCGAAATATATATTACCCATTTCTGTAATGTAATGCGAGATGAATTCTAATCCACTCTTCCATATCAGAGCCAGTAAAATGTTCAAGCTGTTCCACAGCCGTTTCATTATAGTTGAACGAAATTTTGTACATAAACCTCAGAATCAATGATCCAATATCAGACATGCAATACGAATCAACATGTGCGACGGACATTGACCCTTGGGTATACACTAACCCTAGTATAACCTACCCGTTGGTCATAACTTGTAAATACCGTCGAGACTTTCACGATATCGCATGGAAGTTTATATGTGCCGGTCGTACTGGCTTTTTTGGTATATCCTTAACCTTAGGAATCATAAGTTACAAATATTGGAGATTCCCATACCTTGTTCGTAGCATACGTGCAAAGCACAAGATTCCGTAAGTTAAACACCTGCATATTCTCACTCCTCCTCCCGCCAATCGTATGAAAAGCAATTGGAATAACCATTATATATATATATATATATATATATATATATATATATATATATATATATATATATATATATATATATATGTGTGTGTGTGTGTGTGTGTGTGTGTGTGCGTGTGTGTGTGTCTTCTTCCTTTTGATGAGCTGTAATATACATCACCATAACGGTTTGTTTTGCACAGTCGAAGCACATCATATATGGTGTGTGCATGTGATATTGTTCATACGAAAACATGTTATCATATCAATTTATAGGATTCCAATTGCCAGAATTAACCCATGAGATCATAGCTCAGTTTGAAATGTGGGAAATGTCATTACTCAAATGTCTGAAACTTGTGTTGTTCTAATATTGATAATAGCATTTTATTCAGTCATGTTTCAAATCTATTTGAATTCCCATTAATCATTGTGAGGAAAGTTTACTCGTATTGGAATATGGCAAATTTATTTCATAGGTGATTGTTACAATTAAAACGAACGTTCAGTAATTGGAAAGAGTGATTAGAGTGTAGTGGAGACCTGATAAACGAATCCCCATGACAATGTCAAGCGTAGTTCAAATGGTAACATATAGGACGACACAATCATTATGTTGCGAGCCATTTTGTAGAATCGATCAAGAAAGGGAGATTACAATTAAAAGGCCAAATGTGTTGGATTATGACCAATTTACCGCACATGGCTTCGTTCGAATTAGGCGAAAATTAAATTTATTTTCTTCTTAATTTACAAACTAATCTCACCATTTTCTTTGTTGTCTCAAAAAAACATAATCTAAACCTTAGATCACGCTATTTCATTTAAAGTCTAATAGTGACTAGTAATTCCAAATAATCCACGTTTAAAATCTGCATTGCAATAAAGGCATCATGATATGAAATGATAAACTGAATAAAATTCACAATAAAACGAAATATAAATTTAACACTCACCCCTTTGGCTGGAGATTGAAAGACGAGCTTATCTATCCTGTGATTAGATACTTTAGGTCCCGTAAAATTGATCATAAATATTCTGCCTTATATACCCTCAAATAGGTGAGCATAAATCACAGCAAGATTACCGTGCACCACGTGAAACTAATGTTCCGGATTTCATGTAAATAAAAAACAGGCACATGCAAATCGTTACACGCCGCTTACCTTGGAGAAAACCACTTTTAGGTAATGCATGTACGACGAAACAAAGAAAATGGTGAGATTAGTTTGTAAATCAAAAAGAAAATAAATTTAATTTTCGCCTAATTCTGTGACAATACCTCCCCCCTAAGAATAAAAATGTACACATTTTTAAAACTAACACAGAATATAAGAAAAATAACTACTGATAATATCTTACAACATTTACACTGGTTATACTACAATCTGGATTTATTACTGGGCAAATCCATACAAATTTCCCATCATGCCCTACTCAAGTAGTCTGCACCTACATTTTCAACTCCCCTTATTGCTTCTACACGGAAGCGATAAGGTTGTAGTGTTAGCGCCCAACGCATCAACCGAGCGTTAGCGACCTTGGCCTTGTTTAAATACAGTAGGTGTTGGTGATCAGTCTCGAGAACGAAATCTCTCCCAAATAGATATGCGTGATACTTCCCAATTCCCCATACTACGGCCAAACATTCCTTTTCTATGACGGAATAATTCTTCTCCCTGGGTAGCAATTTCCTACTCGAGTAAGCTACGGGTAACTTACTGTCGTCCTGCTCTTGCAGTAAAACTGCCCCCAACCCAGTTTCAGAAGCATCTGTTCTTAGAATTAAAGGTTTGCTGACATCTGGCAATTTTAATATAGGTGCACTAACAAGTTTCTCTTTCAGAGTACAAAATGCTTTATCTTGTGGCGGTCCCCATTCAACTTTGTTTGGTTGCCCCTTCTTGGTCAAATCAGACAACGGGCTAGCAATGGCTGCAAAGTTCGGTATAAACTTTCTATAAAAACCTACTAGACCTAGAAATGATCTTACCTGCGTTTTATTGGTTGGCTTTGGTGCGTCTCTAATTGCTTCAACTTGCTTGGGATGAGGTTTTAACTGACCCATACCGCTGACCCTATGACCCAAACAATCTAAATCTGTATAACCAATACTGCATTTAGTGGGTCTCACTAAGGTTCGCTTTGCGGAGTCTATTGAAGAGCTCGCTCAGGACGGACACGTGCTCACTCCAAGTATTCGTGTACACGAATATGTCGTCTACAAAGCTATCAACGTTTGCTAAACCTTTAAGCAGCTTACGCATCAAACGACAACAGGTGGCGCTGGCTCCAACTAACCCGAATGGCATCACTTTGAATTGATACAGTCCTTTATGGGTCGCAAATGCTGTCAATGCTCGGGATTCTGGGACAATGGGAACCTGCCAATATCCCTTGGCCAGATCTAACTTGGAAATCCATCGGTTTCCCGACAACTTCGCAAATAGACCCTCCATATCTGGCATTGGTTCTGCATCGAACACAGTGATTTTATTCAACTGCCGAAAATCGATACAGAATCGGTTCGTCCCGTCCTTTTTCCTGACTAGCACTACTGGAGAAGAATATGGCGAGTTGGAAGGTTCAATCACCCCCAGATCCAACATTTTACCCACCTCTCCGTACACAGCTTCACGTGCGTTGTATGGCACCGGATATCCCTTGATTCGAATAGGGTCAGACGTATTCAGCTGAATTTTGAGGTCCAACAAAGTTGTACAACCTGGTCTGTCTGTGAATACATAAGAGTGTTTAGCCAAGAGCGCATTAATCTGTTGACGCTGGTCTTTCGTCAACTCCGCACTCACATCGACTTTATCTATCCCTTCCCCCGCAACTCCCAAGGGACATTCAAGGGAACTCTCGATATTCGAATCAGCTTCATCATCGTCTACGACTGCCGTACAAACGACATTTAAGACCCCCTTTTCAACATTGTCGCTCTGTCTCTTAATATACAACTTGAGCATGTTAGCATGGAATGTTTTTAAATCCCCGTCCATGTCAACTTTATAGTCCATGTCACCTTTTACCTCTTTAACTTCATAGGGACCTTTCCACTGGACTAATAACTTATTTGAACTCGTTGGAAGAAGCAATAGAACCTGATCTCCCACAAGAAATTTCCTATTTCGCGCTCTGCGGTTGTAATACTTGGCATATCTACGCCCCGATTTAATTAATTCGTCACGTGCCATCTGGCATGTACTCTCAAGTTTATTTCTTAGATCTAACACGTACTGGTAAGTTGTTTTTATTTCCTCGTTCGCGACGTCACCAGTCCATAGTTTGCGTAGTATCCGCATAGGGCCTCGAACTGTCCTACCGTACAACAGTTCGAAGGGTGAAAACCCTAAACTTTCCTGCGGTACTTCACGGTACGCGAACAGAACAGCGTTCAAATAACGGTCCCAGTCTTGCGGACGTTCCGCGCACATCTTTCGCAGCATGCTTTTCAGGGCACCATTAAATTTCTCTACGAGTCCATTGCACATCGGATGGTATGGGGTAGTGTTTAGCTGTTTGATGGATAACAGCCTACTTATTTCACCCATGAGGTCAGAGGTGAATTGGGCACCACAATCAGTGAGGATTCCTTCTGGCACCCCTACCCTACTGAAGATATCAACTAATGCTTCAGCTACCCTTTCCGTTTCAATAGTTGGTAACGCTACGGCTTCGGGGTATCTGGTCGCGTAATCAACCAGAGTAAGAATATACCGATTCTTTCTTTCGGTAACCGGGTGTATTGGTCCTACAATATCTACTGCCACTCTTTTAAACGGTGTATCTATTAATGGCATCTGTCCTAAGGGCACCCTTGTGACCCTTCCCTTACAGACGGTTTTCTGACATACGTCGCACGACCTACAGAACCGTGTGACATCGCCATTAACACCTGGCCAGTAGAATTCAGCGACTACCCTGCTAGTGGTCTTAGCCTTACCTAGGTGTCCTGCCATGCTTGACTCATGCGCCACCCTAAGTACTTGAGATCTATATCTCTGGGGTACGACCACTTGCCAATACTTCTTATCCTCCCGAGCGCTAAACTCCCTATGAATTAATCCGTTCTTGCGTACGAATCTCGAGCTACCCCAACGCTTGCAGTGTTTAATCGCGCCGGACGTGATTTTCTCAACAATTGTTCTGATGGATTCATCACGTTCTTGCTCTTGTTTGAAATCATCACGCGAAATTTCTGAGATCGATTCAGGGACTATTAATTTATGAAACGCGGTTTTCTCTCGCCGTGTTTGCGCTCGCGTTTCGACTGCCTGAGCCAAAGGTATTTTAAAATCGGCCATGGTTGGAAGACGGGAACCTTCAACATTACCGATCGTCAGATCGTAAATAGGGTTTTCCATACAAAGGGCATCAACAGTTCCCGTTAGGAAAGGTGTTTTGACCGTGATCCTTGCTACGGGAATGCGACCGATCGTCTGATCAAGTAGCATACATGGGGACTCCCATCCGAGTATTTGGTTATCCTGCACGAGACTACGTTTGATCACTACGCCCGTGCAACCAGTGTCAAGTAATACTACGACTTCTCGACCGTTGACAAACCCTCTCGCGGTTGGTACACGCGCTTCGGGAAATAGACACGTGCCAAGCGAATGAATACAAGGTTCTACCTGTACGATGTTATCAGATATACCTTTACTTTGTATAGCCACTGCTACCTTATGTACAAGTCCCTTTCTTTTAGGACAGTCTTTTTGAACATGACCCCATGCATTACACAAGAAACATTGCACTCGCTGAATAACTGGATTCCTAACTGACCTATTTACCTCAGCTGATTTTACAAGCTCCCTAGGCATAGGTCTCGCAGACTGGTTTCCAGACTTAAAATCTTTTAAAACCACGTTCTGGGTTCCCCCATGAGCTTCGGCAAATAAATCGGCTTGCTTAGCCATATCTTTTACGTTTGTGAAGACTTTCTCCTTCAGAAATTGATCTAATTCTCGCCCAAATGTATTAAATAATTGATCTCTGAGCAAGAAATCAGTCAACCCTTCAAACGTTTTCACCGCTTTGCCGCATTCAATCCACCGCTCAAAATAGTTCGCAATTCTAACGGTGAACTGACCAAAGGTTTCTCCCTTATCGGGCTTACTATACCTGAACATTTTACGAAAACCCCGTTCAGTGAGCTCGTACCTTTTGAGAAGTGCTTCTTTTAGGACGTCGTACTTAAACACATCGTCTCTCGGAAGTCGCGAGTATACATCTAGTGCTTTACCTTTTAATAGAGCACTAAGATGCAGTGCCCAGTCATTTTGACTCCACTTCTGGTTTTCAGCATACCGCTCAAACCGATGAAGATAACTATCCATGTTATCTTTTTCATCGTCAAAGGGAGGTAATTTGGGGCCCTTAATTTGCTAAAGGCAGAATCGTGTTCTCTTCCAGATGTCGCTAATTCTACCTTACGCTCATGATCCCGTTGCTTTGCTTTATCTTCTAACTCTAACATTTCTACTTTTGTTCGTTTATCTAACTCTATTCTCCTGTCCTCCGCTTCCATTTCCCATCCTATCCTGTCCTTTTCGGCCTGCTTCTCTAATTCTATCTTTTCCCTTTCGGCCTGCTTCTCTAATTCTATCTTTTCCCTTTCGAAGGCCCATTTCCTTTCATCGGCTACCCTTTCTAATTCCTGTTTCCTTTCATCGGATTCCCTTTCTAATGCCCGTTTCCTTTCTTCGGCTTCCCCTTTTTCCCTTTCTGATTCCCTTTCTAATTCCCGTGCTCTTACCCTTTCTTCCCTTTCCCGGGCTTGTTCTTCTTGAATAAATTTCCTTAAGCTTTCACCTTCATATCCAAATTCTTTGCCTAAGGCAACCAAGTCTTTAAAGGATGACATGACAATGACAATTGTAATATGAATATAGATAGGTAACCAAACCAATGCTTTAAACACGTTTATACTAGATACACGGATCTAGATAAACTAAACGAAAATAAACCCCAACTTGAGTATTATCTTGTAAAGAAGGTCACGCTCAAATATAAACATTAAATGTATACTTTCACAAAAATGATAGACAGTTCACTTAATCCAGCGATCCTACTTCTGACACCATTATAACAGAATTGTTACCGAGAGGATGGTGGATTAAATGAACAACACAAACACAATATGTGAAAGAAAAGATAAATTTATGAAATAAATTATTAATGAAAAATAATGATGTATCAACACAATAACTCATGCGCTCAACCCACAATTACACTCACAACCATTCACAATACATGAATAAATGAAATATCAATACAAAATAAAACTCAGATATAAAGGGATCTCTTGGACTATACACAGAACCAAGGAACCTTTACGAAAGTTATATTACCGCAAGTATAAATTATGATGACAAATCAAACTATACTATCGCACGTATGGATTGCGACATCTAGCACGAACATATACATGTATTCAATCAAGTTGCTAGCTTTTATTGAGATTCATGCAATCCCTAGAAATACTATTGTGATCTGAAATAACTATGTAAATACAACAATGTATTCAATTGTACTACAATTGCAACACACATATGTGTCTCGACCCTGTATAACCGTACGATTCACTAACAGTTGAATCGCCGCCCAGTTTCCCCGAAGGCCTAGGGTTGACCAATACTTTTATCGGCCGTTTGCCCTTCACGGATCCACCACAGTTATACGTAAAGACAGCATACAACATCTACTAGAACCAACGTTCCTCAATACCCTAGATGTCGCCCCGGATGTTTACAACTTTAGACAGCTCCGACACTCGGACTTCTAGATTTCCGGATATTTACACGTCATGACAGATGTAGACGAACAGACAGTTCGACAGACAGACAGTCAGATACTTCAATTCGATTGCACAATAAATCAGCAACAATTTCAGCTACGATATCAGAGATGCTATCTGCCGACGTTATCAGAGATGTTTTCAGATGCGTTATCAGATGCGTTATCAAACGTTATCAGATGCGCTATCAGAGATGCTATCAACGATGTTATCAGATGCGCTATCAGAGATGTTTTCAGATGCGTTATCAGATGCGTTATCAACGATGTTATTAGATGCGCTATCAGCTACAATAAAGAAACCAGACTAATAATAGTTGTCTCAAAAAACATAATCTAAACCTTAGATCACGCTATTTCATTTAAAGTCTAATAGTGACTAGTAATTCCAAATATTCCACGTTTAAAATCTGCATTGCAATAAAGGCATTATTATATGAAATGATAAACTGAATAAAATTCACAATAAAACGAAATATAAATTTAACACTCACCCCTTTGGCTGGAGATTGAAAGACGAGCTTATCTATCCTGTGATTAGATACTTTAGGTCCCGTAAAATTGATCATAAATATTCTGCCTTATATACCCTCAAATAGGTGAGCATAAATCACAGCAAGATTACCGTGCACCACGTGAAACTAATGTTCCGGATTTCATGTAAATAAAAAACAGGCACATGCAAATCGTTACACGCCGCTTACCTTGGAGAAAACCACTTATTCACCCCAGGTAATGCATGTACGACGAAACAAAGAAAATGGTGAGATTAGTTTGTAAATCAAGAAGAAAATAAATTTAATTTTCGCCTAATTCTGTGACACGGTAAATGCACAGATAGCCAGGGAATGTAGGCCGTAACATTAACCCTGGCCTATGATATGCGTGATTTAAACTATAACTTGTAGAAGTCAATAAATTTACCTCTGTTTAGAGCAAAGTGTAGTCATTTTCCGATACTCTCAAATAACAAAAAGTAATTTGACCTTAGCTCCAACGGAGAAATGTTTCCTAATAGGTAATGCTGTTCCGACTCTAGATGCTGTTACAAATAACAACTGCAAATGTGATGTCAAACATTACATAAAACTTGCATCCACGAGTCATGCTTTCACATGAATGTCAACACTGGAATGGTTAGTAATGGAGTTGGCATTTGTATGATCAAGACATTGAACATGTGTATTTGGAGTGTATGTATGTTTCATACCCTTCGAACGCGAATTAAAAAAATCATACCTCATAATGTGCATGCATTATCAACGGAGACTCAAGGTTGATAAATGATTATCTGTCTCAAGCGATCTCGAGTTGAAAATACATTTGCTCTTTAAATAGTAATTTGTTAAAATATTGCCTTTGTTTAAATAGTTATGGTTATACAACTGCGTATGATTACATTCCGTTAGTGTGTCTGGAGTATGTTGAACGTGCAGCAAATGAAAAGGTACACAGTCTGTGTCAGAATAAACAAATTTATTCCACATAGTTTTTATTTTAACTGCAATAGTTTTAAGCGAATATAAAATGCTAAAGAGATATGCGAATGAGTAATTATTTAAAGTTTAATTTACGAAATCTATAATAATAACACAATGGTTTGCAAAAGCTGGACATTATTCAACACATTTTGCAAATTTAATTTTAAATTATTATCTATCTGCGCTAATAAAGTTTAAATTCATGCCATTTGAAAATTTTGATCTAAGACTTGATAGTTAAATGTCTACATATATTCATACAGCTGTGTGGTGGGTCAAATAAGTTAAATATGGTCACATGTGTTATACAGGCAACGTCTTTTAGTGTGTATATTCCATATGTTTTAAAAAGTGGTTGGTTTGCGGCAATAGTAAAACCCTCCGTTTCTCAAAACTATGATAAATTTTTTTTTTTTAGAAATGTTCCGTAGAAATGAATCTAACACCAGCGGGTTACACTATTTACAGTGTTGGTTGTACAAATATCTCTGTAAGTATAATCCAAAATTAAACTGTTTCCAATTCTCTAATGTCAGAAAAAGATAATACTTGGTTTTACATTAATCTCGATAACAATGGTACTCTTCAGTCAAGCCTTTTAAATCCAGGATTTTTCTTTTTTTTGGTTGGAAAATATGAAAAAATAGGAATGGAAAGCGGAAAACAAGTAAGTAGCTCCTGTGTAATCAGTTTGAAAGAGATCAAATGGATTATCGCTAAATAACGCTAAATGTGCGTATTATGAGTTTTAAGAGGACGTCAATCAACTTTAATAATAAAACAGGTTAGAGGTATTAAGATGCTGATAAAAGTTCCCATCAATACCAGCGAAAAACTGCGTAAGTTAGGCTTCAGGTCATTCTTTCCCCGATTTTAGAAGAACCTCATGAGAGCAGTTTTGTCCATCGATAGCTTCTTAAATTAGCTAATGCCAGATATCAATGGCCAGTAACATAACGATCCACAAAGGTACAAGAACATAGAATTTCCCTAGTATTTGTTTATTGCTCCATACCCTTATGCATAAGATTGTTTCCATTCGTTGCCATACAAGCAGAATACAAACATGTAATTCACAACATTATTTCTATCTCAACATTATCTCACGCTTTTAAGGAAATCCCAACCTTGTATTACATTAATATATTCTAAAAAAATATACATGCTAACAAAGGTCCTGAAAGTATGGATTAGCATTCATAAATACATTATGGCACACGTTTTTAAAAATCATAAACAAAACAATGAAACACCAGAAAAGTCTAATAAAAATGGAGACTTTATATCAAAGAGCATATGCACAAGAAATGGCAAAGACCTCGATGTTTAGATAAAAGGAAGGCAGTAAACTTGATTATTTAAGGTACTGCCAACATATTTCGTGCTGAGATCGATTCTGACATACACACCAGACCTAGCTCGATAAAAGTCCAACTCGGCCAATAAATATGTATCGATTCGAGATAAATAGCAGTAACAAAAACAACACAAATTGGAGTTAAATATAGCTATTGTACATTGAACATGTAAGGAGACTACCGGCAAAAATGTATTTAAGAAACAGATCCACCAAAATGCATAAGCAATTGCAATATGTTGCATATTTCCCTGAATAATATATATCTTAGTTGAATGTCGTTAGTCATAAGTCGTTTAAGCGACTATTATCATACCTGACTCCAATCATTTTAGCCTCATTCGTGCGCTAATGAGGTGCAAACTTATTCGACTTTAAGATATGTTCAGTTTACACTAAACGTTTGGAAAGAGTCTTGTGAACAATCAGATTGTTAAAGCTTTTTGGATTATTATGAGCTGTCTGACTTCCCATGATAGCTCCATAAAATCAGGAATTTTGAAAATCTCGTTTTTCTAATGGCAGCCAGCTAAATAGAAATTTCAGAATATTCATCGCAGGCAATGGAATAAACAATGTTATCAAAACTAACCATCGTCGTTTTCGGTAATTCATCTTCTGCTCGAACCGTCACTGAACCGTGAGATAAATTCGCCACCGCATCATTGTGAACACCATCCATACAATCGTTGTTTGTAGTATAATCTGTAGATAGTTTGAATCGCTTAGATGTTGACCCAAAATCACTCATTGTATAATTAAGGGGATTGTTTTCTTGAACCTAAATTATATCATGCTGTCACCATTTTCCACATGAAACAGCATTTGTGTAAACAGACTGGCTTTGCTCTTGGATAAATAGGGCATCACATCTGTTTTCTCATCCAAAATATCAGTCTACATCTTTAACTCCCTTAAAGAAATGAAATATTTTTGATCGAGTGCAAATAGAAAGAATGTCTAACTATACTGCGGAATTAGACTACCTGAGTCAGATTGCATGACTTAACGTAGTGAAAGTGGTTATCTGATTAAAGCAAAAAGCACGCTTAATCGAAACTTTGACGGCATACGATATCTTGAGTGAGTTCAGAGGAATATAGACAACTGTAATAACATAATTCAAGTTAGAAACGTTAGTCTCCAAAAAGACACGGTTGATAAAGAAAAACTCGTCGAAACG
This sequence comes from Unio pictorum, assembly GCA_030141615.1. Classification (NCBI taxonomy): domain Eukaryota; kingdom Metazoa; phylum Mollusca; class Bivalvia; order Unionida; family Unionidae; genus Unio; species Unio pictorum. The sequence continues at coordinate 13,033,725 of JARLTB010000113.1, forward strand.
TTTGAATTACGGAAATTAATGCTACAATATAAATGAATACTCACTAATACCATGTACTTGGTGTAGTTATGATTTAACGTCAATACTATCAAACTCTGTCACATCAACAATAACCACTTATTATGAACGAAAGTTTCACAGGAAAATTTGATTGGCAATAATGTTTGAAATATATCACTGATGATATTAGCGAATGTGCATAATTCCACATTTTCTTCATACTTCTTATTCAATCATTTCAAAACTTTATATTGCTTTATCTATTTAGCTAAAATGCATATATATATATATATAGTCACAATTGTTCATCTTCTCTTTAGGATTGTAAAATGAAAGAAATGTTCAAACTTAAAATCATTATATACGTTTTCGGAACAAACAAGAGAAGTTTAATTTATAATGTATGCCTAATAGTTTCAATATCATATCTGACTAAACCTTTGTCTCGATTAATGTGAAAGTTTATTATCTAACCAGTTAAGTATCTTGGATGTTGACCAGTTCAAAGTGTATGTTTCTTTTATTCATGTACTTGTTTCCTTTTCGATTTGTGCCATCTTTATTTATATTCTTGATGATGTTCTCTGTAATATACAATATCCATTGTTAAAAGCATTATGTTTGGGTAAAATAGAGTAACACATATTTTATTAAACATAAATATGAAGGAACGGTCAATTATGATTGACATAGTTTATGATCACATTTTAATATGGGATATAGTATAGCATCAAATGCTAGCGAAACGGAACGTCTACTATATGTACATCACAGTATTAAGACTTAATGGTCTTACGTTTAGGTTACAAACGACAAACGATATAATAAATGTTACCAAACAAATGGAACACAATGTAAACTTTGAACGAATTATAAGACACGTACACACTATTTAATAGAGTGTAGGCTTGTACAGTATGGTGTATTAGGTGATTAAGAACAATTACATTACAAGCTGAAGAGTTTATTTCTATGTTGACTTTCGTTTTATGGCTTTGAGTACCACGTTGAATGGATTTTCGGATTTAGTAGCGAAATCCTTCAAGGAAAGACTGGTATACAAAACAGTGTCCACATATTATTAATGTAACATCGGCAATCACTGTTTTGAACAATATTGACCACTTAGAAAACAAAGCGATCAATTACAAAAAGATCAAACATAGTTCAAATGATATAGAAGTTGCAATCAGACGAAGAAAAGAAACTGCAGCACGACTGAGAAAAACTGAAACAGGAACCTCTTAGGAAATATTAAACAAGCGAGAAAGCGATACTAGACAAACTTACACGAATGGATATATGCTGAAAACAAACTTTATACGAATATAATAATTACAATTTGATGAAAAGTCACACAAACTAGTATTTTGGTCGATACGTTGAGTAGCATATGCACATCAAAAATGGCAGGTGCATTATTCTACGGTCCCACTGAGAGAAAATTATATATTGCCCTTCTACTCGATAACAAGCATATTAAATTTCAATCTTTTTACTTAGGAAACAGTTTAGTACAATTCAGTACAACGTAGTATCCATTGGATTTATCATAGCAGCAGAACAAGAACTATTTTAGTATGTGACGGCTACTACATCATGGAATGTACAAGACCAAAATAAAATATGGAATGACTGGACATGATTTTGTCTCTAAATTTGTTTGCTCTAACTTGAAACAATTTGTCAACACCAACAGTGTACTAACAGCAATTATTTAACAGATTGACCACCGTGAATCATTTAACTTCATTAATAACATTCACTCTAAGATTTAATTAAAATGGCCAAAACATATGTAATGGCGTATATGTAGCAAAACATCTGTGCATCTGTGCATGTTCATCTCTATAAATACTTTGACATACATCCATGACATTTAATACCTGACCACTACATCTTATCCACCCCACCCTCATATCTGTAATTATCAAAATATTTACTCTTAAATAAGCATTTTCTTTTTTCACATCTATATAAATTAGCATATTTATACATATGTATAAATATACATTTGATTGAATTTCACTGTGATTGAAATCAATTTAAATTACTTGGTATTGTTTTTAATTTTTTTTTTTACATTTTGGTCAAGAACGATAAATCTTACGCATTTAAGCTAAACGCAAGAAATTCAAAATACTAGCCTAACGGACGGCATTTTATCATGGTAACACATCCTATCCTCGATATGTTTCGTTCCTAAAATGTACCAGTGTAATAATATAATTTACATAATACGAGTCGGATAAAAGTCACAGACATAAGCCAAGCAGTTTGCTCATTTTAACAAGTTGAAAATGCTGGTCGATATATCCCATTTTCTTTGTTTGAAAATGCCATTGAGCCTTTGAGGCCATGGCAGTGCTTCGCGCCTAGCTCGTAGCAGTTTACAAGTGCTTGACTGCATCAGCAGACATGGACCAATACAATAACCATATTTTCTGCAACAAAATATGCGAATATACGTTAACTATTTAACTATTTAATGTTCTTAACTTGGTGGTTCATAAAGGTGAGAAACAGGAGATTCATCTCTGCCTCAATTGTAATTCGGTCGATACAGGATGAGCTAGTCCTTGGTTCGTAGATACGTAAAATTATTTTAAGGCAATGGCAGTATCCCATGTATGCAATAATGAAAAGCTGACGAGTAAAATGTTTTTCTACAAAAATTCCAACCTACATTTAGTTATTGGTTTTGAAAATAAAAATTAATGAATTACGAAACAATGAGTGTTTTCTTTGATAATGTAAAGTTAGCCACAACATTGGTACAACGTTGAGGTTACTGATAAAGCTGCAACACCGTTTCTACAATATATGTCACAAAAACATAAACCTAGGCTGAATACAAATGTAATGTATATAAATGAGAATGTGAATTGAAGATGCTGAAAACAAGTTTTTTGCTAGTTAGCAGTATGATAATGAAAAATGTTACATGATTTCAAACCTTCAAATTGATACGTACATGAACTTGCTATGAATTCAGAGAACTTCAGCAGATGATGTTTAGGAACCTTTTATGTTGTCATAAAATCATTACCCGCAGTGAGCATAATAGGATGTGTAGCTAATAGTGCCGAATATTAAGTATTGCATAAAGACGATCCAGCAAAGAACAAACATACTTACATCGGAGAGAGAGATTCTGATACGTAGAACACATTATAAGACTATGATACTTTCAAATAAAGGTTGGCTCCAATCAAGCTGATTTTCATGATTAAAAAAAGTAAGATAATCACGGAATCAAAAAACGAAACTAAATAACTTAAGTACAAACATTATTGATTTGATCAACAGTATCACAACTGACGACAAAACTTCGCGACCTGCATACTAGACAATCGAAATTACATTATAGAAAATAAAAGCAACCAAAAAACAAATATTTCGTTTTAAAAAATCGTTTTACCTAAAGAAAATATCAATGAGGTTGAAATGGATTCTTATATACATTTGTCATGTAGTAAATGAAATCTTAATTTTGTGTTTATCTTCCTAAGCCAAATTCAGTATATAACTTTAGATACAAAGGTGCATATTTACTTCCATACATGTATTTCGTAGGTAACTATTTAAGGATTCTTAACTTCAACTTCTGATCCCTTAGTACTTGGTAGAAGTAACCTACGCATTTTTGGTGCATCTAACTGTCCCCAGACACAGGACGTATAGTTCGTTTACTCTTACAGAAAACATTGGAGATTTCTCGCCTATTGCATTAAGTAGGTATGTGAAAATATATGATATGCAATCATATTTTAAAGTCCCTCTAGACTAAAGGGATTCTTAAAATATTTTTCATAATAATGAGAGAGCAACCAAATAGTCATAGAAACCAGAGCAATGCTTTAGGTGCTTTATTATGTGTAATTAAGCCACAAATCACCTTGAAACAAACAGGTCTTTGCGTGTACATAATTATTGCTATTAATCTATGATTGTATGAACAGACAGGCCAAAGGAAATTGAATACACCTGCTGTTTCATTTCGCTAGTGCATTGTTATAAACGGCGCTATTTCACCGTTCCAAAAAAAATTGAAAGAGCCGATTATATATCTAAGGAATGTTGGAAAACGTATGTGCCGTTCTCTTTGTAATTTTGAATACAATCTTTCCTTTTCTTTGTTCTTTTCTGTTATTTTTTGTAAAGTAGAGAAATACTACAGTGTATACAGATGTTCCACAAGATTCTTACAAATTTCTCTCTACAAGTAGCATTATTTACTGACTTGGATGTATTATCTTTAATGATTGGCAGTTACATTCAGTAGGTCCGATAAATGGTTTATGTTAAACGGGCAGGATCTTCACGTACGGAATCGTAAAGCAAATCTTAGAACGAGTAAAATAATTATTTTGTCCTAATTACTTTAAAATCCTCAGCATTTTACAAAAACAAATGCTTTAAAAGCCTAAACAGTGCCTAAGTGAGGACAGCATTAAAACAAAAAGTCATAATTAAAACAAATATTTTAACTTATGCTGTGATTGCTGGTAGAAACATTTAAAGTAAAATCGCAATACAAACACGTATAACATGTGGCTTTCAAGACGCTTATATATGAATATATCGAGAGTAGATATAAGAAAGCTTTAATCAGATACAAATACTTTCAAAACGCTGCCATGTTTAAGTAATTCTCAATTTTATGTAAGTAAATATAATATTGTTTTAATATACAAAATAATGTTACTTGCTGTGAAAAAGTATCACCTAATAATGACTATTATAACGTTTTGTGAAACGCTTAATAAATTAACATTTGCAAGTAACCCTCTACTCTCAGTTTTCCCTATTCCCAAACTATTGAAAATTGTTTCAGCTATGTGCATCTTTTGGGAAAAAAAGAGCTATTCTTAACGCCACTGACCTTCAGGAGACTCAGCACAAGAATGAATTTGTCGCAATTCCAGACGAGCAATGGGATCAGGGTACGAAAGACGTTTTATTGTGCGCTGAGTGCTGTGATACAGAACTATGTAATGTCAAGGGATGTGGTGAAGAAGGTACGTGATATATTGTACTATCGTGAATAGTTTTGAATTGATCTTTATAGGTCAATTGCGTGAGCGACTTCAATAAAACTCATCTCGGCAGACATGTTGCCGATTCATGGAGGGGGGTGGTTGACTTTATTTTGGCTAAAGTAAACGGCGCATTTTGTTAACATAGTAAAATATAATCATGTTCATAACATTACATTTTGTTTCGGCAAATAAGAAAATATAATGTATGCTTTGCATCCCAGGATCAAACATCAGACCGGCTTTTAATTTGTATGCGGCATCTTTAATAAAGGGAGCTTGATTTACTCAGCAACGTGTAGGATTTGTGTGACGCCTATTTGTCTATATTGTGTCTTTCAATTCAGGACCTACAAGGGAGTAGAAATTAAACATGCGATGTAGTGTAATATGTTAGAGACGCATATAAATCCATATATAGCATAAGGTGTCACTAAATGCAGACTTGTTGTGCATATTATTAATCTTTGAATATCACTGAACACAACTAGAAAATATGTGATATGTACAAAATAGTATTCAGCTGATATTAAGTGGCATAATTTGTCATAGCTTTCATTACAGTCTGCATGTCGCCTTTGCCAGAGTACGGAAACTACTCTTTTGAAAGTATTTAATGACATTCTCTCTGCTTTGGATAGTGGAAAGATTACAATCCTCACTCTCCTGGATTTATCTGCAGAATTTGACACAATAGACCATAATATATTACTTCACCGTCTCCAGCATGTAATTGGCATTCAGAATACAGCCATACAGTGGCCCAAGTCCTACTAAGTCAACATGATACAAATTGTGTCTGCAAATGAAATACACTCTAGCCCAGTTGATCTATGTTGTGGTCTTCACTTCATTCTATACACTCAACCGCTTTCAAGTGTCTCAAATCATCACTCAGTGTCTCACCAATTGTACTCACATGACATCCAAATATACAAGTCTAGCCACCCATCTGAAGTTGATGCTTGCATCCAAGGAATAGACAGGTGCTTATCTAATGTATTTCTCATTCACATCCTTTACCTCAAACAATACAAATCAGCAACACCAACATTAAATTCACACAGTCAGTACGATACCTAGGTGTTAATCAGGACAGTACTCTCACATTGCACCAACATGTCATGAGCATATGCAAGGCTGCATATCTTGAGCTGAGACAAATCAGCTCTATTCACAAATATATTTCAGCTGATGCCACTAAAACACTTGTATGGTCATTATTAATTTCAAGACTGGACTATTTTAACTCAATTCTGTCTGGTTCGTCACAATATCTACTCCAGAAACTTCAAAATATTCAAAACACAGCTGCTCTGATCACCTTTAGAGTACCTCAATCAGAACACCACTCACCACTGCTCTGTACCCTACACATTTCGATACAGAATCAAACACAAAATGTGGACTCTGTGCTATGTTTCACTGACAGACTCCGGTCGAACATACCTATCCAGCCTCATCCATGTGTAAGCACCAGTTAGATACTTACGCTGTTCTTCTACAAGCTTATTCTCGTTCTCGCCACGGTGAAAACAAAGTGAAAACAAAGTCATATGGACAACGTTCTTTTGAATACCCGGGCCCGTCCACGTGGAACGAATTGCCCATTGAAATTAGACACATAGACACAGTGGTCCCTTTTAAGAGTGCTCTTAAAACTTACCTGTTTCGACTGCAGGGACAAACTTAGAGACCTAATCATATTTTGTATGTTATATGTTTAGAGCATGTTGTTTTTTGTTTTCCAATTTCATTGTTTTTGTCATTTGTTTTTCTGTAGTGTAGTCATATCATTATTGATGGTGTAAAGCGCTTAGAGCTTCGAAATATTAGACGGTATACAAAGTCCTCATTATTATTATTATTATACTCATTATTCAGCGGTAACCTGTTGGATGTTTCTAAAATAATTACCACTGGCATTCCGAGGGTGATTTTCAGACGAAACCTGTCAAAATATAATAGTCTCAGAATGTTTAAATGACATAATTAGATAAATGTTTGTCTTTGTGCCGATAGGTTTGCCCGCAGACAGTGGACCTGTATGTTATGGATGCGAGCAAGAGCGCGATCCAGACAAATGCAAACAAATTGTATTATGTGGTAGAGACGAAGTAAGCAAGTATCTCCTTGTAGTTTTGTATATTTTATATTACTGTATTCAATTATAATATAAACCATAAAGGTACAGTTTTACCTTGTGTCACCTGAACACATATACATGTAGTAATTGCTGTCAATAATGCCAAACATAGTAAATTCAAGCGGCTATCTAAGCAAATGTACTTATATTGCACTTTATCATAGGGAACGATGTAATTATCTATAACGCTTTAATATATTTATTACGTATGGCAATCGACGTAATTTGAGTATGACGTTTGGTTTCAAATAGTATCCATCCTTACTATCCAACACCCTTTTCATATAACCGAACTCACGTTCTTACAGGTAAAGACCAATTTTTGCAAAGCAATATTTTTACAGGGTACAATATTTTATTATGAGAAACCTAGCACATATTTTTGAATAGGAGCGTTTGTGCTTATAAACCTAAAAATCCTAATATATGTCTCATAATATCAATATTACATGGCAGGACCGCTCTTTTCAACTCCATTAAGACTTCTTCTGTCTCATTGTCGATATATTTTGTAGGACTATAAGCGATTTCGTTTTCGATTTTGTTGCAAAGAACTTAGCAGTAATTCTGTAATGATTCGTGAACTGTACAGCAAAAGAAGGAATGGTTGAATCATGTTGCCATAGTAAATATGAAACAGTGATGCTCACTTTGACAGCTTTGTAACTGTTCATTTCATTTGATACATACAAAATTGACGCATGTTCTTACCACAGTGTTTTTAGTATATATGTTATGTGCACAAATATGTTTCGATTAATTTCTAGAATTGAAATGTACACCAAATAAATACTATATGAAAATACTGTATATAGCAACGGACAATTAGGACACTACGTCGTTCAAATAATTCACATGTATATACTATATCACGTGATTCATAGAAAGATCATAGAAGCCACCCTTTTGTATTGTAATAGGGGATAACACCAATAATTATCCTGATAAAAGGTATAAATGAAAGTTTGTCGAAAAACCTGTCAGAACCCTGTTTCCGCACATAAAGGCCGAAGTATAATAAGTTGCACCTCCACACCGCAATTACACAGCTGGGTAAGAGTTAACTTCGTACAGGGTACACCACATGTTTCAACCACTTTTACATCGTCATCCCAGAAAATTCGTCTATACTTATGCACAACTGAACCTTGTTATACATAAGCGATACATTTGTAGTGGTTACTGAGTCTGTTTTGTCATGTAGAGTATGTATGGTCACTTACGGAAATTAACATTACAGATAATACTATAACCATCAATAAGTGTATAACGTGCCATCATGGAAACCTTATCATTTTGGACTTGTATTGCCATAAAGGTATTGTACATGAACCAAAGGAAATGTCCCTCATGGCTCATTCTAGTCCTCTATTGGAAACTTTCAATTAATGTATGGTTCTATTGGGATGTATTTTAGCAAACCAGCAAATAAATCGAGAAAAGGACAAATCTAACTAAATGACAGTCATTTCAAAGATTAGCATACATCTGTAAACTTCAGCACCCATTATTAAATACTGGAAAGCTAAACATATATTCAAGAATAAAACACACATCTTTACAAACCATTAGCTAAACTTACCAACCAAATTGTACAGAGAACAAAATCTGCTATCGTAGAAAGTTTTAATAAATTCTCCTGTTACATGTGTATTTATAGATTGGATCCAACATATTCACAACTCTAACGACAATTTAAATTATATACTATTTGTGATGTAAATATTACATGTTTGTGTGTCATACTCCTCTAGGCCTGTCATCTTTCGACGCAGATAATCGGAGTTGATAAGTTTTACAAGACTGGCTGTATACAGAGACAAATATGCCAGCAACTTGGTCATCTTGATCCGGGAAATAACGTACTGATTGGCAGACGCCAAAGAGACGTCGATATGTTGACCATATTGAAAAGGGCGTCATTCTGCAGTAAATGCTGCACAGGAAACCTATGTAATATCGGTAATTGTTCATTGGTTCATCCAACCAACACATTTCCACCATTGACTCACCCAACCACCGTACAGACTGTATTAACACCAGGTATGTACTGTTACCATATATTTCCGCCTCTTTTAGCCTCTTTTAGCCTCATTTGTTGTTTTATACTTCGTAATTTCTGTCTAAACTGAATTAATTGTATCACTATTGCGAGAATTCTGAGCAGCATGTTCTTTCCTTCTGCTTGACTTTCTGTTCTACTATGGTATGCTTTCGCTCATTGTATCTTTATTTTATTCTGTCATTGGATGATAAAACTAGTCTACCATGCTGACTTATTATGTACAACCTTGAACATGTATAATATTTCACCCAGAAATATGTTCTAATTTATAATGATACATGTTCATACAGCACTGTATTTAATACAAAATTCCTAGACCTGTTAGAAATGTAATATTTTGGATCAGTTCTACTTATTATTCTTAAGATGTATAGAATACCGATAAACACGAACCTTTAAGTCTTTATATCAATAAAATAAATTATTTTACACAAAATCAAATAGTTACCTGATAACACGTGAAACATTGTTGCTGTTGTGCCTCTTTCCTTTCTCCCTTTCATATTTTCCTTACGTCCTTTTTTGATTGCATATTTTTATATAATTATTATCGATCAGATCGTCTGACTGACTTATTCCTGCTTGTATTAACTCTATGCAATTACTAACAGGGATTGAAGAACGTACTCACACATTAACGGTGAAAGACAAATAGATACAAACGCATATATATATATATATATATATATATATATATATATATATATATATATATATATAGAGAGAGAGAGAGAGAGAGAGAGAGAGAGAGAGAGAGAGAGAGAGAGAGCTGATACTCCATACCTCCCTGCCCAGGCTTCGTAGCTCCACTGGAGTGGACACACCAGCGTCGTCGTATGACGTCGCCACAACACGAAAAGTAGCAGTTTACCGGTTCTAAGCCAACGCTCGATTGGGGTAGAGCTTGGTGCCAGGGGTTACTTCTGACGGTGGGAGAGATCATAGGGTCTCATTGGACAGCTACCGCCCGCCTTAAGCTGGGCAGCCCCCAGTCAGTAAGGTGCTTCCCACCATGGCCTGCCTGCTTCACTGGGCGCGTGGAGCTTAGAGAACCATCTCGATAAGTGGGCCACAAAACTCGGCACCAGGAAGAACTAAAAGAAGAAATAAGAATACTCCAACACTTCGTTTTTGCGACCTGGAACGTTAGGACCATGTGTCATGGACTGACCAATGAACTACAACAGATCGACGATGCGCGGAAAACTGCCGTCATTGAACGAGAACTCTCCCGACTTTACATCGACATTGCCTGTCTCCAGGAGACCCGACTTTCTGACAGCGGCACCATCAGGGAAGCCAATTACACGTCCTTTTGGCAGGGGAAGCCCTCAAATGAACCTAGGCAGCACGTTGTAGGCTTTGCCGTAAAGAACACTCTAGGTTCCTTCATTGAATCTCCATGATCAGGTACTGAGAGAATCCTTGCCCTCAGGCTGTCAACATCCTTAGGCCCGGTCCACATATTCCGCGTGTATGCTGCAACCCTCCGCTCTACCCACGAGGAGAAAGATAAATTTTATGAGGCTCTGTACCAGGCGATATCCAGCATTCCAGAAACCGGAACCCTTTCCTTGCTAGGAGACTTCAATGCTAGAGTGGGAGCCTACCATGAGGCCGGGTCCGCCTGTCTTGGAGTTTAAGGAAGAGGCAAGATCAACGAGAACGGGCAGCGACTTCTGGAGATGTGCTGCTCCCACAGCCTATGTGTGACCAACACTTTCTTCCAATGCTAGGAGATCCACCAGGTGTCTTGGAGACACTCACGTTCACTACACTGGCACCAGCTAGACCTTGTCATCACCAGGCGTACGGAACTGGCTAGCGTCCTCCTCACCCGCAGCTACCACAGTGCCGACTGCAACACGGACCATTCCCTCGTGGCCAGTAAGGTGCGAATATTACCCTAGAAGCTGCACCATGCCAAGAGGAAGGGTCACCCTCGCATCAACACCTGCTGTGCAAGTAACCCAGAGAAAACACAGCAGTTCATCAGCAATGTGCAAGAAGCTCTCGCCAAAGTGACACCTTACGACACCATTGACTCCAATTGGGCCCATTTCCGTGACTCTGTGTACAACTCAGCCATCATAGCTTACGAGAAGAGGGAAACGTAAAAATGCCGACTGGTATGATGCAATCTGGGAGGAGATGGAGTCCGTGACTGAGGCAATGAGGAAAGCCCTCCTGGCATACACGGCTGTACATAGCCCAAGAACATTGCAAGCACCTAGGAATGCAAGGATCAACGCCCAGAAGACTGCCCGCCACTGTGCCAACATATACTAGCTTAACCTTAGCAGCTGCTGACAACGGGGATGCAAGAGGAATGTATGAGGGCATCAAGAAGGCGACAAGCCCCTCAATCTTAAAGACCGCCCCCCTCAAGTAAAAGACAGGTGAAGACATCACAGACGAGAGCAAACAATTGCAGCGATGGGTTGAACACTATCTCGAGCTATATTCAACCCAAAACAACGTCACTGACACTGCCCTGGATGCCATTCCAGACATGCCTCTCATGGAGGAGCTAGACACACATCCCACCCTGGAAGAGCTCGGAAAATCCATAGACTGCCTTTCCTGTGGGAATGCTCCTAGAAGCGACAGCATTCCGCCTGAAGTTCTCAAGAGTGGGAAACCAGCGCTGCTCCAGCCGCTACACACATTCCTCTGCCCTTTGTTGGAAACAGGGATACATCCCACAGGACATGCGTGACGCCAACATCGCCAATTTGTACAAGAACAAGGTAGACCGTAGCTACTGCAAAAACTACAGGGGCATTTCCCTCCTTAGTGTTGTCGGAGAGGCTTTCGCCCGTGTTGCCTTGGCGCACTTGCAGATCCTAGCCTCTCGCGTCTACCCAGAGTGGATTTCGAGCCGGCAGGTCAACTGTAGACATGATCTTCTCACTACGTCAGCTGCAGGAGAAGTGTCATGAGCAGCAGATGCCCCTCTCTATAGCCTTCATGGACCTGACGAAGGCATTTGACCTGGTTAGTCGGAGCGGACTCTTCAGAATCCTGCAGAAGATTGCCTGCCCCCACGTCTACTTGCTGTCATCATGTCATTTCACGAGAATATGCACAGCACAGTTTGCTTCAATGGCGCAACATCAGAGGCCTTCCCGGTAATCAATGGAGTCAAACAAGGCTGTGTGCTTGCGCCGACTCTCTTCGCCATATTCTTCTCCATGCTTCTACAGTATGCCTTCAAGGGCTGCAGCGATGGAGTGAACATCCATAACAGGGCTGACGAAAAGCTGTTCAACATCGCCCGTCTCCGTGCTAAGAATAAAATCACAAAGGTACTCATCCCTGAATTTCTTTTTGCCGATGATGCAGCCTTGACATCCCACACGGAAGATGGACTGCAGCAGCTGGTATGCCGCCTCTCCAACGCTCGCAAGGAATTTGGACTGACCATCAGCTTAAAGAAAACAAACGTCATAGCGCAAGATATGCAGACTCCCCTCCATCTGTCACCATTGATGGATACAACTTGGAAGTTGTCGAGAACTTCACATACCTCGGGTCCAACATCTCCAGCTCACTCTCAATTGATTACGAGGTGAATGGTAGGATTGCTAAGGCAGCTGCAGTGATGGCCAGACATAACCAGAGGGTATGGAACAACCCCAACCTCACCGAGGAGACCAAACTTCGTGTCTACCAAGCCTGCGTGCTCAGCTCACTCCTCTACAGCAGCGAAACATGGACCACTTATGCAAGTCACGTGAGAAAACTCAATAGCTTCCACCTGAGATGTCTGCGGCGCATTATGCACATCAGGTAGCAGGACAAAGTACCGAACACAAAAATACTAATACGCACCAACATCAACAGCATGTTCGCCATTCTCAGTGAGAGGCGCCTTCGCTGGCTCGGCCATGTCAAGAGAATGGACCCGGGCCGCATCCCTAAGGACATATTATATGGCGAACTAGCAGAAGGTACACGACCAACTGGACGTCCACGCCTGCGCTACAAAGACGTTTGCAAGAGAGACATAAAAACGGCCAGCATCGATGTCGACAAATGGGAGAGTTTTGCTAATGACCGTCCCATCTGGGGCCTAGCTGTCAAGCAGGGAGTTAGCAAACCTGAGGATGACAGAAATAGAAAGCATGCTCAAAAGAGAGCCAGAAAGAAGGAACAGCTGACTTTGGAGCTACGTCATCATCTAACGCAGACATACATACATACATACATACATACATACATACATACATACATACATACATACATACATACATACATACATACATACATACATACATACATACATACATACATACGAATAAATATATATATATATAATAATAATGTAAATGCTTCTGTGATGGTAAGTGTATAACAGTTTCATCCATTATCATAGAATGTGTTAAATATTATTTTGCGCATTCAGAGCATTTTGGTGACAGAACTCCCTTGGTTAACGCATCCATCTATAGTGTAAACACTTTTAAATCGATAATATCAATTTGCATTCCAGTTTACAATTCATCCATTTTAAGAACTCAAAGCATAGATTTATTAGAATTAAGAAATACTCATCTATTAAAAAATCAGATCAATCTTCGAAAGTTTTAACTGTACTAAATCAGATGAATATACTTAAGTTGCTTTACAAAGGTATGACAGCAGCTTAAAAGTCAATGGTACTAAGACTAAGTTAGTTATTTTAGGCACTAACTTAGTCTTAAGAAATCACAAAAGTATCATCTTACTATTTATACATAAAAGACAGGAAAAATGTCTGAGTTCATTACAATTAATATGATACTACTTTGTACGTTAATAGAATTTTGAGTCTCTGTCAATGATTCCAATTACACCAATTTAAAAATTGTGATGCTTTCAAAATATATGCAAAATGAAACAATATACCGCTCAATAAAGGACGTAAATTCGTGACGTTCTCTCGTTCATCCAACTTGTTCATGTGAGGAACGGACACTTGATCATGCGTCGTTATTTTAACCATTATGACATGTATGATGCAAGAGCTTTCGTTCTGAAAACATGATTAACCCCTATTTCAATTAGTATGCTATAAAAATGAACCATCCTGTATGCGATAGTTCTTAATGCTATCGAACAACCTGCTGGAACCACACATTCACACAGGCAAAGGTCAAAGCATAATCTGTATACCCATCAAACACTACGCTGGACAAACGACGACTTCCTACTACAAACACTACTGTTTATATTGTATATAACAGGCATTCAGATGCATGCAGTAAAGCAGCATATATACTCATACGATATAAAACATACCTAGAATGTGTATCGTCATGTTTTATAAAGAACACGCATATTTCAGCCCAACTAATTAACAGACCCCAATGTTATATCGTTAATGAAGTCACACGAAACATGAAGAGACGAAGACGCTTGAACATGATTATCCGTATATATCTAACCATTATAACATCCATAAAAACCTCTTGATCATTAACTGTCTTCAAGTAGTAACAAGACCATTCATTCTCTTTTAAGCAAACTGTAATGTTTTGTCTGTGCTTAAAAAAACAAAATCATCATTGAAAATACACCAGAAACCTCATTCAAAATGCATTGGAACGTTGCATGAACGCGCTTAAATAAGCTATTCCTTTGCCCAAAACACATGCATAGAAATTCGGATGTCATCGTCACACTGTTTTAAACATGTTGAAAATTACATGGCAGTGTACAAATATCAAAACATTGTTCATTGAAGGAGGATAATTGTTTCCATAGCTTGCATTGACGTATGTGTGTGCTACTTCGTATTGCTTGCATTGATATGTGTGTGGTATTGCTTGCATTGATATGTGTGTGTTATTGCTTGCATTGATATGTGTGTGTTATTGCTTGTATTGATATGTGTGTGTTATTACTTGCAGTTATATATGTGTGTGTTATTGCTTGCATTGATATGTGTGTGTTATTGTTTGCATTGATATGTGTGTGTTATTGCTTGCATTGATATGTGTATGTTATTGTTTGCATTTATATGTGTGTGTGTGTTATTGCTTGCATTGATATGTGTGTGTTATTACTTGCATTGATATGTGTGTGTTATTGCTTGCATTGATATGTGTGTGTTATTGCTTGCATTGATATTTGTGTGTGCTGTTACTTGCAGTTATATATGTGTATGTTATTGCTTGCATTGATATATGTATATTGTATTGCTTGCATTGATATAGGTGTGTTATTTGTTGCATAAGATGTCGTCTAAAAACTGTAATTACTGGCGATGATAAAAGCGAACGCTGTTGCTGACACGCTGAAAGTTAAATTGTGCTGAGTATTAGATAGTTTTTTGATAGAAATATAAATTATTGACACTGACGTCTATAGCGTTACTAACCACTATAATAATAGAATAGTCATCGAAACCGTGAATGGGAAGCCAATGCTCAGTTAAAATGTTTGTCAAAGATGGGTAGTGAAATAGACTTCCTTAATAAAAAGGAAACTACTTAGTGGACATGAGAAATTATGTAAACTTAAAACGTTAGGATATTTGGCAGTGTTGCAAACGAATAAATTTACTTAGGGAATGAATAAACACAAGTAAACTAAATGAACATCGCGGTATTATGTAAATCAGTAAACGTATTATTTTTTGTTTCTACAGTTTTAATACAATAGTTTTCCAACATTCAGCTGTATCAAAATGTTATTGTTTGACAAAGTAGTGTGGTACATACCACTAGAATAAAATAAAGCATTAATCCTGAATATAACTTATATCACTGCTAGATATCATTTTACACCTGCTTTACACTTAAAGATGACTCGTGTTATAAATCTAGGTCTTAAACTATGTCAAACAAAGAAAGAAAGTTATAAATTGCAATACAACAAATAATGTATTGCCATAAAATACAAAGAAGCAATTCAAACACCACAAACAATACTCTGAATTAAGTGACCAATAATGATAAATAATCCTAAATGTTCCATTAAGAATCTAAAATTATTAAATTTTCTGAATTAATTCCATTTCGAATAATCAGAAAGGACCTGATGCACCAAGATGATGATCCATAAACCAAATTGTTTCGAATCAGTTCTATATAATCCCAAAATAGTTTTAAATTCAAATGTAGTTTCAGTAAATCAAATAAATAATTCATCCCAGATTATATCTGAAAATAACTGCAAATGATTGCAGAGAACGTTCATAAAAGAGGAATGAATAATTATTAGCCAAAGGTTTTAACAAAATTTTTCACTTTACCTATGTTCTAATACATTCCTCTAGACAACATAAATTCGGTTTTTTCGCCTCTCTCAAATAGTCACTTTTCACCAAATACATACACTTTACTTATCAGATGAAAGTAAAAACTATTTCCTCAAACGAAATAAGGCAACTGTTAGATATGAGACAAAACTGTACGATGGAATGGGAAATAACCATTTACTCGCATGTGTTTTGAAGTATTGTCTATTTTGTGCGAGTATGTAGTGTTCCGTAATCTTTCTTAAAAATGACATACTTCAGATCGAAATAGTGTAATCTTCTCGAAAACAATTATAAGCACGTGTTTCTTCTACTGACTGGACCTGATCATGATAACGATTATATGAAGCCAAGTGAGGCAATAACAAAGTGAGAAACAGCTTTAAGAACGCTTATCCGCATGTTCCTTTTATAATTTTCGCTCACTTTGTTAGGATCAGTGCTTGCCGATTTCATTCTCAGTTACATGTTCGACCAGTATTTCCTAATTATGACTTATCTTTATTAATTCAATTTAGGGTATGCCAACGATAAACATCTAAGCTAATATTGCTAGATATTATTCTAAGTAGATAATCATACAAGTTTTAAATATATAATACTTATTGATTTCCTAATTATCGGCTTTAACTATATTTGGTTCTATATGACCAGCAATTAGCAGATTTCAGCTCAAAACAAATTAACCACCCCATTGTTGCAACTTTTATTTCGGTTCATCAACAAAAGTATGACATATGTTGTCTTTGACGGCCACTGGGCGCATATTTAAGAATCAACCAAATATTATCCCAATTTTATTTAGAGATAAGGTACAAGTGCAGGAATCAGTCAGCCAATCTCGGTTTATTTTAGTTAATGGTCAATGGTCATTGTGGACTACGTGGAGCCCTTGTAGTCAGACATGTGAGACAGGAGGAATTCGTTATAGGCAACGTACTTGTGATAACCCTCCACCTTCCACAGGTGGTAAATACTGTGCTGAACAATCTTATGAATCTCAACACTGTACCGGACTGGTTGGTAAGCAAATTCTGAAATATTCTCTTAATATCTTGAAATTTAACACAGCTGAATGGGACCAATAATATGACTTAGTGCTAATAAATTGTTGTATCTATATCATGCACATCGACAAGTGATGCATGCCAAGCTAAAATACTCGGGCATAATTTAAAGTGATTTTCAAACCATCTTTACTGTATTCTGAATAGTTTTGCTTTAATAATTCTCTTTCCCTCCGAAGCATGCCAAGCTGAAATTATCGGACATATATATATATATATATATATATATATATATATATATATATATATATATATATATATATATATATATATGCAGATGACATAATTAAATAATTAATTTTTTTCTGGAGGAGGCAGTTCTGCAACACAAATCGTGTTATTTAGTTTCCTAGGTTATACATTCAAAACTGGCTTTAGTACACAAATCTGGGTTGCTTTTATTGCTCATGTTATGTTGAAAGAATAGTTACACAACGTTAAAGGATTTGGTATCAAACACCAATTGAACTTAGTTCTCAAAGCAAAGTGTCTAGAGGGGTGATGCGAAGAAAACGGAGATCAGAAGCGAATAACTGACTAATTGATCGAACATGTGTGATTGTAAGATGTCTCTTTAGTTGGAATAACGAAATAGGCATATAAATTTAAGCAGGATTTTTAATTATTGTTTTAATTAATAATGTAAGCAAACGGTATCTTGATATATTAAAAATCACCAAAAAATCTCAAACTTTATAACTATTAATACATGCAATAGACGAAATACACAACGAAAACAATGATAAAAGTTACTTCGTCCAATAATTGACAACATATTCTTTATTCCATAGTTATTCTGATATTTACCATTAAGTACGTATAAACAAGTATGGTTAAGAATGTAAAAATTATATACAATACGATAGCTATGCATGAAGAATGTTCAGCTGAAAAGGAAACTAATAAGGGAATATTTTTTAAATAGCAGTAAATAAATTGTTGTCCTTTTAAGGGACATAATACAGATTCAACACAATTCAGAAGATATAGTTACATTTCTAACTTGAATCGAAGACAAGAGTGTTGATGTAACTAAATGAGGCATGGTAAATATGTAACATAAAGTGTTCCAAATCTAAATGTGCAAGATAATTTTCAATAATTATCAATAACGAGAAAGTGCACATAACGGTTTGGCACTAAAAGTGTTATTTACATTTCGAGCAATTTGTCTTTTAATGCATCTTCCTTCCAGTACCAAATGTCATCCAGACAACAATAAACTTTACCAGACCAGAGGGTTCAAATATTGCGATACAATGTCTAGTTCCCGGCAGCACTCCCCTACAACAGAATTCCAGCATCCTATGGTTTGCTCCTCATGTAGGTATCGCTTTGATTATTGTCACCTTTAGGTTTCGATGGAATATGATCTTTGCAGGTGCCCTATAATATCTTTTTTTGGAGGGTGCTCTCTCCCGGTTGACCTTCGCAGACCATTTAGGAAGTCCCTCCTGCCCTAACTTTTATTACCTCATTAAGCTATGTTTTCTATAGTTTTTGAACAAGTATTTATTTGTGATTCATGTAATTTGTAAAATCAATATATATATATATATATATATATATATATATATATATATATATATATATATATATATATATATATATATATATATATATGTATATATATATATATATATATATATATATATATATATATATATATATATACCGTATTTTCCCGCATATATCCCGCGTGTTATACCAGATTTTACAAACCCCGCAAGGGGGGTGCGGGTTATATAAGGGTGCGGGCTATATCACAATTTTTTCACACATAATAATATTTCAATATATTGTTTGAAAAACAACTACATAACTTATATATTGTTCTAGTTTTGTTTTGCTAGGGTTAGATATTATGGCTACTAAGGTGACTTTACAACAACTTACGGTATCGGGACCAAATCAACATTTCGGGATAAAAACTTAAAATTTCGTATCCGTCACGTTTTCATAATCAATATTTTCTGTTTTCAATTGAAATAACTACCTAACTTTACATATTTTGAATTAATTAATATTTAAATGATAAAAATTAAAAACACGTGTTTTGTTGTTTACCCAGTATCTTGTTGACTTGTCTCGAAAAGACCGCTTCCGATGATTGAAAACAAAGACGTAATAATAGCAAAGATGAAGACGAGCACGTTTTCGTGGATTCATCTTCTCCAACGTTCCTTTTTCTTTTCTCCAACCTCGGATTACACTCTCATCAATATCAAATGTTCTGCCTGTGGCTCTATTGCCATGCACTTCAGCATACGCAATGGCAGTTACCTTGAAGTCGGCTGTGTAAGACTTTCGTTTCGGCATTTTTTAAATTAAACAGAAAGAAATTATTTAAACTCCAATCTACACTTCACAAGAATACACTTCACAAGAATACAATATTATTTGGAAATGTCCGTGTTTATGTAGCCTGTAGTTGAGGCACAGCTCCTATACACAGCCTACGCACACAAGCACTGTGTACCGTGTTTTCTGCTGACTTTTTTTTTAGCAAAGGTCGTCGGCTTACTTTGATGATGGCGCCGCTAAAGGCTCCAGTTGAAGGGTCAAACAAATACCTGTTTGTTATTGCTGCGGCAACTTCAGATAATTGTAGAACATTGAAACAGATTTGATTTATTTTTTTTAGTATATATCAGTGCTTCAAAGGTAATCAGTTCTCTTTGAAGTGTCAGCAAACGTATTTTTTCTTCTTCCATCTGGTATTTGTTTTTAAATTAGTGTCATCTGCTTGACTGTACTCATTTTACGTTTCCGCCTTCTGCGGATTCGGATTTTAACTAGTCAGTTGCATAAAGTGATAAGGCCAGATATCATCATTAGCGGATTATGATATAACAGTGCACTGTTAGTGTGGCTTGTCAGTATGAGACAAGGACTTGTTATTTTAACAATATATTCCAGTACATTGTTTCCTGTCATGGTGCCTTTGATTTTGTCACCAAAACGGAAAACAGAATCGCAGTTTGCTACATCAGCGAAGCCCCGTGATCCTGTAATTGATTTCATTTCCGATTGTAGCTGTATAAATATATCTATGGTTGCGGGTTATACAAAGGTGCGGGTTATGCCAACGATTATATATATATATATTATTTTGAAGTTCCACATGTACATATTAATCTGAATAGTCAATATTGTATTCATCTATTTATTTATCATATGCCAGGATTTATGTTTCCATCATCAACTCATCTTCTTGTCGGTTTAGTCTTCTTTTCTCTTTCCTTCTTTTCTTTCTTTCTCAGTCGAAAATCTCTTCTGCGGTCATGTCTTATAGCATTGTTTCATTTAGATTTTTCTCTCCCAGTGATGTCACAGTTTCTAGTTTAGACACATATTGTTGAATTATTTTTTTTTGTCTTACCGGTTCTTGTTTCCCTTTTTGAGCTCGTTTTATTTTTGTCTGTTGCTGCATTGATTTAGGATTAGGCTGTTGTTGCTGATGTGACTGTTTCTGGCGTTGTGTTGAAACTATCAAATAATCTCTTTTTTTACTTTGGTCTTCTGTCTGCACGTGGATTTGATTTTGTTTGTGTTCTCCTTTGTAGTTCTTGTTGTTTCGTCTGTTCGTTTTGTTGGTTACTTATCACTACTTTTTGTGCGACACATTCTTTTTCTTGCTGCTTCTCCGTCTGTTGTTGTGTTGTTTTTAATTTAGTTTTCCGTTGTTGTTTTTTTGTTCATGTGGGTTTCGTTGGATAATGCTTGGGATTTTTTCCTGACTTTGTTTTTATTTTATTCCTTAGTAATTTCTTGTGTCCTCTGTTGTTGGGCTTTATGTCTCTGTTGTTTGTTCTACTCTTCCATTATATCATCTGGGTTTTTTTCCATTTGATGTCTTGAGTGTTAGGGCATTTGCGAGGGGTATGTCCATTCTTCTCACACCTGTAACATTTGCAATGGTGAATACACCATTAATACCAAGTTTTCGTTAGAAATCTGTTAAGGTAAAATGCTCTTTTGACAATTATAATCTGATTTTTTTCTATTTCGAACAATCTGGTCCCGTAATATATTGTGGTCTGCGATAGTGTTGCGAGTCTGCTATTTCAAAATTTATATTGCTATTCTCTTTTCAAAGCATTCCATTGTAATTTACAATGGTATTTCGAGTGATATCTCTGATAGATGTAATTCTTCTGTCTGCTTTTTGATTTTCTTTAGGATGGATGTTGGTTCTCTTTCTTTCCCATTATACTTATCTTCCCGTATGGGATTATCGGAGTATTTCCTCTTAGGCGTAGTATATATCCTTTGCATCCATTTCTGGTAATGGAGTATGTTTGTCTAATATAGTCTGGGTTCATTTGTTTTAGAGCTATCATCACCGTTGAGGTTCCAGGATTACATCTTATGGTGTTGATATCGTATCCAATTCCTGTGTTCCTTGTTGTTATAAACATTCCAGATATGATCTTCCATCATTCTCTATTCTCCTTAACTTGAAAAGTTGTTCTAGGTCCCTAATTTGCTTTTGTGTTTCCGCTTTTCTTTTGAAGAATTGCTTTCCTTTCTCTGTCCGTGTTTTGACTACAGATCACGTCGTTTGATACCATCTTGTTAATTCTTCTATGCTTTAGTTATCTTGAGTTTAAGATATTATTGATGTGGCTTCAGTTTTCAGGGTTAGTCCATGGTTTCTATATTGAAAGTTTGGAATTCCGTTTAGTTTGACGCCCTGTTTATCACTTGTTTGGCATCTCTGCGTCCGCTTGCTTCATTAGGTTGCATTATACTGTACTATAAAATCGGCCGATTAACGCTAATCTCGGACAGGCATATACCAATATTGACCGTCTGCGCCCAGTATTAATATGCTATGCTTTGATACCGGTTTACTTGTATTGTTTATGCAGCTGTAAGATACGAACGGGCACCCCAAACAATAGAATGTCATATGTGTTAACAAATAGGCCCCCTATCAGTTGTCAACTCTTAGAATGAGCTTGTACTCTACAATCGATATATGAAGTTTGCAGGGATAACATCAACAAAATAATATGATTTCAGATAAATATATGAAAACGTCGGCGAATCATTTGCTGTAGTAGTAGTAGTAGTAGCAGTAGAGAGAGAGAGAACATTTCGTAATTAATATTAAACTTTGTAATAAATAATTAAATAGAAATATTGAACTGTGAATAAGCCGTGTTTTTAATAGATATTTAGAAGTAGAAGTCAAATAAGCGATTATTAGCATTTGCTGTAAACTATTTAAAGTCCCTTGTACAGAGAACTTGTTTTGATTCTACATCAATTACCTTCATTATTCAGTATAGTATTTCCAAACAAATATATAATCGTAAGCAGCAGAGAGACCAAATAATAGAGACGTCTGTTCGGTAAACCAAAAGCCTCCTTCGAATATAATGAGAAAAATAAAACTAAGGCCTCTGACCAACAGAGACGCATATTCGTCGTCACACACTCGTTGCTGCTACGAATTAAATCACTTTCTCATCCGAATATTGTATCAAGTCCGATACGATATCTTGATCTGGGGTCATGTAAATGTATTGTTATAAATCCTTGAAGGGTCGATTTATCATAACTAAAGATATTTCTAAAAAGATTTTATTCCATGACACGGCTACACCAGGTTTTATGAATATTTATTAATGTGAGAGTATCAATTCCATTAAACACATCAAGAATGTTACAATTGTCCCTGACCACTTTTGGTATTTGTGTATACCGCTGTGTAACATAAATCACATCAGTATTTTTATGTATACCTCTGGAAAATATTCTAGCTGAATTTGAGTGTTTAACCATCATCATACACTACTAAGTTGTTATTACCTCCATCAATAGAATCAACGCTGGGTGTTTCATCGATATCAGGGACAAATTTGAAATCCTCACCGTTTTTATTTAACGATTTCACGTTTTCATTAAAATCGTTTAACACATCATAGCACCGTTGATAATCTATGGACGGAGCAATGAAAAACAGCTTATCTCACTTCATCCATCTCATTATTAGAACACAATTGCGTCTTGCCACTTCCAGATGGACCTATGATAATCATTCTGATGGAATTTGGTAGCGCAGCAATATGCTTAACAGGCTATCGTTTTCTCTCGCTCAAAAATCGATTACATTCATGTTGCTATAAATAAATTATGGATCTATATTGTGTTAAATGCAAGACGCGTACTAGCACAAACGACTTAACAACAATTATAACAAATAATAGCAGATCAGCAGTTGCCGGTAAATGTGAGCTTTGTGGTACAAGGAAATTTATATTTATTTCTATGAAATCAGGGAATGATTTTTCTCAAAACGAGCAGCTTATATTGCAGCAAAATTGACAAAATTAACAGGCACCCCGTGCGCTAAATACTCAGTAGAAAAAATATCTTCCAGGATATAATTACTGCGGCCCTGGAACCAGATGTGTCTTACAAACGTAGCAATCTGCAGCATAGGCATATCGCAGATGTGAAATTGATTCACGCATTAAATAAATCTTACAAAGAATCATTAGCTAAATGGTTAGTAAGATCTGCGATAAAGGGTAAACTATTCCTAGGTGCCGGTAATTAATCGGTTGATTAATGTTATTATGGAATCAATTTATTATTCTCCAAAGGGGTTCTGGAGAGGTAAATCAGCAATTAATAGCCTCGCCGAAGCAGCAAAAGTAAAAGAAGTTACTGCAACAGATTAGTTATCAAGACAGGCAATAAGTTAGATTTATCTATCACCACCTAAACAAATTCACTTTGCTCATTTTGAGGTCATCGTTCCTGTTACAGAATTGTTACCGAGTGGTTGGTGGATTAAATGAAAAACACAAACACAATATGTGAAAGATGATGTAAATTTATGAAATAAATTATGAATGAAAAATAATGGTGTATCAACACAATAACTCATGCGTTCAACCAACAATCATACTTCACAACCATTCACAATTCAAAAATAAATTAAATATTAATACAAACTAAACACAGATCCATGGAACCTCCTGGACTACAAAAATGTTTCATATATAATGGAACCTTTACAAAAGTTATATTATCGCACAACAAATACAAACATCAAATTACATTATCGCACGTATGGATTGCGACAACAAGTACTAACATCTACATGTATTAAATCAAGTTACTAACTGTTATCGAGATTCATGTAATCCCTTGGAATCCTACTGTGATTCAAAGTAACTACGTGTAAATATAACAATGTATACAATTCTAACAAAAATTGAAACACACACATGCGTCTCGACCCTGTACAACCGTACGATTCACCAAATGTTGAATCGCCACACAGCTTCTCCGAATATCTAGGGTTGGCCCAATACTTTTATCGGCCGCTTGCCCTTCACGAATCCACTACAGTTATACGTACAGACAGCACACAACATCTACTAGAACCACCGGTCCCAAACACAAGATACTACCTCGGACGTTTACACCTCTAGACAGCTCCGACAGTCGGACATTTAGGCTTCTAGATTTCCGGATATTTACACATCTCGCCAGACGTAGACGGACAGACAATCCGACAGACAGACAGTCAGATACATCAATTTGATCGCACAATTAAACAGCATAATCACGGCACAATCACGGCACAATCAATCACATTCAGCTACAATTCAGCTACAATTCAGCTACATTCAGCTACAATTCAGCTACAATTCAGCTACATTCAGCTACAATTCAGCTACATTCAGCTACTATTCAGCTACAATAAAGAAACCAAACTAATAATAGTTGTTTCTAAAAAAATCTAAAACTTAGATTACGCTATTGCATTTAAAGTCTAATAGTGACTAGTAATTCCAAATATTCAACGGTTTAAATCTGCATTGTAATAAAGGCATCATTACATGAAATGATAAACTGAATAAAATTCACAATAAAACGAAACATAAATTTAACACTCACCCCTTTGGCTGGAGAAAGATTGACGAGCTATCTCTCTTTTGACAAGATACTTTTGACTCGTAATATTTTTAGAAATATTCTGCCTTATATGTCCCCAAATAGGTGAGCAGAATTCACGGCAAAATTCCCGTGCACCCCGTGATTATAATGTTCCTGACTTCAAGTGATTTGTAGTCAGGCACATGCAAATCGCTACACGTCGCTTACCTTGAAAAACACTTATTCACCCCAGGTAACGCATGTACGACGAAACAAAAAAAATGGTGAAATTAGTTTGTATTCAAGAAGAAATTAATTCAATTTTCGCCTAATTCTGTGACAGTTCCAAATGAAGTTCATCAGGCTGACGGACTTACAAGTACGCGTTAACTGTAGTTGATGTTGCGAGTAGATACAAAGAACCTGAGTCATTATTGACAAAGGCAGCATCCGAAAGTAGCATCTGATACTGAATTTATCGACGAAGATCTTCGCAATGGCCAAATCTATTACAGATTGATCCTTGCAAAGAGTTTCAGGGTGCAGTGTTATCGTTAATGAAGCATCATATTGTCACCATCAGACGAGGGCATACTGCAATACAACGCGATCAGGCAATTATTGAACGATTTAATCGAACAATTGCTGAGCGGTTATCTGGCAATCAATACGCGAAGGAATTTATTTAAGATAAGAGATCTCGTGAATGGGTTGCAAGATTACCAAGTGTGATAGATGCGTTAAATAATGAAATTACTTGAATAATCAATATGAAACCTAATAACGCGATCGCACAAAAGTTATACCCGCACGAAATTGTCTTTTCTAAACAACAAATACTCGGTAATGTCACTGTGAGATATTTATATGAACCAGGTGAGCTTGAAGGTGGTAACAAAAGAGCGACTGATCCTATCTGGAGTGTTACATCATATAAAATATCTAACATAATAAGACTCGCAATCTATAAATGAGATTCAACTGCTCCTCAACGTGGATTTACACGTGAACAGTTGCAAATGATACCCAAGGATACAAAATTACCACCGCGATCACTTAACTAGCACCTGCGTCTATTACACTCAATACAGCTCAGCATAACATCTTCTCGTGTATTTCCACGACTGCTATCCTTCTTATATGCAGTAAATTGGCTTGGATTTTTGTCTTTAGACCAACACCATATCATTATACAATTAGAACCCGCACAGTGATTATTCTGTTGTTGTTTCATTAGAAAATCAACATAAATATCATATTCTCTATTAATTTGTATCGCTTTGTTTATAACCAGCGAGTTTTTGTCTTGTTTTATCAACGCTGACAATTTGATTGTTGGTGTTATCATTAGAATTTAAACAACTCTCCAAAGCTGATTTATTCTTCTAACTCGTGACACTGAGATATAGACTAAATTTCACCACTGGATACGATTATCTATGATCCAAACAATTGTATCCGAGATGGTTCACCTTTGAGATCAGTGTATCATCATGGCATATCTAAGCGTTCAGCGAGATTTTTTCCACGTAAATGCATCTTCGACAATATTGATATTGACCAGGACGATATCAATTAATAATTAATTATGTTTCTTCTGTTTCCATAGGAATATCAACGTCGATATTCTGTCTTCGTCAATCAGCTATAACACAACGGCATTGGCAGAGTTGGGAAGTTTTCTTTATGTAATTGAAACAATCGCTGTTGAAGTGTGTCTCTGACTATCTTTCTACTTCCCACTATCAAATCATTTGGTCTCCACGCTTCCAAAAATTCAATTATGCATGTTTCTGGAATTATTTTATGCGCTATATCGCACTGGATTTTATCTGACAGTAATCTGATTAATTTCTTTAACTCGCTTAATTCTAGATGAAGCGCTCTGTCATCAGTATTAATCTTTTCGTGATAATCTACAAATGCCTTCATCCAATCATGCGTAGACAAACCAACAAATGCCGTTTGTTGACCATGATCGCCGCACATTATCAAAACGGTATTTTTCAGTAACAGCCAATCAAGAAACATTTTTTATATATCAAACGACACTGTGCATATTTCATTCAAAATATTGATCTATGGAAAATATTTCTCTCATATTCGATCAGGAGTCCATGCGTCAACTTTTTACCGAAATAAACCATGATAAGTGCAGGAATTAACTCCTCTTTGTTTTGTCTCTCTGGCAAGTCTGTGGGTGGTTGTTAGCACAACCATATTTGACTTCGTTCGGAAAAATTCGATCATTCGTGTTGTTTTCCATAACATCCTGGTCCGTACAAGTAAACGGTTTCATATATACATATAGGATCGTATAACGAATGCGCAGTTGATAATTCTGACATTAGATTTTTTCAGGTAATTATCTTCAACCGTAATATCCGCTGATTTAGAATAATCATGTAACATTTCATATTTTTTTCTCCATGATACCCAACGCGCATCAGAATATGAAAAACGAGCCACTTTTTTATACTTGCTATCAATATAAAATGAATTCGTGGCAACTCTGACTACGGTGCGAGGAAATATATTTATCATCGATAGCAGGTTTATAGAAATATAAGCCAGCATAGATAATCTTAGGTGTTTATACTGAGGAGATTCGCCATCAATGAACCTAACAATAGTTCATAACTTTGTTCCTTCGGCCAAGTAAGCATTTTCACAATTGACAAAAATACAGCGTCATCTAGAATTAATCGCGCATACTGTCGTTTGTGGTAATATGCTCCGCCTTGGGTGAATTTACCGATTAAATATATACCAAGACCTTTTAGCGTTTTTATCATTGATCTCACAACTGTATTCAAAGATCATATATTGATCATTTATCAATATAGTCCTCGGTAAGATCAGGACAATTTTTCTTGTAATCGTTAACAATTTTATCAAGACTATCATGACCAGGTTGTGGTAACCAAACTTCAGTTTCTTTTATATGTTAAAATTACTTTATCAAGAATGAACGATATCAGTATTTTAAAATCAATCTTATACCGTAATAAAACTATTGGTGCCCAGTATTTTTCAGATACAAATGTCTACCAAACCAAACATAACAGCACGGATGGATTCCTTTTTGCGATTTTTAATGATACCACACGAGCGAACTCGGTTAGATTAAAGTCGGATAGTGGTCCATTAATCGCAACTCGTTTCATCGCATGTGTGGGATGTCCAATATCGCTTAAAATAACCAGCACACTCTCCTTACCCGAGGAAACGTCCAGGATAACACGCAAACATATCAACCGAAATAACATTTTTAGAATTCAATTTGGTATTCCACAAGTCTGCCTAGTCCGTATTTTAGACAACTAGCTTGACCAACTGAGAGATATTAAAATCGTGTTGGTTTCCACAGATTTCTCTCTATGGCGAAATGAGTTGCAACTGACGGAACTGTTTAATTTATCAGCGAGTTTTTCATCGTGCCGTGAAGAGATTCCGGACGGTATATTTCACCGTTAGGTCTTACAAATTCATCAAATTTATCTTCTTCATCTTCAAAACTCTGAAATAACCACACTAACACAGCGTCGTTTTTACTTAACTCGTAAATAAAATCAAACATGTTTTGCGTAGAATTCTCCGTGTAGTATCGTACAGTTCTCTATCTTGGAAATATTGTTACTGCGTTTGTCCACGCGTGCGTATTATGTTTAATGGTATTTATTGGAGCTACTCTTGATTTATATTTCTGTTCGTAAATGCATCTCCTGTTATCGTTGCAACGGTTATTGGGAATTTAATGTTTTTCTAGATCAGCCACATCTTTTATTGTAGCACCAGTATCCGTGACTGAGCAAGCCCATTTGTTTATTTTACTACGTCTTAGATCTGTCAGACAGTTTCCACGCATCGCCTTTGTAAAATGTTCTGTTACTCGCTCAGCCACACAATTTATCCTTGACAGTTTCATAGGTTTCAAATTCTAAACACTTGACTTTTCATTGATACGATAAATTCCATAAATAACCGTGGTCACAGAATACGATCGCTTGTAATATGGTTTGTCAATTCCGGTCAATATTCCTGGTTTGGAACTTTGACTCACAATGACAGTTTTCTTTATTGGCAAGGACAGGGTCGTATTATCACGAATACCCCAATTTCCTGTTTCTGCTAGTATAATAAATTTCACTCTGATAAAATACTTTCTATGTTTGAGATGCACTAATATACACGCTGCTCGTTTATCGTTCATGGTAGCATCAACACCATCACCGAATCGAATTGTTGACCATGAGTGATATGCGCCATCGCTGTTAAATTCGTTCATAGAATCGTAAATTTTATCGATTACATTTTCGTCCCTCACTAGACCCTTCTCTGGTGCGTCTACAATTATATCGAGATTAAATAGATAGGTTTTTCTAGGTTTGATTTTAGATAATATCGCGAACTTCTCCATATAATAATTTAGACAAGTATATAAAAAAAAATTATATAATGAATCACTGCAAATGGTTGGAGATAGGATCTGTATCTCTTGAAGCAAATCCTGCAGAAAGAATTCTGCGCTTCTCATTCACAGGTCTAGGTCCTAAACCCCTTATAAGATGTGGTATTGTAGTACAAGAAAAAACACAATTGTATCTCCGTTGTGGTGGTAAGCGGAACAGAGAGCTTAAACGGTATTATGATAAAAGAAATAACAACCTTGGCTCTATCCCTGAGAGCGTCAGCGATAAAGTCATGAGAACCCCAGAAGACTATATTATTACATTCTCGACTAATAATAATTAAAACAAATAATGATTTAAACAAATAAAATATATTATATAAATAAGTCAAGAATTTGAACCGCATCCAACGATCAAGAATGATGCAGCATCTCTTGATGGTGTAATCATAAACTGTCGGTTGAAAAAGCCACTGGAGTTGTCGATAATACTGTTTTTCTTAGATTTAATGCTGGAAATTAAAGATAATATTGTAACATATTCGTAATGAATCTTTCTTTGGGATGATCAAAGATGGCCTTTTGTTTAACCACATTGACACAGATCCTGAAAATAAAAAATTATGTAACCTTCAGGCAATCACACAAAGTGAGAATTCCAAACGTGGTCTTGCAGGGAGGATTTCAAAAAATGCTATACCTAATAAATCTGTCAATCCTGGGACTACCAAAGAATTCATATTTAAATAGATATATGCAGCTGGTAAATATGTTGATATTAAACCACCTGTGTTATAGCGTGTTGCAGAAAGTTTAACTAGATCAGCCTTCTCCAAGAAAACTAACGAGAAACTTCAGTTTGAATATATTTGAATATACGTAAACACATTATTAAGGGATATAACTTCAGCGAAGATGTGTAACTTTAATAGAAACTGCGTAATAGACTTTGCTATGTCGTTATATTTTTTAAAGAAACAGAAATGAATATTTTTTGCAATAAGTATCATCCTGATGGAGTTAGGTAACATGGGATGATGTTTGACAGATACTCTTTTTGCAACGCGGAAAAGTTGGTAATTTCCATTAGATATAACTTACTAATATCATGAATTTATATTGTGTAAAATGTAAAGATTATACATCTACAATTGATTCGGTTCCTATCTTAACAGCAAATAATAGAGAAGCTATCACTTGCAAATGTGCACGTTGTGGTATAAAAAAATTCAGGTTTGTTAAAAAAGGTAGGAGATATCGCGGCTAAGTTAACAAAACTCCCTAAAACACCGTGGGCTAAGTATCCAGGAGAAAAACACCTTCCTGGATATAGCTATTGTGGACCGGGAACTCGATTAGATATCATACATATTGACCAAAACCATCCTCGTTCAGGTGAATATCCAATAAACGCGATCGATGAAGCATGTCGTGTTCATGACATCGCATATCGTAGAGGTGATCGAAAACAACGTCATCTGGCGGATGTAAAATTAATCCACGCGTTGAATTCTATCCCTGATAAATCTTTCAGAGACAAAATGTCATCCTGGATAGCAAAGGCCACCATGAAGAGTAAATTAATGATGGGTCTCGATATTTAATATGGAATCAATATATTATTCTCCAACTGGATACTACAAAGGTAAATGGGTGATTGATAAACTTGCCAACGCTGCTAAAGTTACAAATGCAACAGCGTTGGATTTGTTATCCAAGCAGACTATATGGCAAATGTATCTACCGCGTCCAGCAAAAATTCAATATGCATCATTTGATGTTAATACCCCAAATGACGTTCATCAGGCCGATATATTATTTCTGCCGCATGACACTGTTAAACGACGTATTTACAAATATGCGTTGACTGTAGTTGACGTTGCGAGTAGATATAAAGAAGCTGAACCGTTATCAACAATATCATCCTCTGAAGTTGCCTCCGCGTTCAAAAGAATGTATCGTCGAGGTCCTCTGCAATGGCCAAATTTCCTCCAGGTTGATCCTAGTAAAGAGTTTTAGGGTGAGGTGTCTTCATCGATGAAACAACATAACACCGCTATACGACGAGGACATACTGCAATTCATTACACCTCTGGATTTCATCTCTCTGGCAAGACGATGAGTTGGGGTCAAGACAATCATATCAGAATTCTTTCCAAATAAATCGATCACTCGTGTTGTTTTTCCGCATCCTACTTGACCATTCAAGTAAACAGTTTTATGTCGTGTTATTAGATCGTACACACAAGAGTACGATGATATATCATCGTTGGTATCCTCGCGGTAATTATCTTCCACGGGAACATCATTCGATTCTTTGTACTCATCTAATATTTCATCTATTACTCTCCATGTACCCCAATCGCCTTTATCTGTTTTTTTTTAACATCTTTTTGTATTTTACATCGAAGCAGAGTGAGTCCGTGGCCACTCTAACCGCGATATCAGAGAATCTGTTTATCATGTCTAATAAATTCATCAGGACATAACATAACATCGATGATCTCAAATGAGTATATTGTGGTGAATCTTCTTCGTAGTATTTAACGATGGTTCCCAGTTTTTCATTATTTGATAAATAAGCTATTGCTTTTGAGATAAGCGTCTATTACAACCTGTTGTATCCGCGATAATAAAATCCAATCAGGAACTAATTGGGTATATTTTCTTTTATTATCGTGTCCACCTTGAGTAAACTTTCCAATTGTTATTCTTCCGAAACGTTTTGCTTCTTCTTCTACGTATTTACGTAGAATAAAAATATCCCAATCATCTAATTTTTCTTGGGATGGTAACCACACATCTGTCTGCGTTCATTATGACATTATCGCGGTGGAAACAGTCAACGAGGTCAACATCCCTTTATATAATAGGAACCTCAATGATGCTATCGGAGCCCATTTTTTCACAGACAGATGTTTACCTATCCAAAGATAAAATATCGGATGCAGACCATCTGGGAATTTGAACGAGGTTACTCAGGCAAATCGTGTCAAGTCAAAATCGGGTAATGTTCCATTTATCGCCACCCTGGTCATCTCGTGTGTAGGATGACCAAATCGTTTAAAATAGTCACCGCATTCACAATAGAAAACTCGCGGAGTAGAATGCTGCCGTATCAACACACATTATATCATCGAGGTTATATCTTGTATTCAATAAACCTCCGTAGCCGTGTTTTACGCATCTAGCTTTAACATCTTCGAGAAAATCAAATCGAATTGGTTACCACAAAATCTTTTCTCTGGCAAAATGAGGTGCAACTGATGGCAACGTCAAACAATTTCGGGTCATTTCATCGGTGTGTTCTATATACTTCAACGCGAGATTATTTATTTCATCCTGAAGTTTTTCTGTTCGATATAAATCTCCATTTGTCCTGACAAATTGATCGTATCAAATTCATCGCTCTTAAACAACCCCTTTGAAAAAAGGATCAATTTTTATTGATATCGTAGATGTAATCAAATATATCTCCGTGATAGTATTTTACTCTTCGTGATACTGAAAATACTATCACGGAATTACTCCATACATGAGAATTGTGGTCTATGATTTCAATCAGGGCGCAATTCCTGTTATATTTTTCTTCATATAAAACCTCTCCGGTAATTGTTTTTACGGTTATCGGGAATATCAATTGATGCTCCTATTTGTTTAACTGATTCAGCCCACGCAGTTATTTTTGGTTTTCTCAATTCGGTTAATCCATTACCTCGCTTTGTGTTTTTAAAATGTTCTATTACTCGTTCTGCAACACAGTTCAACACCGTTGAAACTTTCATCGAGGAAAGTTTTTTAACATCGGGGTATTTCTTGCAAAAATTCCATATGTTACCGAGTTTACTGGTTATGCCTGATTGTAGTATCTGCTATCGATTTCAATTAGCGCACCTGGTTTGGATTTATCGGTCAAAAATGACCAATTTCTTTTTACCTCTTGTTGAACTCATTACACGTTCACCATGTTCAAGTACCTTCCATGATTTTTCCAGTTGATTTTTTCTATTAATTTTTGTGTACTTGACCTGGCTGTAACATTTTACTTGTTTCAAATTCATCATTGATAGTATTCCTTTGGCTTGTTTTTCCGTCATTGTGTTATCGTCGTTGGGTGATGTTCGATATGTTGAAAATACATGATCGGCACCATCCGTGATAAATGCATACTTTGCAACTTTGATACTATTTATGATTATTTTTCACCCTCGCTGTTTTATCTATGCGTCGAGGTCAAATTTTCATCAATGTCATGAATACTATACACACACACACACACATATATATATATATATATATATATATATATATATATATATATATGAAGCAAATTATATATTCAATTAAATTTTACATTGTTATATGTGTAATATAGCAATGGCACAAAATAAATGTAAATGGATATGGAAAGCTAAAAATGGTTGATGTGGACGACGATGCGTGGAGATTACTGTGCATTTCATAATCAATAAATCAAGAATGGCTCTCGTGGACTCGTAAAATGTATCAAATGTGGATTTCGATTACGAAGAAGGACTAGATTAGGTCCTAATTATTGTGGAAAAAGGTTTCGTGAACTTTCTAGATATTATCTACGACAATATAACATCACCATCGACGAGATGGGTTATCTTACCGGAGATTATCATAAAAACAAATTAAACAGTTAATTTACTATGGAAATATATGGATCAAACTGAATTCATTTCTCATCCAATTTACACCGATTACGAAGCTTCTCGTTGTGGAATTGTTAGGCATCGTCGGTTAAAGAAAAAACTCTTCTCGATTAATAAACATGGATATATATTGATTAATGTTTATAAACGTGGACAAATGAAAACATATCGAGCTCATCGATTTATTTATGAATACTACAATGGTCCAATCGGTGATGGGTTAGTTATTGATCACATCAACAGAAATAAGCTTGATAATCTAATAGAAAATTTGCGTGTTGCCGCCCCAAGCCAAAACTCTCAATTCACCTCAAAGGATGAAATCACAATACCGGCGACCGGTTATAGCAATCATAGATAATTAAACGCGATGTTTTCATCAACATGTTCTGCCAGTAAATACTATGATATTCATAACCAATCTATTCAATATGTTGCCGATGATATACAACTAGCAGCATTTTCAAAAATATTTCGTTGTTGGGTTTCCTTTCTCTATGATGATTAATCCGAAAACAATTTTGATTGTTATTCAACTGATTTGAATAAAATACCAACAAATTTACTAAGGCATATTATCAATTAAACTAAAGATTCCCTACAGGTATATGAACGACGAAAGTATTGCTACGTTGATCGTTGAACTAGATAGAGCAAGAGATCTGGTCGATAACAACACAACATTTACTAGTGATTTTATCACCGAGGCATACACACGTGTTAAATCAATGAGAGAGAAGGGAGTTCCATCACATAAAAACGAATACAGAATCATAAAATTGATGATAGAAGCACGAAATAAAGTCATTTATCAAAATCATGAACAACTAAAACAATTTATACCTGTTTGTAAACTAATCAAACAGATTGAAAATGACATCAAGGAAGTATTTGCTGAAGAGCGTCGAAGAAAGGTTGTCAATTTGAAAAGATGTTGGATAAACCGGACCTTCAACAACGTTTAGATGTTATAATTCTCATTTCTACTAACACCGGAAGATCATCAAGCTTTTCTTTACGATATCTTATTTTTTTCTGCTAGACGTTGCTGCTCCGTACGAATTCTTTTCTGTTCGACGACTAATAACATCTTCATCTTTACTTAATTTATCAATGGACGCTATTACCCTTTTATTAAACGTGGTTAACTCCTCAATAGTTTTTCATACTCGTTATAGGATGCTCTCGCCGCAGATATTTCTTGTTGATAATCACCATTTATTTTCTCCGAGGTAATTCGAAGTTTATCTCGATCTGCCTGTAACAGTTTGATTTTCTCCCTTAATCTTGAATTATCCTCGCGAAGTTCTCGCTGTTTCATGCGCTGCTGTTGTATTGCAACGCAATGTTCTTCAGCGGAACAAATCGTTGTAGCTGACATAGGCTCCTTAGACCAGACTTTATATAGCCGCAATAATCAGAGCCTGTATTCTTTTGATACTTCGAGAGGGCGTTTAACACCTCTTAACGACATTTTTTTTTCGTCGTCCGCGGTAAGATAATTTGGAGCTCTGCGATACATTTTTGCTAAAAATCATTACACTCGAAGATAATAGCCAGAAATTATACTCAGATACTACGGGAATAAGAAATTATACACAGAAATTACACTCGGGAATTATGTGCACATGCTAAATTTCCTAAACTTTTTATAATAATTTTTTTTTTGAGCATAGAAGATTTTTATTTACAGTTTCATTGCAAAAACTGACGCTATCCACCGGGGAATCCTCTGGATTCACTTTCAGTATTTGTTTAAGACGCGCCAGGGGTATACACGAGTGGGCATAATTCAATATCTGATAGCGATTACAGCTAATCGTCGTTATAGGATTAATTTGAAGTTGTTTTATCTGGTGATCCGTCAGCAGAAAACTCTCACTGCCAAATGTATCTACATAGAGCTCAAAGTTGCCTACGATTGTTTCCTTGAATGATCTTCTAATATCATCTTCAAGTTTATCTTTGTCATTAACAAATACCTGTGCGTGGTTGTACATTATTGTAATAGTTATAATTTTCTCAATTGGGAAATGGAAAATTCAAAGGATGAAAAATTTTTTAGAATTTTCACTTGAAATCCTTCGGATTTACGAATTCACATCGAGGATGATTTCTAATTCTTCACCCTGCAAATCGATCAGGTTAGAATTTTGATCGACGAGTTTGAAGTGCATTCTTGATATATAAGGGTTATTACACGTTAAATATACCAGATTAATCGGAGTCTGTACGATTAAACATCCAGGGGGGTATTTCAGGGGAAAATGTATATAAGATATATCCCTGCGCGGTTCTATTTGACAAAGTTGTATTTACGTGATGACTTCCGTCGATGATATCGCATGTAAGATTAATAACGATAACTGAGGTTATATCTACGTTATGCTGTGAGACATGTCTGCCTGATCCGTCGGGAGCGTTATTATATGTAAGATACTTGCGATGCCCAGGTTCATCGCTAAGAGGCTTTCCCTCCTTGTACCAACGATGTATTATGTTAAATCCATCCTCTATGGCCTCGTTTAATCTTCTTTTAACCGGGGTAATTTACCCGCGTAAGACTCCGATCTGATATTAGGCCAGCTGTGATAAATGACTAGTTGAGTTAGCGCTATTATTTTTATCGGGATCGGAGTTGAAAATTCAATACTAAACTCCGGTCATTTTGAAGTTGTCGATATCAGTGTTGTCTTCACCGGAGCGGTATTCTCTGCTATTCGCTGAAGTAATTCCTGCTGTGTTATCTGTGACATTGTTATTATCTTCTATACCTTTTTCAAATTTTGATATCGCAGAGTCATAAAGGTGCATCATCGTAGAGAACTCGCGATCGAATATTAAAGAGTCATTGAGGGATGATGATATCAGCGCGGATAATTGAGAATATGCGGTTGATACCGTATGGAACTTAATAATATAATCCTGTAGTTTGCGCTGACTGCAGGATGACAATTTTTTGTTATTATAGATATTACCCCTGCGATAGTTGTAGCCGCGGATATACAAATCGGAACAGCTACCGGAGTAATCACTGTTAGCGAGGAGAGTATTATCCCCGCGGAGGTAATTATACCTGAAACCGAGTACACGGTTACGTCAACAGCGGTAATTCTTCGTCGATATTTTTTTTTCGTTTGATATTCTTCGATGAGGGATTTGAGTTTAGTTTGAAATTGTATGACCTGGTCATATCTATACTGTTGCGTAGTTGCCATTATTTATAACCGTAAATTTCAATTAAGCTGCTTACTCAAATCGGCTACAAATTCTAGATACCAGGTTATAGACACCCGAACTAATTTGTCATCGGTGGCTGTTATCTTGAATTCCTCGGTTGAATCCTTATCGACGACCGTCGATATGACATTATTTACACCGGATGACACCGTCGACGAACTATTAAACTGGGTCGGAGATACTAATGTTAATCTGTAAATTCCTTTAACCGTCGCGTTGATATCTAACGTGTTAGTCTGCGGCGTCAAGGCAAATGATACGTGTTGGATCGTGTATATCAGGTTGTTATTTTTCGTATGCGGAATTTTAACTTTATCAAGTGTGCTGATCAACCTCGAAAAATCGTCTTTGATAGCCTGTTTGATATCGTCGATAGATTTTTTCACGTCTGCGAGTTTTATAGGAACCGGGGGTAGTTTTCCCAAAAAGTTAACAAAGGAATCGTCAACCCCTTCAAAGTTGTTACGGATACATTTAAAATGATTTACATGGACGTCATACTCGGCTCGCAACGTAGCGAATGTTTCCATGGCAGTTTTTATTTCTGTAAGCTTCGGTGTTGTTAAAGGTGGATCTCCAAAGAAACTGATAACAGGAGCGACAGTCTTGTTAACTATATTTCTCTGTAACTCGGTAAATTGGTTAAACCTATTTATATGTGCGTCATACGCAGATTTCAGCGAGGTAAAACTTCAATGACGGTTTTAATGTCAGTTAGCTTCAGTGTAGTTACCAGTGGAGTTCCAAGGAAACCAATGATATGTTTTGAACATCTGCAATAATTATGTGTATCCCCGCAAACTGGTTTGCATGGGCGTTATATTTATCACTTAGGGATTTTAGTGACTCTACAGATATTATATAATTATCACTAAGCGATGTTAGTCTATCTACGACAGTTGAAAAAAAAAAACACCCGATTTGAGTTTACCTTGTTCGTTAAACAGCGCAATAGTATTTTCTGCTACTCCGCGCTGTTTTACTAAAATGTCATCCAGGGAGACATTACTCGTTTTCAATTTACCCTGACGATCTTGAAATACGACGATTTCATTTGGGTCCACAATTACATAATTTAATGTATCCGATAACAATTTTGATATGAGCTTTTTTTTTTCTTCGAGGGAAACTCCATTAGTTTAAGATCTCTTTAAAAAGTGATAACTCGTATACAAGTGCATGGTTTTATGGGGTAGTTTGGAAGATTTTGAGATCGCAGTGAACACGTTATTAGTTTCTCTGCCAGATATCGGAGGATCGGTTAATGTCTGCGTGGGTAGCTTTGATTACCAAACAGGAGAGTTTAACTCGGATACGTATTTAAGATATTACCTTGGCGGTGCTAATCCATACGAGTCGAAATAAACAATTGACTTCGGATGTATCGCATACGCGACCCAGTGAGTTCCAGGTCCGGTGTTATCGTCAAGATTAATTATACCCGTTTCTGGGATTAGTGGATGTGTAGGTAATTGATCTTTCATAAAGACACCTCTGAAATGTTTTATCGGAAATTTTTTTACCGCGGCGATTAAATTCGACATCGAAGATAAACCTAGATCATGTAACTTCTTGGGATTCTTAGGCCGTTTCCCCGGTATGTTCCCGGAAGTCTCAGACCTCTTACCTTTTATTCTATCCTTTTCCCGTAGCGACGAGGAAAGGAAATATCCCACCAGATTTAACCATGTTGGAAATTGCGGAGGGTAAAAATTCCAACTGCTTTCGTCAAGGATATTTTATTTGGCCCTCCGTAAGGTATCTGCTCACGCTTCAAAGTTATCTTTGTCAAACATGTAACAGAAATTTTCGATTGGAGTTTCTTTGCCTGAAGAGGAGTCAGGGTGACATTAACATGACTATATGACATTTTATTTAGATAACGGATCATCTAATTGAGTTATGTTTTTGGATTGTATTGTATGTTTTCTATTGGCGCGTCAACTACTTTCATCCGCCCACCAACTTTGTCGAGTAACATTGCCTTGTCACTAAGAATAACAGCTACCGCTCTATTGTCGCCTGCATCAACATGAGCACGAAAGACTATATGAACGACGGTTTGCCTATATAAATCCATATGTTCCAACGAGAAGTAATATATTTGATACAACGTTGTAAATTCTCGCTGAGATATTAGCATTGCCGTCTCAATATCTAGGTCACGTTCTAGAAAAGTCATCAACAGATGATACGCCCGTGCAACTTGGTTAAGTCCAAAATTCATGATTATATCCTCGTACGGTTCTTGATGACCGTTTACTCGCAATGAAACCTGTGTAACATCGAGCTGGTCAAATACCATCGGGCTGTGCAATTGATTACCTACTCAATTAGTTCGTTGAAGTACAACGAAAATATACTTTGGAGGAGCTATTCCGTGTTGTGAAGATAAATGCCAATTGAACAATCCTGCGGCGGGGAGACCAGTGGCGCTATATGTAGTTACCATTTGCCAAGACAACAATGATTTACCACCTGCTTCCATAAAAGACATTAGTCGTTGCTCGTGATCAACTGAATGAGTCAACGCAGGCATCCACAGCGACAGTTTTGTCAAAATTACCTTACCCCGGTCATTTTCTCGAGCGGCCATATCCGCTGAAACCCTCCATATTGCATCGTTGTCATTTTCTTTTCTGTTGAGTACAATTGTTTGTTTTGCACCGAATACAATTTTTTTAACATCTCGATAAAATCCAAATATATGAGAGAGATAGGAATTGCACAGGAATACTCCCCATTGGCATTTAACAAATCCTTACTAGCTGCAAATCCAAGATTATAATCCATATTTTGGTTGATGATCATATCCTCGATATTAACGCGAGCGGATGATGGACCTGTACGATCGGCTGGTTGTCCCACGATAAATTGTTTATGATCTGAGTTATCCGATGTATCCTTATGGAACATCATAGAAGGTCCAACTGTTTTCTCATAATCGTCTGAATATCTCATTAAACCTAGAATAGTAGTTGCTACGTCAACGTTCTCTTGAATTGCCTCAGCTCGCCTCAAAATCACCAATAGATTGATAGTCCTTAGGTTTTAACAGTTGTAAATTCTGGCAGATTAATTTTTTAGCCTCATCGGTAAATTTATTCGCAAAAGAAAACTTTTTTGAGGTCCACCAACGGCACCTTCTTCTTCTTCAGCTTGAGATTGCGACTGAGCTTCGGTGAACTGTTTCAACAACTGATAAATTCCTTTTTTCTTATCGTCGTCAGGGGTATCTCGAAATATAGCTTTCTGAATACCCGCAGTTGTCTTTTCAGTGGCGGCAGTTATAGCCGTTTCAGTGGCGGTAGCAGACATTTCAGTGGCTGTAGTCCTGGGCTTAAATAATCTTTCTGTACCAGCTACAAAATCAACATAATAATCTTGTCGTCGTTTAAGTTTTTCTTTAAGTCTATCCCGTACAGGAATATATTCTTTAATCGCAGCTAATCTCTCTCTCTCTCTCTCTCTCTCTCTCTCTCTCTCTCTCTCTCTCTCTCTCTCTCTCTCTCTCTCTCTCTCTCTCTCTCTCTCTGGCTAATCTAGAATAACAAGATTCTCCAACATTTGCTATATATTAACACGTATATGATTAATTAATCGCAACCTACCCCCCTTCCCCTCGCAACAACATGAAAACCTAAAAATGAATCATCATTGAATTACTGTTATTAAGTTAAAAGTAGAGCTACAGAATGACAATAAAATAACTGATTTTTACTTAAATAAAGGCTGTACAAATTTTGTAGGGTTCAGTCTCTCTGCTGCTCCGATTAAGAGAGTTGTTCTAAAATAAATTGGGGCGCCAGCCCGAAGGTGTTTCATAAACAACCCCCATTACGTTTGAATAACGTTTTTTTTTTGTACCTATCCCTGGATTCGATTCTTGGGGTGGGTGGGTGGGTGCATGAAGTCTAAATGCATAACCAGCCTTCTGAATATTTCATAACTTCGTTTCGCTTAGAAAATTCGGTGGAGGTATTCTATGGGAGCCCCTTAAAGAAATAGTAGCATGGATGCAAAAAGCTCTATGTCACACTCAAGGTAACACCACAGGGCATTCAGAAAGAATGTCGGCCATAAGAAACGGTCAAAGGGTCAAAGATAATTCTTAAAACTGAAAAATGAGTTATCAGAGACAACGAAGAGAGAAAAAAAGGACAATATGAAAGACAAGCGCTCATCATGCTACTTTGTTCTGTAAAAAAAATAATTGAAAGTTCTATTTATTTTATAATGAACTACGAAAATATCAATGATATAATTTTTGCTGTTACAATTTCAAAAAATCAAGGAATAAAATTATCAAATAAACTAAATTGTGACAAAATTAACTCTGACCTTTAGTACTTGCAATAGCTTAAATTTCATAATGTATACATGTTACCGTCGGAATATAGATTAATTATGGAAATTCAACATTCTGTTAATGCATCATTAGCGGATAGCAATAGAAAAATACGAGCGAAATTATCAAAACAAGATGAAATGAAGAAAAATAGTTATTCACGTCTCAGACAACTAAATAAGTTTATACAAAGTGAAAGTACAAAACCGATTCCTGGTAACTAAAGCAGCTTCTAAACAACGCAGCGAAAGTTAGCCAGAGCACAGAAATATTTATTCAAATTTTTTTTACTACTAAATCATACACGCTGATTTCATCAGCGCTGATATGTTTACTAATTCTAAAAGGTTGATTAGCTTCCATCAAAAACATCACATACTGGATTAAATGAGATTACCGTTGCAATATTTACATTTCCAGATGATATGTGTCTCCCACCCCAATCTGGGTTATTTTTATGCTTAAGGTAACACCCCCGGGATATTTGTTTTTCCATCCAGCGAGTATAAGTGGATAGTTTTAATTGAAAAGATCGCTGATAGATTTCTTTAGTTGTTCGGTTGCAAGTTCAGATATTACAAATATCGGTAACTGTTATTCGGTTATTTTAAAATGATCAAGAAATCGCTATAAACTGTCACATTGCAGATATGAATGAAGACATTTTGAAGTTACGTTGAAAATCCAATGCAGAACAGATGATTTCCTATTTCCGTACTATTTTGTTT
Source organism: Unio pictorum (assembly GCA_030141615.1). NCBI lineage: Eukaryota > Metazoa > Mollusca > Bivalvia > Unionida > Unionidae > Unio > Unio pictorum. The sequence goes on from JARLTB010000113.1 coordinate 13,076,596, forward strand.
AAGTCTATGTTTTACTTCTGAATACACTACAGTATTGACAATGGTTCCTAGTAGAACATGGTCAATGAGCAGCTATCTGTATGCAAACAAACATGGAACTTGTGGTATTAAATATAATGTTCTTTTCCAGGTAGTATACGTAACTAATGGATATAACATATGTTGTTCGTGATTATATTAATACTATTAGTATAACTACACTCACTTTGTAACATCCAGTCTTTCAGGTGCTTCCAGTCACTCTCTTCGCTCTTCCTTGGTCGCGGTTTCTGCACTAATATGCATGTCGATTCTACCACCATTACCACTGCGCCCGTTTAAGAGTACTATGTGTACACCTATTACATCAAGAACATTAATAACCTATATCATCGTTCCTCTTCTTCGGTTTCCCCCTTCTCGTATCACATAAAACCATCATTGTTTATACCATTATCTATTTCAGACAGCTGAAAAGCAATTTCCAACAAATGTCTTTCAGGCAGATGATGGGTCTCTTGATATAATCGGTTTGACTTTAGAAAATAAAGGTCCTTACTTTTGTCAAGTCATCACACACTGTGGAAGATATAGCTCAGCACGGTTCTGGGTCAATATTCAGTAGCAGAAGCGGAACAATTATCAAACTGAAAAGGTAACGATTCTGTCAGTGACTGTCATGTTGTTTTCTCAATAATAAAGAAATGCTTTGGCACATTGTCATCTTTTCTATCAAACATACCGAACAACATTGCCAAATGTTGTCTGATCTATACAAAATACATTAGAGCACGTACAAGTACACACACGCTGAAGGTCTTTCTTTAAGCACCCAAGGATTTGTTCTAACTATAATATATGCATTCGTAAACAGAAAGACTTTACATTGCATTTCAAGTCTAAAACTGTATACATTACAGGATGTCGTACATTATACCATACTATCTGATCATGGTAGGAGAGATAAATACCACAAAACTTTAATTCAACTTAGTACTCTCACGATGGTTTAATTCTCTCAAAACAATACTTGTAATGTTGTGTAGATCTTACAGTAAGATCACAACACAGGTTTAACGAGTGATTATGCTTATTCCAGCACTGTTCTATATATTTAACTGTATGTTTGTTGGTTTAATATTTTATTTCCTTACATGCTATTGTAATGTAATATTGTATGCTAAATTGATTATACCCAATATTGAGTTTATTTCTAACTGACCAAATTGATGTTTGGATATATTAATTTTATTGCATTTTATGTTAGAAACTAATAATGGCTTTATTATGCTCTTTTTGGATGTTTATTCAGGTAAAGATCAAAAGTAAATATGTTTATTCCTAAGTGAACTTTGCAGGTTCTTTTAGTAAGTAAACAAAGCATTAAAAGGGTATTTTCCATTAGGTAATCGTTTTTTTTAGCAAATATTATTTATGATCCTTGATGTCATGTAAAGAACTATATATATATATATATATATATATATATATATATATATATATATATATATATATATATATATATATATATAAATATATATATATATATATATATATATATATATATATATATATATATATATATATATATATAATATGAATGATAAAGTCCCCACAGTTATGCTATATATATATATATATATATATATATAAGGTAACTGTGGGGATATTAACATTCATAGTTACGCTATATATATATATATATATATATATATATATATGGTAACTGTGGGGATATTAACATTCATACTTTAACATATGGATCTTCAAGTTGTATTATAGGGTGACCAGTTCCGGTTGAATTTTATTTTCTTCAAATTATTAAATTAAAGTGTTTATTGTGTCTGCTAAAACGAAAGTACTCGGGTAAAATACTTGCATGCAGACAATCACTGGATTTTATGATATATTCCAAACTGGCATTATATTACAGTTATTTAACAAAAGACTGTTGACACATCCATAACCTATAGCAGAACGTCATCGCCTTCAGTTTGCATCTCTTCGGGAAGTTTACTGAATTTTATTCAGGACTGTAAGTTACTTTGATTTGTGTCTGATTTTTTTCTTTGATCATTTTAGCATTCAATTCGCAATACCATGAGTTCATTGTTTCGTTTTCACTTAGTATTCTAGGGAAATAAACAAATCGTTTTAAATTTTACAAGCTTATTGTCGTTCACTATTTTGTAAACTATTGTATGAGAATTTGCTCATAAATGAAAATTCGGCACTTCTCCTTGTAATACGAATTTTGCTAAACTATTTCCGAAAACTTTATTTCTGAACTTTAAATTCCACTTGTTTTGGATTTATTTCAAATCCAGGTATTATTTCACGTTTTATAAATCTTTAATGAAATCAAGACGCTATTAAATACGATATCTAAAGTGGATATATTTATTTCTAATCCCACCAAAAAAAAGTAAGATTCTTGGAGAAAGAAGAATGGACATTCTGAGGCAAAAGAATTTTTTAACGATGCAATAAATAATAAATAGTTTGGTGCAATATTTTGTGTAAAAAAATGTTTTGGATAAAAATGCTTTCGATTTGATTATTGAGTTATTATTAGATTCTAACATAAAAGTCAAGAAATTACAATTATGAAACAATATGAGATTAGAGTTAAGAAAGCGTGAACTTCAGAAGAGAAAGAAGAGAAACAAATACAATTAAGATAAAAGTAGAGAAGAGCATGCGATTGAAGAAAGAAGAGGCAAATGCATTTAGATAAGGAGTATAGAGAGACGATATGTAATTAGAGAAAGAAGACGGAGAGACAAATACAGTGACAGAAAATGGAAAGGCTAATGAAATTACTGAACGAAGAAACATAAATGCATATGCAATTGGAGAAAAAGGAAAGCGAGGCTAATACAAATACAAAGAGATGGAACAAATCAAGAGAGCGAATATTAAATTAAATTTATATTTGAAGAATTATAGTTGGCAAGTGAAAAGCACGTCCCACTTTACATACAAATTCAAGTTGTGATTTCCTGAGAATATTAGGTTAGTGTCCAGTTTTAGAGCAAAAGATATACATAAATTTTGCCTCATTGTGACAACATTGCTGAAAATTCGAAATAACCAAGCGAGCATTGTACTATATTATTACAGAGTGCAGGTTTTAGGGAAGCACGATCTGTCTATGACTCCCTCTCAGTACAGCAATGCTGACTATGATCTGATTTTGGAATCTATTTTTAAGTGTTATGAGTTGTCACTGATGCTTATCGTCAAAGGTTTATGAACTATATAAAAGACGCTGGACAAACTCATGTCGACATTGTAAGAGATAAAGAGCAGTTATTTGATATGTTGTGCTTAGCCATGAAAGTTAATCAAGATTATGAAACTCGAAGACAACTCATATTACTTGACGAGTGCAAGAACTGCATTCATAGTGATGTTAAGACTTATCTTGATAAGCATTAAGTCGCAATTCATAAAGAGCTGCTCATTCTGTTGATCAGTATTCCTCAGCTCGTAACGTTTCTTTTTAAAATAACTTGTCTACTCAGCAGTGATCTGCTACAAAGGTATTCAAGACTAATAATAGCCTTCTAAATGTAAATCTGGCACAATTTTTAACATTTAATTCTGTGATAATATTTATCAGACCTCATTATATTTTCCTACGCGTACCTATTGCAAGGGTGGCTTAGAGTGGCCGAGTGGTCTCAAGCGCTCTCGGTTACGAATCATTTCTATTTCACTTCTCTTTGCTTGGGTCCGAGTCTCAGATTCGGCCAATGTGGGTATGTGAGAAAGCTTGCCAGTAGGTTCTCGTGGGTCGTTGGTTCTTTCTGGCGGTATTCAAGGGTTCTTCCTCTATCATTAATACTGGCAGCCATGTATATCCTATTGTATGCTGCAACATGGCGTTAAACCCTGTAACAACAACAATAACGTATAGCAAGAAGAATCGACGCGTTAATTCCGATTGCTAAAAATTGAAATATAAGCAACATAATCAAAACAGACCTATTTCAAAGGCTCTTTGTTCTAAAAGGTGATGCTCACGATCATGAACTGAAAGCAATACATTGTTGGGTGTAATAAATTTCAGCCTGATGCTATTATCGAGAATTATGAACCCTTCGTGTCAAAGGGTTCTTTATATTTCATGGGTGATTCGGCCAATCATATCTCCTGTAAAATGTTAAGAGGCACATAGTAGTTCCTTAACAGCATCTTCGCCTTTGTCTGAGACGTCTTTTTCTAATTTAAGTGTTCCCATTCAGTTATTAGAGTTTGGTTTTGTTAATGTTCTTCCCCATTGTAGACATTTATCATCATATATAATTTCAGGATAAGCGAGAATCGGAACAGAGTCGTCTTCATCCTTTGAAGTGTATAATTTTTAATATACATTTACCTATCAGGACATAATATTGTGCATATTCAACTTGCAACTGACAAGACATGTTTTTGATTAGAACATCGATCCTACTGAAAATGAAATCCCTGATGTATACCTAGGTTGGGCAGTTACTAGAGCTATGACAAAGAAAGATCTTGAGAATGATGTTTATTAGGAAAGTATGACGTTAGCTGACACATATGTTTGTCAGGTATATTATGAGGTCACTTTCACTGCTCGTTTGAATCAATCAAAGGTTAATTGATCACTTTAATCCTCTTTTAACCACTGATTATCTTTATTCTAATCGTGGTGACAAATGACAATCACGTGTCGTCGAACAGGAAATATATTACAATATGTCTTAGTTTTGTTTCAAAATTCCATTAATGAAAATGTAGCCACAGAAGTATCATTTTTTGATTTCGCTAAAAAAGGAATTTTTATGAGAGAAAGGACGCCACCTAAGGTTTCTACTGGTGGCGTATGGTCAGTGAAATATCAAATTGAAGTTCCATAATAGTACAGACAATAAATTCTTAGTCTGGTCCATGAAATTCTTTCGGCTGGTTTTTTGGGAAAAATTTGTCAAAGGATCTGTAATTACTCCTGTTGGCCACAAATTAAAAGTGTTGTTTGGAACTACTCCAGATCTTCTCACACTTGTCGAATGGTAGGAACTCCAATCAAAAGATAACCCAAACTCATCTGCAACCTGTACCTGCAATTGAATCTATAAGATTCAGTCACTTTCAACTAGGTTTTGGACATAATGTGCGTAGACAACATACGTTTGAACATTAGAAACGTCTTTATAATGAAGATGTTAAATCATGTGCTCCGATTAAATATAAGTGAACAGTGAAACTAAAAAAGATTTATTTCCACTACCAACAATCGATAAATACATACATAACATTGTAAAGCAGATCTCCAAATTTGACCTTCTGAAAGGAATTTGGCAAATTCCGCTAACGCAAAATGCAAATGAACTATTGGCATTCGGTACTCTAGATGGACATAATCAATATTAAATGATGCCGTTTGTGATGAGAGGCTTGCCTAGTACTTTTAAATGTTTAATCAACAATTTTAGTCTAGTCTAGATAATTGTGATTTTTGCATCAATGATGTCATGATTTACAACAACCCCTGGACAGATCAGTTGAGTTGAACTTTGCCCTGCTTGTGTAGAAATTCTAGGATATATCTAATAACATGGACAAGTTAAACATATCGATACTAATGCAAGGCCATCTCTGAATTCCATGTGCTATCAGTAACAAGAAACGGATATGATTTGGAGTGCGGTAGGAAGCTGTTGGAAAGTTTTTTCAAATTGTAACATAATTGCTGCATTCCTGACAAATTTATTTAGCAAAAGACAAGGTTTCGCTGGTCTGAACAATTTCAGGAGGCTTCTGATAAGTCAAAGGTCATACTTAAGATTGAGCCAGTTCTTACAGCTCATTACTTCAATCATTTAAATTGTTTGTTGATGAACGTGATGTTGGGATTGGGGCAGTATTGATTCAAGTAGATGACGATGGTACAGATCATCAAGTGGGCTATTTGTCTCCGAAATTAAATAAGTACCAGAATAATTAGTCCACACTCGAGAAGGAGAGTTTGGTTTTGATATTGGCATAACAAAACTTTAACGGTTACATTGATTTAACTCCTTCTCTGAGCATTGTGGTAAGTGAACACAAACCCCTTACCGTCATCGGGAAGATGAGAAATACAAATCACAGATTAACAAATAAGGTGGCATTTGTATTTGCAGAAATAATTATTGATATCAGGCACATCGAAAGAAGGACAGCAAATTAGCAGATGCATTTTCACATGTACAGATATTTGTTGTTTCATATGTACTTTGTGTTAGTCATAAGATTTCGTCTTAGTTTTTACCACATATATTTGATTTAGTGAAGATAAAGCTTTATTTCATAAATCTTTAGTTTTCTTTACGAACGAAAATATTATGTACATTTGATTTCTTTGTTTGTTTATTATTTAAATTGTTTATATTATTACATGCTTTTGTAACGTAACATTGAGTGCTGGACTTGACTTTATAAACTGCTTGACCTATATTTTTATTTCATTTGTTGTAAAAAGCTAGTAATAGATTCATTATTCTTTATGTGTATTAACTGAATAATGGGATCATTATTTATTAATCATGTAATATAGAAAAAGTAAACATGTTGATTGTGGTCAGGGTTGTAGAGGATATTATGATGTAAGTAAACAAGACTGATTCTGCAATGCATGTTTCCATTAGGTAATGTTTTTGTCTATAGAACATGTTAATGGTAAATGAGGTCAAGTAACAAACTATATATATTCACTGGAATTTATCATATATTCAAACCTGGAATTATATTTCTGTGTTTCAACAAAGACAAGTGACACGTCAGTACTCCATAAGCTATCACATACACGTCATCGCCTTCCATTCTTGATCTGTTAGGGAATTTCACTGAATTTTATTCAGGACTTTACAATACAAGAACATGTGTCTCATTTATTTCTTTGATTTTTTGGGGATTTAATTCGCAATATCGTGGGATTTGTTCTCTTATTACCACTTTGTTTACTAGGGAAAATAATTATGCCTGAAGTCTAGAAAGCTTATTGTCTTTCACTCTTTACACATACTTGTTTTAAGAGCATTGACTCGCCATACTTCACAAAACGATTTCATGAAATTGCCATTTTTAACGAAGGGTATGGCATGAATTATGTATTTTGGACTGCGTATATAGTTACATTTAGTCTGAAGATACAACGATACAATTGTTTGCAACCTATATAGCTTGGCACCTAGCCAGACAAACAGCAGCCACGGAGCTATTTACTGATTTAAAAGTCCTACCGTTCAGGAAAAACTTCATCTAAGAAAGCCCAATCTAATGCGAAATGGTTATCCCTGGCCAGGGTAACTTAAGACCTGTGTTTCAATACAAGGAACCTACATTGACAACCGTAGTCTTTCCAAGCTGAAATTGAAATTAAAATTATTTTATAACGATTTGCGACATTTATATCGAGTCCTCGTCCAAATGTAATCAAAGCATCATCTTGCAAATCAACCTTCACTACACACACACACATACACACACACACACACACACACACACACACACTATTTGTTATTGTTATTAGTATGAGCATTATTAGTAGTAGTATCTTATATAAACATAAATGTTTGATTGAAGTGCTTTTTTCAATGACATTCTGTGAAGTACAATCTTGGATGCATGGATGATACCTTGAGCATAATTTTATAACAAATGGTCGTTTGTATAACCAAGGAGTGGGCAAACTACTGCCTGCGCGCCGCGGGATTTCATGCGACCCACCAAACACCCATTTGTCAGATCATTGCATTGAAAGAATAATTTATCTGGAGGTTTGCTGATTACACAACAATGGAACAACAGTTCACCCTTCAAAAGTGACATTAAAACAACCACTGAAAAACTGCAGATAGAACTGATCGATTTGCAGGCCGACATCTCCTTAAGAAGAACTTTCAAAACCATGCTCCTGATTGAGTTTAATGCTTCTCTACACCCATTACAGCCCAATATAAATCGATAGGACATATGTATTATTAATACTAATAATGAGGCGTTTGTATAGCGCCTAATCTTTGACTATGACTAATACAAGTAACCATGAAATAAGAAAACATAAAAACGTAGGGGAAATATTTATGTTGGGTAACATTAGGTCTCTACGTTTGATATTGCAGTCGAAAAATGTGAGTTTGAAGAGCACTCTTGAAAGGGATCATCGTGATCTTGTGTCTAATTTCAATGGGAAATTTGTTTGACATTTCTGGGCCCTGATATGCAAAAGAACATTGTCTATATGTTCTGGTATTTCAAGTGGTAATCATGAGTATACGATTGTCAGACGAGGAGCGTAAGTATCTTGCTGATGTTTAAACAAGGGTGAAGTCGGTATATTGGAGTCCATCCGCAAAACGCAGCACATTTAACAAATTTTGTGTTTGGTTCTGGATCGAATGGATTGCCATCGTAGGGTACAGAGCAGCGTGGAGGTGTGCTCTGATAGTGGTACTCTAAGGATGATCCAAGCAACATAGCTTTGAAGTTTCTGGAGTATATATTAAGACGAACCAGGTATGATTGAGGTACAATAGACCGGTCTTTAAAGTACTAATGAACACAAATATTCTAGTGGCATCGACTGAAAGATATTTGCGAATAGAGCTAATGCGTCTCAGCTCACGATATGCAGCCTTGCATATGTTCATGATATGTTGGTGCAGTACTGTCCAGAGTAACACCGATGTTTTATTGTGACTGTATGAATTTAATGTTGGTGTTGTTGATATTTATTGTTTGAGGTACAGAATGTGATTGAGAAAGTCTTTGTGTTGGAATCAGAATGGCCTTAGTATTATCATCATTTATCTGCAGCTTGTTACATGTCATACATGATTTCACATCAAAAATGCACCTCTACATTCCATAGATGGTAGTTACAACTTCAGTTACGTGGCAAGACTTGTTTATTTGGGTGTCATCAGTGTACAATTGGTGCGACACTGGATGATGATCAATGACACTTGAGAGCGGATGAATGTATAGAATGAATATAACAGGTCCAAGAGCACATTTCTGTGCAACACCACAGCACAGATCAACTAGGCTGGAGTGTATTCCATTTGCTGATACAATTTGTTTCCTGTTCGCTAAGTAGGACGTGAACCACAGTAAGGCTGTACTGTGAAAACTAAATACACGATAGAGACAGTGAAGTAATATATCATTGTATATCGTGTTAAAGGATACAGAAAAATCAAGGAGAGTGTGGACTGGAACATTTCCACTATCCTATACAGATAGATTGGTATTAACCTCTTTCATAAGAGTAGTTTAAGTACTGTGACCATGGTGATATGCTGACTGTTTATTGTTAGACAAATGAATTTGAATTCAGATGAGATTCACGCTGGGTTAGAACAACAGACTCTAAGATGTTTTATATGAACGGGAGATTAGAAACTTTTTAGCTGTAGTTCTTCATTTCTATGGTCGAGTGATGGTTTCTTCAGCCGAGGCTTCACAATGGCACTTTTGAAAAATGATGGGAAAACCGCTAATGCGAGAGAGGTATTAATAACATCAGTTAGTGAAGGCAATATTGGATCTAAGCACTCAAGCAGCAGTGATGTTGTAATTGGATCAAGTTCACATGACTTTGATGCTTTCTTCATCACAATTGTCCGAACTAAATCCATAGAGACTAGTTCAAATTCTGCTAAGGTTTGTTGCTGAAATACTGTATATTAACTGCATGGTGACGACGAGTGAATTGAAATTGAGTTTTCAAGCTTATCTCTAATGGTTTGTACCTCGTTACAAGAAATGTGCAAAAGATCCTGAATGTCTACTAGAGAGAAGGTAGTTGGAAGTAGTGTACATTTGTTCCATGACATTTTTGTTCTGTATAATAGTGTAAATTACTTTAAATCTAAAAGAATTAACATTCAGTTTTCAAATGGATATTAAGATGTGCTTCATATTAAGGATTTGTTGTTAAAAATAAAACTAAAAATCTCATGACCTTCCATGCATGTTTTGAGCACACGAACGTAATCTATACTTCAGTTATTCGATTAATGATTGGCAACATTGAGCATGAATTAGATCTGAACTGAAGACAACATAAACACAACGAAGCATCTTCTTTAATATGCCAATGTGAACGGAAGATATTAACAAACATTTTCAAAGCACATCACAGGGAAAGGCTGTTGTCTCAATGAATGGAAACAAAATCACCCCTTATGCCAGCTGCAAGAACATAACCCCTATACTTGCTATTCTCAAGATAAAACATCCTATTGTGAAACATACTTGTCTCAGATGACTGCTCGGTTAAATGATCAGTAGAACCATAGATAATATTCTATTCAATGTCTAAAATCATCTAGTCTTAAGCCAATAAATGCCAAGTGTAAAATCAAAAGAGGTGTTCAACCTCTTTTGGCCAAGGGCCAGATTGCATTTTGTTAAAACTAATTTCTCTAATATAATTACTGTACATGGGCTACAGTTTGTGCACCATTGACCTAGACACAAGGCAAAGAATCAAGCTGAGCAGACAACTTTAAAACTGAAATCAAGAACATGACACTAATCTGCTGACTGTTTTGTAGAAATTAGATGCATGAATCAAAATTAGCAATAAAATGTTTTGTTTGCTCAGTTGATTAATGAATTGCACTTGTTAGAAGTGAATAAAATTTGTAACAAAAATGTTTAATTCATAAAATGATTAACACTTATATCAGATTAACATTGGTAATTGCATATACATTGGTCAGTTCATGGTCAAACAGTATATAACTAGATAATTCTGTAACTTCATGATCTTAATATTGAATATTATTTATTATTGACTTATTAATTTGTTATTTTCATTGGATTACATTGATTTTTCTCGCGATTCTTATTATAAATTGATATATTTGTGCTTTGTAAAGTGAGTCCATAAACTGTTTTTAGAGTTCTCAGATATTTGAAAACTTCTTTACTATAATTTTTTGATAGTGTTTTATGAAGCAAAGGCCACAAACTTCTTTCAAACATTCTCAAGATTCTGAAAATTTCATATTATATAGTTTGAAAGAGTATTCATTATGATAAATTGATATACTTTTGTTACATAAAATGAAAGCTGCAAACTGCTTTCTAAATTTCTGATATTTTAAACTTTCTGTAATTTCCATACATTTTGCCCAAGTATTCATTAATATATATTTAAATATTTGTGCTGTCTGAAATTTGCACAAATTCCAATAGCATCTGATACTCATTATTCTAAGCTTTATATTTCATACAATTTCAATGAATAACAACTTGTGAGCAGTAGCATGGATACGTACCCTTACCGAGCGTACCTCGAAAATCCCTTGCCGTACGAATAGGAAGCCAAGAACACTCATCTAGATGCTTGGGTGTATGGAAACATAACTCAGCAGACGAAGATAATTTTATCGACACATAATTGACAGCAGATGACAATCCTCACAATCTGGGTTTTAATGACCGTCGAAAGAAAATTCTGCAAGGACGTAGCTTAGAACTGTTCGATCGTTTACATTTGGACATGTGGTTTCAAGAGAAGTATTTGCTGAACAGTGTGAATATTTGCTTGATATTGAATCGTAGCAGTACTACTTTCCATTTGATGCCTGATACCAACGAATACAAAACAATTATCCAAGAAGCCACGTTATACGTGCGTCGTGTAGAAGTGTTACCTAAAGTGGGAAATGATATCAGTCACACTTTGAGCAGAGCGACAGCTAAGTATCCGATACGACGTGTGGAAGTATAAACTTTCACCATTGCCACTGGATTCCGATCCAAGATCGAAGATCATCTGTTCCAAGGACAGTTACCCAAACGTGTATTCATTGGTATGGTTAGCAATGCAGCCCTCAACGGTGCCCACCATGAAAATCCTTTCCAGTTTAAGCACTACAGAGTATCCAAAATCGAAGTCAGTAGCGATGGCAAATCATTGTGTACCCGACCCTTCGAACCAAAATGTACCCAGAAGAATTACTTGAGGTCGTACTTGTTGTTGTACGAAGCCTCAGGACAGTTAGTAACCAATACCAGTCATGGCATTTCCTACGACGATTATGCAGAAGGTGGGCTTTTGATTTCACTCCAGATCAAGGCAGCGACGAGGGACATTTCCACCCTATATAATCTAGGCAACTGCGTGTGGAACTTCAGTTTGCAGATGCTCATGCCGAAACGGTGAATGTCATTCTGTATGCCGAGTTCGATAATACCATAGAAATTAACAGTTTGAGAGAAGCCATTATAGACTATTAGAAATTATGGAAGACCCTTGTCTTTCTTTGAATAGTGGAGAATTGATGGAAATGGAATGGAAGGTTACAGAGAAAGCAGACTCCCAAGACAAAAAAAATAAATAATGATAATGCAGTCAAGATGGCCAGAACAAGAACAACAGTTAGCTAACTCTTTTGCCAAACACTTGGAGGATAAAATGAGGGACATGATCAAAAAAGAATGTTATTGATGTCAAAACGAGCATTGCTGTCCAATTCAAATCGATGAATGTATGATGATGAGTCAAGAAATAAAATTGGACGATTATCTGAACGAAGCTTGGAGTCTCATCTCAGATGAATCCGTGTTACATCAGTGGTATAAAGAGTTGCGTGATCATTCCTCTCCTCCTTTGTTTTCTCGAGAGATTGATCACATCGAAGCTCTCTTGACTCATAGTAAGGAGACGAAGCAAAGAAACAGTTACTTGACAGATCTTTCCAAGCAAAAAGTCTGCATTGAATTAATGACTTATCATCACCTGTGAAGAAAAAAATATATTTTAAAAAATATCATTATACTAATGTTGAATGAACTAATAATTACATGAAACAGTCTAACAGTTGCTAATTCCAGTACTTTACCGCTGGTAAAAGTTATTAATATGACTTTGTTTTAAATATCTGCACTTGGATGAATGCCAGTATATATAATATCTTCATGAAGGCGAACAATTTCAGCAATTATCTATTCTTGGTCATAAACTATTATCCTAAAATTTACATTTATACCTCTCAACAAGTGACAAATACCATAATGATCAAATATTTCATTGTATATAAGCTTAATATACACATTGGTCGCCTTGACCAGTTAATAATTGGAAACTCTTGCTTTAAAAAGCAAATATATGTAAACATGTGTTATGCTGGCATAATGCATTGGCTTAAATGCAACATAAATAACACGTTTAGATTGTTAAAGAGCAATGTGTTTTTATTTGGGTAAAAATAATCATCCAATTGATCAATTACAGTTTTGTTTTGGTCAACTATTGTGAGTTCACGGCAATGGCAGACCTAATCAGCATGTTCGTTACCCCGACAACGGTTTTGTTGTGAAATAGATTGTGCCACTTATCGGTCTCTATAATTCTGGCCTCCATCGCATGTCACGCTACAAAGATTCCATTAAGACCAGACATTCCATCCACCATTCACTGCAAATGATTAAAATGTATGAAAAAAGTGCTCATTTGTCAGACCAAAAGTAAGGAGGGTAGTTTGCAATCACAATGATTGATTGATAGGTTCCTGGGCAATTGGAACTTCCGGTACACAACGGAACCAACGAAACAAACATTTTTCCCTCTATAACTGTAAACATCCCAAATGGGATATGTGACATAACTAATCCAAGATTATATGACTCTAAATAGACTAAACGTGCTGTTGCGCCGTTATAAAAACTATCAAATAATAACATTTTCTCTCAGACAGAGATTTCAAAGTACGAGTATGTTCTACTCTCTCAGATATGCACGAGCATGAGATAGTTGTCCCCCATTGCAGTATTTTAGCTGTGACGCTATTTAAAATCAAAATCAATAGCATCACCAAGTGTTTGGTTCCTGGGGTGTGCATAGCACTATATACTTTTTTGATTGTCTAAAATGTTCCAGATCAAACACACGCATACAGTTTAAAGACAACTGCAACAAACTATCAACAAGATCCAAGATTGGGCCAGTAGTAAAGGTTTCAAATTATCCAAATCGAAAACAGTACCCAAGCATTTTTCTCAGTTGCGAAGACATTATGATGACCCTAAACTCATGCAAGACGGACCACCTATTGCAGTTGTTGAGGAACCAAAGTTTTAGGGTATTATCTTCGACATAAACCAGATTTTTATTCCACACATCAAGAATTTAGATCTACTTAAAGTAGTTTCTTACATAAATGCGGGGCTGATCAAAAGGTCATCCTCAATTTGTATAGAACTTGTATACGGTCCAAACTAGAGTACGGTTGCATTGTTTATGGTTTAGCAAGGAAGTTATATTTGCAAATGCTTGATATTCTGATGCCAAAGGAAGGTATATCATTTGGATTGTTTTCGTACAAGGTTTTGCATTGGGGTTTAAAAAGCAGCCAAACATGTAGGGTTCTGAGGGTTTTCTCTTAATTTGAAAGCGTACTGTGCAGAAAGCATTTATCTACTATGTGATGAAAGTAGTTCATTCGCTGCCGAATGACATCTCTGGGATGTTTTCAGTTATAGAGTGGCAAACGTTTGTTGGTTCGGTTGTTTACCAGAAGTTGCATTTTCCCAGGAACCTTTCAATCAATCAGTGTAATTGCTAACTACCCTACTTACTTTTTGGACTGGCAAATGATTACTCCCTTTTTAATACATTATAATCAATTGCAGTGAATGGGGGATGGAATGGGTTAGATTTGTGTAGAGGCCTAAACAGTCAAACACATTCTTGCAATAAACAAAAACAGATATATTTAACCCAAAGACAAACACATTGCTCTGTATCAATACCTCTCACAACTAGACAATAATTCTGTGCAATAGCTTTCGCGTTCGTGGCCGCTCAATATTTCAAATGATTTGTATATTAAAAAAATTCAGGAGAATAGTATAAATCAATGTGTATGAAAGAACAATAGAAACAAATATATCGCAACTCATGTATATTTAAAAGTTTATCACATTTACAAATTAGATAATATTTGCAACTTGATATCAAATATGAGAACTTTACAGAATAAGAAACAATGTTCCAGTTCTTTATTTGTTAGTTCGTTGTAAACCTTCATTTTGTACTACACGTCTTATACATTTAAAGGGATACAAACAAATGAAAGAAAATATTATCCATAAACGTATTTTGGACAATCAAATAATCGGGCACTACATTAATGGCATGGTGAGAAGATACAAAGGAGACGGTAACATACAACATTCGCAAAATCATTTATATCGAGGAGATGCGTATTTTAAATAGCACTATCTACTGTAACCTACCATCAGTGCTTCAGTCACTACACAATATAAGACTGGAGAACACATTATTAGTCAATCTACTCGTCAAAAATATTGAGCTTAGTACCTCATACAACATAGTATTCTGTTGGTTATCTAGCCATAATAAAGGTAATGAAGAAGCAGATTATGCTGCTATAATGGTTCTATCTCAAGAATCATCTGATTTTAAATTAATGTCTACTGATTGATTTTAAACCTCTTATCAAAATTACCTACGCCAGAGGTGGTTTTCATCTTGGACTGATGCAGTAAATAACAAACTCCATATCATCAAACAAACCCTGGGAGAATGGTTTCCTTCCAACAGAATGATCCTTAGGGAGGCAGTAGGCATTTAAAGAACCAGCATTGGTCATACATACATAACCCACTCCCACATACTAAAAGGTGAAGCTTCACCAAAGTGCGTTTCTCGCAATGAACAATTCCCTGTTAAACACTTGATGACCAAGTGTTCTGACCTTCAACGAACGCACGATAAGTATTATAATGTAGCAGCAGAGGGGGAGGACAGACCAACTTTTTAGGCGTCGACGAGGCTTTCTTCTCGTTAATATTTAATAGAAAGGTATATTTGACAAATTGAGGCTTCCTAGTAAATATTTAATAGAAAGGTCGATTTGGTAAATTAAGGCTTCCTTGTAAGGGTCCATTTGGTAAAAAAAATACGCCATTGTCGTTGGAAATCACCCCCTCTGCTGCTATGGGTTAACAATTCTTTTACGATGAAAGTTCTTTAGGATTTTACAAACAGACTAATTTGTAGAACCTCACCTCGTAAATCAATTAGATTTTTAGACTGGTCAGTGAGTCTGAAATTAATTCTCGTTAGCGAATTATTATGACATCTCATATAGACTGGATTAGTTGGATCCTCAAGAAATCATGGAGGAGCTGTTGGTGCAAATGAATATAGAATATATCCCTGCTGAGCTTGATTTGATCGCTCGAGATTTATTTGATAGCTTCCTTCGATAACATCACATACTAAATTCAATGCAATCACCGAGGATATATTCACATTTTGAGGAGCGATATACCTGCAGCCTCATTATTATGTTTGAGGATTGTTGTTTGTTGTTCTGTTAATTTATTCCATGCGTCATGGATTTTTTGAAACCTTCATCGATGGCATCATTGAGAGATTTTTGTAGTCCTGAGATATTATATCCGTGTATTTTGAGCGTGGGAATATCTTCAACGCGTATATTATATACTGTCGCAAACTCCGTTCTCGTTTTAGGATTACTGTCACCTTATACCTCTTGTATAATTTGCGAATGAAATGTTTCCATGTCATTGATGATTTTGTTACATGTTTCTACAACGCTGATAAATTCATCTCGGGTGAGAGTGCCGGATTTAAGGGATATTAACAACAACGAAATATCGTTATTGAACGCTGTGAAATTTTCATTGGTTTTATCACGTCGAATAAAGTAGTATCTTCTATTAGCGAGATATTCTATTATTTCAATACAAAAATTTCAATTTATTGTAACTTCTATATCTTTTTACTGGATTATCGGGTTTTATCCTGTCGGTGATATAATCAGATTTTTGTGGTTCAGGTGGTATGTTAACTTGTCGAGGTGGGATTTCAGGCCACCCCAGTATTGATCTTATAGAACTCTGATAGATATCTACAACATAACTTGGCTAGTTTATCTCGATCGCGGATGATAGCCAACGTGGCTCATGAACCGTCATAGCGATTTTCGATTCTGTTCCAGTAATGGATTTTATTCTACGCGCTAATTCAGCATTGATTTGTTCGATTTGGTATGACCCAGATGGCAGCGAAACAACGTTCCAGTCTGGTGTTCCGTCTTCTTTATTCATATTCGCGAACACTAAAGAATTATTCGGTTGTTGACTGCCAAATGCTACCGATCTAATATTAGGCCAACTGTGATACACTCGTAGTTTTGCTAGCGCTATCTCCTTCACGGGAATCGGAATAGGGAAATTCACACTGAATTCAGGATTGATTGATGTTATTGAGATCATGCTGGTTTGTACTGGGTTTGTGTTCTCCACTATTTGTTGAAGTAATTCCTGCGGTGTTGTCATTGTTATTTTATTCATGTTGTATTTCTAATTTTAACATCGCGGAATCATAAATATTTACCATCGCTGAGAACATTGAGCGAAGACGATATCAACGAGGACAATTGCGAGTACGCGGTTGATACAACATGAAATTTAATTATGTTGTCTTGTAGTTTGCCTTAGCTGCATGATGATATTTGTTTTGTTCTTATCGAAATTATTCCCGCGATTGTTGTTGCCGCTGATATACAAATTAGAACAGCTATCGGAGCAATCATTGTCACCGAGGATAGTATTATACCAGCTCCGGTGATTACACCACTCACCGAGTACACGGTAACATCAACTGCGGTGATTCTTCGTGGGTATTTTTTTATTTTTGTTTGATACTCCTCAGTGAGAGTTTTGAGTTTAGTCTGAAACTCTCTGGATGATCATAGCGATATTGAGATACCGAAGGTACCGTTGATGACGACATTTTATTTTCAAATCAGTTTACGATTTCAATTTAGTTATTTACTCAAATCCGCTACGAATTCCATATACCATGTTACTGAAACCCTAACCAAATTTGTATCAGTGGATGCTATCGTGAACTGTTCAGTTGTATCCTTATCGATGATCGTTGATATCGTATTATTGACCCAGACGAACTCGACGATGATATATTAAATTGAGTCGGTGTTACTAGTGTTAATCGATAAATGCCTTTGGCGGTTGCAGTGATACCTAGTATATTGTCTGTAGGAGTCCACGCAAATGATCCGTGTTGGATCGTGTATACTACGTTATTGGTTCTCTCATGAGGTATTTTTGTTTTTTCAATGATTGTTATCATCCTCGGAAAATCATCTTTGATTGCCTCGATGAAGTTTTTCGTCTCATCGATGGATTTTTTAATATCAGGGAGTTTAATTTCAATTTTATCCAAAGTGGTTCCAATAAATTTCTCGATGATATTTTTACGAAAAACTGAACACTGTTTTCCGTTATCTTCAATTTTTGATTGAAGTGATGCTAGTTCCAACATAGAATTTATTATCTCTGTGAGCTTTGGTGATATTACCGCTGGTTCGCCGAAGAAAGCCATAATTGATTTTAATTCGTCATTGACAGTTTTAATATTGTCCATACAGATTTTTATTAATGATAAATTTGGTGATGTAGTCGCTGGATCACCAAACAAAATTTGTGTGAATTTTAACTCATCGTTGAGAGTTTTTAATTTACTTGTAATCGTCGAAACGAGTACGCCTGGTTTGAGCTTACCCTGATCGGAAAATAACGCAACGGTGTTCTCGGTTGCGTCTCGTTGTTTAATTAAAATATCATCCAGGAAAAAATTACTAGTTTTCAATTTACCCTGACGATCTTGAAATACAACTATTTCATTGGGATCAACATTTGCTAAGTTCAACGTCTCAGCTATTTCATCTTTGATTATTTTTTTATATCACCGGTTGCAACGCCATCAGGTCCAGGTTTCTTCAGCGCTGATAATTGTCTCTCCCAAATATCAATCATGTTATACTATACAATCTCTCTCTAAAATCACTTCGTTGACGACTTCGTCGTTACCAGCGACTGCTAGTATATTCATTTACTACAACATGTGGTGGTTTTCCAGATGTTGAAATAGCGTCAAGGACATTCAATACTTCGTTACCACATATTGGTGGGTCATTCATTTGTTGTGTTGGTAGCGTAGAATACCAACGAGTAGTTTTTAAGCGGTTTATATAACGCATAAATTCCTTCGGCGGTGCTAATCCATATGAATCGAAATTAACACGTGGATCAATCGCATATGCAACCCAGTGAGTACCAGGTCCGGTGCTGTTATCGAGATTAATAATACCGGTTTCAACGCTGTTTGATTTTGCCGGTAACTGATCTTTCATAAAGACACCTCTGAAGTTTTTTAAGGCCAATTTTTAGCAGCATCGAGTAAATCAAAATTTGACATAGGAATCGAAGATTCCCGAGATAGTAAATCGTTCCTGGGATTCTCAGACCTTTTCCGCTGTACCATGAATACGGAGTTCCTGGTAGTCTTAGAAATTTTTCTTTTTCTTATATCCTTGTTCAGTTGCTTTCTTTAGTGCCATCCCTGCCGCGGTACCAACGGCTCCTAACGCTGCTGCTTTACCACCGCTGGGGCCGCTGCTGCAAACAATGCTGGTAACACAGCTAACAACGGGAATATACCACCTGATTTTATTTTGTTTTTGATAGCAGCCGCAGAGAGAATGATCTGACCACCTTTTTTATCTTTGAAAGCATCATTTAAGTGTTTTACTTGACGAGTCGTCAGCGACAATTTATTCGCTCTGCCAGTCATCTGATTGGGTTTTAGTGTTATTGTGGTTCCACATTTTTTAACTGATTCCGATTGCAATTTCTTGAGTTGACCGGGGGTCGACGCAACACTAATATAACTGTATTTCATTATACAATAACAGATTGATCTAAATGTTACATGTTTTCCACTGGCTCATCTATCACTCCCATTCTTCCACCAACACCTTCGAGTAGCATTGATTTATCGCTGAGAATGACAGCAACCGCTCTATAATTAACACCGCCAGAGGCTACACGGGCTCCAAAGTAGATATCAACGACAGATTGTCTTGTTAAATCAAGATGTTCCAGCGAAAAGTAATAGATCGGATATAGATTCCTAAAATCCGACTGTGATATTTGCAAACCGGTATCAACATTTTGATCGCGTGCCATATATGTCATCAACCGATGATACGCGCGTGCAATATAATTGTTATCATAATCAAGTTGTATATCCTCAGATGGTTCCTGTTGGCCGTTTATTCACAGCGAGACTTCATTAACACCTAATTTATCAAATATCATATCCTTTGACTGCGTTCTTGATTGCCTAATCGTGTTCTATCTTGTAACGCAATAAATATATGATGCGGACTTGAAACACCTTGTCGCGCTGCTAGGTGCCATGTAAATGTACCAGTAATATCAGAATCCTTGGTATCTGTACTCATTGATAGCCAACTTTCCTCCTTGATCCATAAATCGCTCCTCTGTGGTGATTGATGGAGTCAACACTGGCATCCATAGTGATAGTTTAAATAATCTAACTTTACCGGCAGTAGCATCATTACCACGCCAGATTGCATCATTATTATTACCCTTTCGCACGAGTACTACCGTATGCTTTGTTCCATAGATAACTTTTCGGACATTTCTACAGAATACAAATATGTGATGTAGTGGAATCGCGCATGAGAATCGTCGACGTTCTCCTTGTAGCATTGATTTGCGTGTTGCATATCCTAGATTCTATTCGGAATTAGCGCTTCCGAGAAAATCAAACGCAGCCCCAGGTCTATCTCTGTGTTCAGGGGTATCGGGTTGTGGGTCAAGTGAAGTAGCTATTGCAGTTCGTATTTTAATATACGGAGTGTGATTAGGGTGATCAGTAATATCCTTAGCGAACATCATAGATGGACCCGCTGATCTTGTATAATCGTCTGAGTATCTTGCTAACCCTATTATTGTTGTGGCAACATCAACATCATTCTCAATGGTTTCAATTTCTTTTCCATCAATCTAGCGCTACTAAATAACGCCATGATCCCATTATTGACAAAACCCATTCGGACAAGTTGGTTATTTGCATATGGTGTATGAGCTGCAACATCTGTTACAAGTTCTCCTTCTACTTCAATAAACGCTTCAGCGGGTAGAAAGTACTGGTATCATGAACTTGAAGTTCAATTCTTGATCGAAGATCCGGTTGTATTGCGTGATAGGCATACAATTGATAATCACGTGCAGAATCATCCTTGCGCACTGGGGCGTCCATATCAAACGTTGGATCAGGTGACCGTTTGAACATTTTATTATATACTCGTTGTTCTAAATCATCGTCGTCGATGTCGTCGTGGTTATTTTAAGCCGCTTCCCGCTATCATATTTGCGGTTATTTTATCCTGGTAACTTGCGGCCAATGAAGTTGCCAATGACGGAGTCATCAGTGACGCTAGTTTCTGATCCACTGCGTTATTTATTATTTTACTAACACTCGCGAGCATCACTGTTGTAGATGGTGATGGTCCCGGTTTCCTTCGCCGCCGAACTAGCGCTGTTAGTTTATCCTTCGCGGCTGAAAACGCTTTCCGCCATAATCTCCAACAGCACTAATACCCTTATCACGAATAACATCAATGGCTTTCATTGATAACTGTTTTGCTATCGGCGCCACTGTTGGAGCCAATCTTGCAAATAACCCTGCAATTGTATCACCGAGACCATCACCATAGTACGCGTTATCAACTGGAAATCGTGAGTTTACTAAATAGACGCTGGTTGGTTTGTCATGGTTTTAGTGTGTGATCATCTTATTTAATTGTTATTTATCTAATGTGGTGACTTGGTCACTGTGATAATCCGTACGATTTTCCACTAACTCATCAATGAAATCTCGATATAAACCAATATCCATGATGCCACCTTGAAATAACCGCATGCAGATATCAGCTGCTTCATTAATTATTTCCGGTGAGTTATTTCCAGCTCGTTTTCCTCCGATGAGAACTTCTAATCGTGCTATATCACTGAGAATATTACCAGGACATTGAATAAGACCACTACCTGAAATCCCTCTTGGGTTACTTTAATATCCCTTCCCGGCTGATTTTTTAGTTATACCAGTTGCACCTTTTTCAGAATCAGCTTCTGCCATTATTCGTATTTCACCTGGGGTTGGGTCTGCTGTATACCCTAGAGGTAGTGGGCCACTCTTTACTGAAGCTAGAAAAATATTTAAATCCGGACTTATTTCTTTTGTGATTCTAGTTTGACCGCGGTTTGCTAAAAACACTTTATTCGACCATTTGTCTATGTCTTTTATAAATTTTCTAGATTTGTCGTCTTTTAAATAATTTTTTCTTATATTTTTTTAAAAATTGTCTTTAGTAAATTTAACTAATTCAGGGTCTGATTCGATTCCTCTAATTTCAGTTAACGCATTATCAGTAAATAACTTTTCAGGTGAATATTCTTAAATTGCAACAGCGCTTTGTTGTTTTTCAAGTGGTTCAGGTGGCGCGCTAACTTCTTGTTCAAGTCATTCAAGCGGTGGAGATCTAATATCAATTCCACCTAATCGTTCTATTTCTTCTCGAATCGAAATTGCTCTTCTTGTTGTTCCCGTTGTCTTGCAGCAGTTATTATATCACCAGGAAGTATTTTTAAAGATTTTTTTGTTTGTTTGGATCTTCGTGCTATTTTTTCAGTTTCCGTTGCTATTTTTTCAAGTTCACCAATAAGAGGTTTTTCTTTTCTTTTTTCCCCCATCTCGGGGTCATCTCCCCATATAGCTCGCTCTACTCCTTTCGTCGCTTTGGTAATCGGTCTAAACAAATCTTCAGATTCCTCAGAAAAATCGGTCTGAAGACCCTGTCTGGCTTGTAATTTACTTCTGACAGAGTCGCGAATCGGTAAGAATTTCTTAATTGAAGACAATCTCTCTCTCTCTCTCGCTAGTCTTGTAGTTAATGCTTCGCTGACCATTACTGAAACGGTAAAGCAATTTCCAATTAATGTACAATGTTGTGATTTATGATTTCTACGTTTTAACCCGACTCAAATAGACAAGTAACAAAAAAAACACACTAAAATATTTTTCAGTTAATTTATTTCCGTGTTGTTTGATCAAATATACCTTCCATTGCTTTTGCAACAGTGTGAAAATTTTACTAACGTGTTATACTGTCAAATAGTTAGCTGTATCCAGCGGTTTTTTTTCATTTACTTGACGCTCGTATATTTCTAATCTTCGAATCTTCTTTCCAATTCATAAGCCCGGCCCAATTCTTTTCGTATTCCTTCCACAATAGTAAATAACGGGACAAACACACTTACGTCACTACAAAATGCAAGAGAGTCCCGAATAGAATTCTGGATTTTTTTTTTATCAGCGCATACTTCTTTGGCAGCATATATGTGTTAGTAATAATACCGTATTCTATATCTTGAAAGTCAGACATAATTTGGTCAGGATTTAAAATTGTCAGATAATTTAATCTCTTGTTTTTTCAATTTTAAAATTTCAGCTATAATTCTATTCATATTTTCAGAATTCATATATGATAATACATATTTCTAATACAAAAAAAAAGTGGGGTCAATTTTGACCCGTTTTTTAGACAGCACAATGCCATTACTACGGTTTTGGGTAGTTTCTAGGCATACATATTAACGACAGCACAATGTCTTTACTACGGTTTTGGGTAGTTTCTAGGCATACATGTTAAGGACAGCACAATGCCATTACTACGGTTTTGGGTAGTTTTTAAGCATACATAAAGGATTGATATATACAATGAATGATGTCAATGAATGATTATACAATTCCATTCGAGTCTTTTGGCAATTGTATAGGGACAGCACATTTATTACGAAGCATATTCCCCTAAGAGTGAATCTAACTCGTCAAATAACGGGATAGAATCACAAGAGGATATGTTAATGAATGGACAGCACAAACAATATATTATATACCACGAAGCATATTCCCCTAATAGTGAATCTAACTCGTCAAATAACGGATTAGAATCACAAGAGGATATGTTTAGTGAATGGACAGCACAATGCCATTACTACGGTTTTGGGTAGTTTCTAGGCATACATAAAGAATAGATATATACAATTAATGAATTGGATGGATATATACAATGAATTGGATGGATATATATATATATATATATATATATATATATATATATATATACAATGATTTGGATGGATATATACAATGAATGAATGGATGAATGGATGGATATATACAATCAATGAATGATAAGGGACAGCACAGGGACAATACGACATATAACAATGAATGAATGGATGGATATATACAATGATAATGAATGATGACACTCCTACATTCAAATTGCAACCGTATATACCCCCCCCCCCCAAAAAAAAAAAAAATCACCCTGGGTTGAATGAAAAATCATTCACACCACGACGTGGTAAGGTTGGTATATACGGTTGCAATTTTGAATTTAGGAGGTGCCACACCCCCCAATTAAAACCATCTGTCGGCCACTGTTAGCAATAATGCCTGTTACGGGTTTCGAACGGTTTCGAACCATGGCCGTCATTATGGCACCGCGACACGTTACCGATTGAGCTAATGGTTCTTATTACAGGTATATGTTTTTGAATATAATATATAGATAAGCTAATAAAATCAATAACGAACAGGTGAGATGACGTCAATGGATCGATCACAAAGCCACGAACGAATCCATATACATTTCTTGTATGAAACAAAACCGAATATTTGAAGAAAAAAATAAAATTAAAAAAATTTAAAATCATAAAAAAATTAAAATCATAAAAAAATTACAAATCAAAAAAAATAAAACAAAGAAAATAAAAATAATAAAAAAAAATTTTAATTTTTTTTTAAAAAAATACAATTATTTGTAAAACACTACATATTTTATTCGTTTTCTTACAAAATATATTACATTTCAACTGAGAAATAATCGGAAAAATCCATTGAGATCTGTAACTGTTTTATAGGCTGTAAATATACCCACACGAGTTATCTCCCTTAATACCAAATAATGCAAAAACATGATTAGGCATACGAAAACTGAATTTTATTGTTAAAACGATTTTTGTATTCCCTCTGCAACAAATCGTACTGAAGGCATACAAATATCAAAATATCTACCGTCTTCATTCATATACTTGAATATTTTTTCTTCGTTAGTGGCTGTATTAAAGGATCTTACAGGTCTTGCATTTTTTATGTTTCCCAGTCATTCCTCGTTTGGAATTCTCACTTGGTGAGATAGCCTGCAGATTATTCAATTTGTTATTCCGAGGATTGGAATCAATGTGATCGATAACAAGACCATCCTTGATCAATCCGTGGAAACACTCGTATATGATTCTATGATTAAGATGTATTTTCCCTCCAACGCGAAATATCAAATATCCCCGATTATTCACAATGCCAATTGATTTCTTCAGCCTGCGGTGTCTGACAATATCATCACGGGACGCTTCATAGTTATCAATCACAGGCTGTGGTCTGAATTCTTGGTTCATTTATATACTATACTATTGTTTGTCTAATTCATTATTTGGTTGAATGATAACACTACTTGGAAATCTATCGATGTAGTCTTGAGGAGTTTTATGATTTTGACGCTGTCAGAGTCAGAGTTATTAATGGAGTTCTTAATTCGTTTATCATAGTAGCGCTTCAACTCTCTTTATCGCTTACCACCACAACCGAGACACAACTGTGATATTCCTCTCACACCAACCCCACATCGTATGCAGGGTAAAGGCCCATAACATCCCGTTGCGAACGCTTTGAATATGATACCCACAGAACTCCTTTCTGCATGATTTGTTACACGGGGTTACTGATCCAATCATAAGCCATTTGCAATGATTCATTATACAATAAATTCTCTATTTAAATACTTGTTTTAATTATAATATGAAGGATTTCAAGAGATTATCGAAAATTACACCTTCGAAAAATACTAAATTCAATCTCGATAGAGTCTTTGATACACAAAAGGGTAAAGTTCGTGATAGAACCATGATAAGTAAAATCCGTGATTGTTTCAATGAATTCAAGCGTGATGGAGCATTTCACTTTTGGTCAACATTTCGAATTGATGGTAGCGTTGATGCTACCATCAACGATAAAAACGCAGCAATGATAATCTCACATCTTACGCGAAAAAGGTATTTTTTTTAGAATAACATTCATTATCTGTTCAGACACTGGAGATTGGATTAACAGGGATAAATTTGAACCCATCTTGAAGGATAAAAAAAACTTTCACTGTGAGTCAAGATTCCAAACCAGGAATTTTGACTGGAATTGACAAACCGTATTACGAGAGATCGTATCCCGTAACAGCAGTTGTTTATGGGATATATCCGTTAAATGATAAACCGAGTATTGAAAAATTAGCACCGATGAAACTGTTGTCGTTGAATTGTGTAGCAGAAAGAATATTATAACACTTCACAAATGCGCTGCGTGGAAATAAATTGACTGATCTAAGACGTAAAAAAAAACGAGTGGGGTCTAACAGTAAAGGAGCACGGGGCAACAATTCAAAATGTGGCAGCGTTAGAACGAATACTAAAATTCCCAATATCAGTATTGACGATAACAAGCGAGATATTATACGAACCGAAATATAAATCGAGAGGAGCTCCAATCAAAATTATTGATCATAACGAACACGCATGGACATCTGCAGTAACAATATTTCCGCAGGATAGAACCATAAAATATATACCCGAGGAATTTCCGGAGAAGAGAAACTATTTGATTGTATTCACCAGTTAAGTAAAAGCGATCCCGTGTCAGTGTAGTTACTTAACTCCGAGGGTGGATTCGATCAGTTTGTAAGACCCAATGGAGAATTATACCGCACTGAAGCTCTCCAAAAGGCAATGAAAAAACTATCTAATAGTTTCTCAAAGAGTTTCGACGACGAACAATTACTAACAAACTGTTTTACAATTCCGTCGGTTGCAGCTCATTTTGCGAGAAAGAAAAATACGTGGAAACCAACGCGAGGTGAGTTTCTCACAGACATCAAATCAAGTTGTATAGAATTTAACCACGGTGGATTATGAAATACAAAATATGACCGTGAAAGTATTATTTCAGTTGATATAGTCGCGTGTTATCCGGCGAGTTTTCTCGGGTACGGAGAATGCGCTGCATACTTTAAACGATTTGGACATCCCACACACGAGATGGCCCGTGTTGCTATTAATGGACCACTGCCTGATTTTGATTTAACCGGATTCGCTCATGTGGTATCATTTGAATTGGCTACAGGACTTAATCCGTGCTGTTATGTTTGGCTTGGTAGACATATATCTGAAAAACACTGGATGCCAATAGTGCTGTTACGGTATATGATTGATTGTAGAATGTTGATATCGCTAATTGTCAGTGAAGCGATTATAGCCTATCGAGCTCAGACTGAAGTCTGGTTACCACAACCCAATCTAGATAGTATAATCAGCAAACAACGAAAACAACTTCCAGATATTGACGAAGAAAATATCGTGAAATGGTCCAAACAGTTATTTGAAATCAGAAACAAAGACGCAAAGGATCTCGATTGAAGAATAATTGGTAAATTTACTCAGGGTGGAAAATACAACAATACAAGAAATTCTTCACGGTTGATTATAGATAGTGTTGAGTACGATTTTATAATCGCGGATACTACATCTAAAGGTATATATGTCGATCGTAAAGACTCTTTCTCGTCCGATGAAACAAAATTTGGTACAATTGTTACATACGCAGACAGAGAAAATCTTCAGTATACACATTTGAGGGCGTCTATGCTAGCTAATGCTTCTATCAATTTATTTTCGATGCTAAATAGATTTACTGACACGGCAGTTAGAGTAGCCACTGATTCATTTTATATAGACGCGAAACACAGCGAAGCAGTGGCTGAATTCACTAATTCTGACGAGAGCTGGGGATCATAGAGAATTAAGCGGGAAATACTGCGTGACTATTCCAAATCAGCAGATGTTACGATTGAAGATACATATTTGAAAAATAATCAGATATCAGAACTATCTAATGCACCGCAGATATCTGATCCAATATGTAGATATAAAACCAGCTACCTAAACGGCTGTGGTGGGTCAGGAAAGACGACTCGTGCGATTAAATTATTTCGTGGGAAATCAAACATGATTGTGCTAACACCAACACACAGACTCGCAAGAGAGATGAAACAACGAGGAATTAATGCTTGTACTTATCACAGTTTCTTTCGATGGAAAGGCGATGAATGGACTCCTGTACGAATGGGTGAGAAATTTATTCCTGACGTCATCATTTGGGATGAGATATGCACAGTGTCGTTAGATGTATTACAAAGATTTCTCGATTGGTTATTGTTAACGAATACAAAAGTAATAATGTGCGGCGATCATGGCCAACCACCACCATGTGTTGGTTTATCCCCACATGATTGGCTAAAGAATTTTGTAGACTATTATGAAGAAATTATTACTGATCATAGAGCCATTGACGAACAATTACGCGAGTACAAAAGACTAATCAGATTACAACCGGATAGAATCCAATGTGAAACAGCGCGTGAAATAATTTCAGAAACCCCATTAACAGATTTTTGGGAAGCGTGGAGACAAAACAATTTGATAGTAGCGAGTAGAAAAATAGTCAGAGACACACTTCAGATGAAGTTATTTCAATTGCATAAAGACAAATTTACAACACTTCCAGTACCGTTGTGTTATAGGCCTTCGGATACACAAAAACAAAATATCGAAGTTGATATTCCAGGACAGAGTGAAAAGCAGAGTTTATTGTTTAATGATATTGTGCTGGTTGATATCAGCGTCGTCGAAGATGCATTACGCGCTGATAAATCCCCATGGACGCTAGGTTACGCAGCGACGATACATTCTTCACAGGGATTGACTATATCAGATACAATTGTTTGGATGGTGGATAATCACATCGAATGGTGAAATTTAGTTAATCTCGCAGTGTCCAGAGTACAAAGAATAAATCAGCTTCGAAGAGTTGTTTTATATGATAACGACACTACAATAAGTGATATTGTCAGCGATGATATAATCAGAAAAAAACTTTCTGGCTATAAACAGCAGGATAAAAAAATAACAGAGAATTTGATATTGATGCTGAATTAATAATTACGCTGAAGCAACAACAAAATAATCACTGCGCGAGCTGCAATTGTATAATGCTTTGGTGTTGGTCGGATAAAGATCCTCGACAATTTACCGTAGACAGAAAAGATAGCAGTGTAGGTCATACCAGGGATAATGTGATGCTGACTTGTCTTGAATGCAACAGACGAAGAGGTGCTAGTTAAGACCACGCGGTGGTAATTGAACATCCTTGGGTATTACTTGTAGTTGTTAACGAGTACATCCTCGCTGAGGAGCGGTCAAATCCAATCTATAGATTGCTGGTCTACCCTTAGATCGTGTTATACTAGATATTTTATGCATGGTAACGCTCCAAATAGGATCAGTAGCTCTTTTTTTGCCACCTTCAAGCTCTCCTGGTTCATATAAATACCTAACAGTGACAATATAAAGAATTGGTTGTTTTGAAAAATCTTTTTGTGGTTGTACGGGTATAGACTTCTTTTTAATGGCGTTGTTAGGTTTCATGTTGATTGTTCAAGTAATCTCATTATTTAGCGCGGTAATTACACCTGGTAATCTCTTGACGCATTCACGAGATCGTTTATCCTGAATAAATTCCTTAGCATATTGATATCCGAATAACCGCTCAGCAAGTGTACGATTAAATCGTTCAACAATTGCCTGATTGCGATGTAGTGCAGTATGCCCTCGTCGTATGGTGACATTATGATTCTTCATCGTTGATAGACCCGCACCTTGAAATTCCTTGCCAGGATCAACTTGTAATAGATTTGGCCAGCGCAGAGGACCCCTTTGATATATCCTTTCAAATGCAGAAGCCACTTCAGTTGATGATTTTGTCTTTAGCGGTTCTGTTTGTTTGTATCGACTCGCAATATCAACTACGGCTAACGCGTATTTATAACCACCATCATGTGGCAATAATAATATATCAGCCTGATGAACTTCATTAGGAACGGTCACATCAAAATGCGAGTAGTTAATTTGTTTAGACGTCGGCAGATAAATTTGCCATCTCGCCTGTTTGGATAACCAATCCGCTGCAGTGGTATATTTTACCTTCGCGGCCTAGCGAGTTTACTAATTGCTGCTTTACACCTCCAGTATCCTTTTGGAGAATAATAAATAGATTCCATGTTGTTATTAATTACCGGCACCTAACATCAATTTACCTTTCATTGCCGATTTTACTAACCATGAAGCCAATTTTTCTTTGAAGGATTTATCAGTGATAGAATTCAACGCGTGAATCAATTTCACATCTGCGATATGTCTGTGTTGCAGATTGCTGCTTTTATAAGCGACATCATGAGCGTGACACGCTTTATCAATGGCGTTTTTTGGATATTCACCGGGTTTGGGTTGGTTTTGATTATCGAGTCTGATATCGAGTCTAGTCCCGGGTCCACAATAACTATACCCTGGAAGATGTTTTTCTCCTGGATACCTCGCCCATGGTATTCCTGGGAGTTTAGTTAGCTTGGCTGCAATATCACCTCCTCGTTTTTTTTAAATCCTTAGAAACAAATCTAAATTTCTTTGTACTGCATTGTACGCATTTACCAGAAAGTGCTGATCCGTTATTTTTAGTTGTAAGTGTCGTCAAGTCGTTTGTGCCAGTACGCTTCTTACATTTCACACAATATAGATCCATAATTTATTTATAATAACATGAATGTAATTGATTTTTGAGCTATCCACGACGGGAACCTTTTAAACAACATGCGATGTTGCCGAATTCAATTAGAATGATTATAATCGGACCATCTGGAAGTGGCAAGACACAATTGTTACTTAATTTGTATTTGATAGCTCCCAGTCTAGATGATCAACGATGTTACAATGTATTAAAAGATTTTAACGACAAAGCGGCAGAAGAATCCGGCGAGAGTATTATTGAGTTTATAACCGATATTAATGAAGCACCGAGCATTCATGATATTGATATGATATTGATGGAGATATTAACAATTTAGTCGTATATGCTGATATCATGTTAGACAATCAAAAAAATCCCGCTAGGATATTTTCCAGAGGTAGGCATAAAAAAACTGACGTGATATATGTCACTCAACGATACACACAAATACCAAAAGTGATCAGAGTTAACTGTAATAGTGTAATATTACAACTGTAATATTGCCGTATTCAATGGAGTGGATACACATACTCTTAGAAATATTTGGCAAACTTGGTGCAGCGGTGATATGGATCATCATCTCTTTAGAAATTTCTTTAGTCGCGCTCAGTCAGTCCCACACGGATTTGTGACGATAAATTTATCAGATCCTCGGACGCGATATCGTGTCGGACTTGATAAAATATTCAGTTAAAAGCGTTTAATGAATCTCGTAAAAGAATTGTTAACCAATAGCAGCAGAGGGGGTGATTTCCAACGACAATGGCGTCTTTATTTTTTGCCAAATGGACCCTTACAAGGAACCAAATAGACCTTTCTATTAAATATTTACTAGGAAGCCTCAATTTGTCAAATAGACCTTTCTATTAAATAATAACGAGACGGAAGCCTCGTCGACGCCTAAAAAATTAGTCTGTTCACCCCCTCTGCTGCTAATGTACATAACATGAAGGAAGTTTTTGATACAATACATATCAATTGTATTTTAGATTTCCTGAATGAAGTAAATCGTTAACTTATATGGCATCACCTAGAGCATTTTTATTAAATGTAAACACCGACCCTCATATTCCACATCTTTTCATCAACATACACCATTTACATCTCCCGTTGATAGGGAAGATTCATATTTTACTGTTAAAAACATCTTACCATTCTACTTTGAACTATTTGATATCGCTGGTCGGTCAATATTAAACATTATATATATATATATATATATATATATATATATATATATATATATATATATATACACTCAACCAATTGTTTGGCGCTAAATAGCCTAAATGTGCGCCGTTTAAAACCAATCAATCAATCAATATTGTTTAAACTTGGTAGATTGGATAGTAAATGCATTATGTGGAGTTTCCAACCGTCGTCGAAACCAGTAAAATATAGTAACCAAACAATTATGTAAAAGAAAATATGAATTGCGACTTGTATAGATCAAATACACACCCGTGCTTGTGTGTGTGTGTGTGTGTGTGTGTGTGTGTGTGTGTTAGCAATAATAGACTTATGATTCATACAATTATGTCAGGAAGGATTGGATCAGTTCTACTATTTAATGCAGCAAGTGCGCATATTAGAAATAAGGAAATAGCACAGTTAAAGCCTTGACAAATGCGTGCTTGGAAGGTATAAAGTCATTGCTTATCAGTTCCAAAATAGTCAAATTGACTTACATTTCAATACACTATAACAATGGACTAACGAAGAAAGAAAATATAGACTAAAGACTAAACTTAAGTATTCTGTTCCATATAATATTTATATGAATGTAAAATCACAGCGTGAAGTATGTAATATGCAGTATGTTCCAATGTACGCAAAATATTAGTATCAAAATTGAGTTTCGGTAATCCAGTTTTGATGCGGGTGAAGATATTTATATGACTTTCAAAAGATATTGAAATTACATTAATATATGCTATTGGTTTTGGCATAATAATTTACCAATCGATCTTGTAATAAATGAAGATCTGATTGGGGCTTACGTTAAACAATTTACCAAATCTCGATGTTTATTCAAGGAATTACTAAGAACAAAGATACCGATGTTGTAAAATATAATCTTCAGCAGCTTACAAACGATCCTTTAGAATTCATGAAAGCATAGTTGATAAAATAAAAACAATACCAATCAGTAAGAAATATCCATACATGAAGGACCAAACCTAGGGAGGGTTATAATTTAAACGTAGAGTGATATTAAAAGACATATAACTAAATAATAAAAAGGTTCAATAAATATGAACATAATTGAAATATGGGTAAACGTTTTCATATAAGCCATGTTTGTTACATTTTGTTTGGTCCGAATAACATACCAGTTAATGGTACAATGAACAAAGGCCATAATACCAAGAAATAAGGAAACCATTAGTTCAGCTGATATTAAACGCTAGCCTATGATATTACCTACGATTCCAGGCAACTAAAATGTTAGCATTGCAACTCAAACAAATAGCTTCCAATAGTATCCACACAGTTTATGAATTTATGACAGAATTAAATCGTACTTCCGTTTCCTCTTGTTAAATCTTTTGTACAATAAATATATTTTAGACCAAGATAAGCTGTTGTCATACCTGTAGCTTCATCATTCCAATAGAATGTTACACATTTTGTTTAATCAGCTGTTTAAACTTTTGATATAATGTAATGATTTATATGGTTTATAATTTCTTAAACTAGTTGTCTGAATGTTCAGAATATCAGGATAGTTTTGCTTTATAACTTTCTATTTATCAGGTTTGATGTTTTTATTTCGTATTTTCTGATTCATATATTTCATCATCTGATGCTTTATTCTAAGTTTAGATATATCACTTTTATATAACCTACTCAGTTTATATAACCTACTCTAGATTTTTTTGGTGCTTTCGGACAATGTTCGATTAGAAACTCGCTTTACTTTGCAATTGATTTTCTGTTGCAGTTTCTACATTTTTATCGTTCATTAATGGTTCATTATTTGACTGATTGTATTAGCGTCATAGAATAGGTTGTATGTATACATGTTGAAAAATACTAAGAGGTTTAATATAGACCAGTGATATTAAAAACCAAAAAGTTCAAGGTAAAATGGTGCTTTGTTAGTAACATTAAATTATGAAGCTTCTCAACCAACGAAAGATGTAAATGATGTATGTTAGTGAGTACAGATGCAAAGATGTTAAAAATATGGGGCGGTATTTACGTTAGATAATAATCATGAAATATTATGCTGAAATTTAAATTAATACCTCGCAACAAATGACGAATAACACAATGATCAAATATTTCATTTAATAAAATGTAATATATACATTAGTGGCCTTGACCATTTAATAACTGGAAACTCATGATTTACTAAACAAATATATATATATATATATATATATATATATATATATATATATATATATATATGTTTATTCTGGCATGTGCATTGGCTTAAATGAAACATTATTAACAAGTTTCGCTCGTTAAAGAGAAATGTGTTACACTCTGAGTTAAGCATCTTAAATTTAAACATGCAATCATCACATTGATCGTTTACATTTTTGTTCTGGTCAACTAATGTGAGCTCAAGGAAATAATAATAATAATAATAATAATAATAATAATAATAATAATAATAATAATAAGGACATGGTATAGCGGAAAATCTTTGGAAGTTCAAAACGCTTTACAATATTTATGATGATATGACTACACTACAGAAAAACAAAAAACAAAATCCATGAAATTGGAAAAGATAAGAAAACATGCTGAAAACATATGATACAAAATATTATTTGGTCTTTAAGTTTGTTCATTCAGTCGAGAAAGGTAAGTTTTAAGAGCACTCTTAAAAAGGACCAACGTGTACTTATGTCTAATTTCAAGGGGCAATTCGTTCCACTTCGCCAGGCCCGGGTGTGCATAAGAACGTTTCCATATGGCTTCGCTTTCAGTGTGGAAACAATGAACATACGAATGCCAGAAGAGGGACATACGTATGTTGCTGTATACACATGGGTGAGGCCGGATAGGTAATTAGGACTGGAGTCTGTCAGTGAAACGTAGCACAGAGAACAACGTTTCTGTTTCATTCTGTATCGAATGGCTAGTCAGTGTAGGGTACAGAGCAGTGGTGAGGTGTGCTCTGATTGAAGTATTACAGCTGTGTTTTAACTTTTTTAAGTTTCTGGAGTAGATATTGAGTAGAAAAACTTAGAATAATCCAGCCTTGAAAGTGCTAATGAACACACAAGTGGTTTAGTGGCATCAACAAATGAAAAATATTTGCGAATGGAACTGATGTGTCTCAGCTCAAGATATGCAGCCTTGCATATCTTCATGACATGTTGGTGCAGTGTGAGAGTACAATAGCAGTACTAATCGGCATAGACACGGTTCTTCGCACCGACCGCGAATTTCTGAAACAATATATTGTGTGCCTTACCTACGCATGGATGTTCATTGCACGATTGTGTTTACCTGTTTGGGTGGCTAGACATATCACACCCAATAGCGTGGCTAGGGTTATTCCAAACACGAATTCTAAAATGCTGGCCTCGACAACATGTCACGCTTAAAAAACTCCAATGAGACTAGCCATTCTATACGCGATGCACTGCATTTGATTAAAATGTATTAAAAAGAGAGTGGCCATTTGCCAGTCGAAAGGTAAGGAGGGTAGTTAGCAATTAACATGATTGATTGACAGATTCCTGAGCAAATGTAACTTCTGATAACCAACAGAACCAACGTAACAAACATTTGCCACTGTATAACTGAAAACATCCCAGATGGGCTGTGACGTCATCCATCTGCGAAAGAAAACTGTATGAGTCTGATTTCTAAAAGTTAGTGAGTATTTATGTTTTTTTGGGGTGAAAATTATGCAAACCGTTTAAGCAACAAGACCCTGTCTTTAATGATGTTTATGAATCTAACGCACGTGCTAAATCTGGCAAAAATAGTAAATGATGAAACGTGTTATGATTGTTTGCAGAGTATTTAATACCATATAATACAATGTAGACCAATGGCTATCTCTTTCAAATTCATGGTCGACACCGTGGAGTGATATGGATAGGAAGACATACGTGAATTACTGGTATACCTGTAGTAGACACATTTTAAACAATGAATTTGGATGCACGGTGAGATTGTTCTCGTACATGATTTAATTCCGTGAGAAAGAACAAATGGGATTAATCGGAAGAACTCTGCTGAGAATTATTGAACAGACTAAAATGTTATAACGTCTTAATAAATGATCATTATATGTAATACAACTGGAATAGGCCAATTGGAAATAGTAAGTAAAAGTAATATATAAAAGCATCAATGCTCACTCGCTCTTACAAATGGTGGTTTTCCCAGATCTGGAATGGTTATGTTCATTAATCTCTTCAACACAAAAGTAATTTAAATTTTTCTGAATATTCCATTTCACCATAATAATAATAATAATAATAATAATAATAATAATAATAATAATAATAATAATAATAATCATTAGAAGAAGATGAAGAAGAAGAAAAAGAAGAAGAAAACGAAGAAGAAGAGGAATGAGGACTTTGTAATATGTAATAGCGCCTAATCTTTAGAAGCTCTAAGCGCTTTGCAACATTTATAAAGATATGACTACAAGAAACAAACGAAAAAAACATGCAATTAGAAAACATAAAAATACGCTGAAATTAGTTATGGTAGTAAACATTATTAGGTTTTTACGTTTGTTCTTGCAGTCGAAATTTTTTGCGTCTTAAGAGCAATATTCAAAGGGATCACTGTGTCTTTGTGTCTAATTTCAATGGGGAAATCCGTTCCACGTTGCTGGGCCCTGGTTTAGTGGTAATAATGAGTATACGATTGTCAGAAGAGGAGCGCTGGTATCTTGCTGGTATGTACACATGGATGAGGCCAGATATGTATGTTGGACCGGAGTCCGTCAGTGAAATGTAGCACAGAGAACGAATTTTGTGCTTGCTTCTGGATCGAATGAATAGCCAGTGTAGGGGACAGAGCAAGGGGAGGTCTGCTCTGATCGTGGTACACTACGGATGATCCGACCGGCTGTGTGGAACTTTTTGAAATTTCTGGAGTAGATATTAAGACTAACAAGACAAACTTGAGTTACAATAATCCAGTCTTGAAAGTACTAGGGATACACAAGTGTTTTAGTTGCATCAACTAAAAGATATTCGAGAATGGATAGAAATAAGAAAGTATAAGAAAGAACGAAGGAAAGAATGATAGATAGATAGATAGATAGATAGATAGATAGATAGATAGATAGATAGATAGATATATGTATATACACATAGGACAATGCGCTATTAGATCAAGGATCCATGGAGTCTGCAGCTTGATCCGACATAAGAAGCGAATACATACGCTATGTTTTCAGTGTCCGGTTATGTAACTATTTGGTATCTTGCACGTCTCTTTTTCAAAAGTACATAAATAATTAAATGACTTGATGATAAGATTCATTTACAATATTATCTTAAACGTTTTATTTCTAACAGTCTGACAATTGATTTAACATTGTCAGGATTTGGTTTCGGACTTAAACACTTTTAAACGACTTTTTGTGACACAAAATAATATACTTACACAAAAGCTTGACATCACTTTTGAAACCTATATTTTACATACATAGATTATGCTTTTTAAAATGAGGAAAACAATTTATCACAAATCAGTAATCAGTGTAGTTAAAATCAAACAAGTGATTTCTGTAGGGTGTACAATGAATCTTCCTTTTGTTATTTTAACATAATTAATTGGGTTATTAGAGGAATGTATGATAAAGTTCTTTAACCTCTAGTTGTCCATTTCCGAAAACAAACTTAACGTTTTCGAATACAAAGGTTTATTAAGGCTTCTATGATTTGTCTTAACGCTTTACACCCAAACCCTTCAACACAACCCAAAGGGGAATTGCATTTAAAGACGCCAATCGTATATTTTATTTTATACTGCTACTCTATGATAAAAAAAAGTTAACAGCTAACCGAAGTCTTAAGTCCATTTCGATTTCGCTTAGTTTTAAATTGGATTCAGGTTTACCACGTCGGTGTGTATAAATATGAAATAGCTGTAACCTCGTTATATTGACGTCCAAAAAAAAACAAGTCCCAATAACATGGCTAGTGAAAATATTATAGCCCTCTTCTCCTTCACAGACGATTACACTGGCGGTCATTATATCTGTCGGAGGGCCTCCGTGTGGACGAATGCTCTAAATCACTTGTCTCTGCCTACTACTTCCTGTTCAAGAAGTTTCCGGCGGGTAGGTGGTTACTACCGGGGTTATCCTGGGTTCTTTATCTACCAGTTTTGCTCCAGATTATGTATATGCTCATGTCCTGAAAAAAGGCGTTTCACCCAAAAACAAAAACAACATACCAGTCAGAGGCACATTTTCTGATCGCAATATTTTAATGAGATGAGGTTACATCAGGTTTTACATAATAAAATAATGCTCTATTTATTATACTTTAAAGCTGCTGAAAAGTACCTGCGCACGTGCATTTCAGACATCCCAGTGCATCCATTGTAACGCACACGGCAGGGCAACTCGCGTCGAAAGGGGTACAACCGCCAATATCCAAGCCAAACTGGTTCAGGGGCTGTGATTTGTTACATATATATATATATATATATATATATATATATATATATATATATATATATATATATATATATATATATATATATATATATATATATATATGTGTGTGTGTGTGTGTGTGTGTGTGTGTGTGTGTGTGTGTGTGTGTGTTTGTGTGTGTGTGTGTGTGTGTGAACATAAACTAAACAAAGTAAGTTTGGATTTGTTGCATATTTCCCTACCAATTTTAGTACTGTATTATTTACTTTCTACCCTCCTTTGTTTAAATCATATTATTCTCTACACTATTAAATATGCTATCTTCAGACACACACACACACACACACACACACACACACACACCAGTCAGATAATCCATAAGGATGGCAATTGATGTTAATGTACTTTTTTATTATTCTCTATTTATAGTTAATACTTCACAAGGAGCAAACTTTAGTAATTTTACACGGTACGGGTTACCAGATTAGATAGTTGTGATATACTTTGTTAACGTACCTAAGTTCACAAATTCGGATATTAATTTACTATAGCGAGTAAAAATACAAACCTTCGTCGTAGTGGAAGAAATTTGGATGGATAGTGGATCAGGTCTTGAAACACCTATTGCAAAATAACAAATAATTACATCGACAGCTGATAATTGCAAATTAGACATTAAGGTTGAAGGTCTCAGTATCGTTTACTTTATATATTTAGCAAGAAAATGTCAGAAATTGTTTTTATGTCAGGGTTTATTACGTAGTTAGACTCTTTTGTGTAAGGTATTACAAGAATAAATATGTCCTTACCCTGAAACATAACCTATGTATTTGTTGTAGGGCTTAACTCCATTTTTCAGCACACGATAGGCTACACATGGCAACCAGTATTAATGGTAGAGGAAGAGCCTGGGAAAAACCCAGAAAGAAGCACCGACCCACGAGCAGCTACTGGCAAGCTTTCTCTCATACCCACATTGGCCGAATCTGAGACTCCAAAACACGCAGACAGAGGTGAGATGGTAATGATCCGTAACAGAGACAGCTTTAGATCACTCTGCCACTATGGGCCCCATCACAACCTATATTCCATTTTTAAAAATCTATATTATATTCAGATATATTATATGAATGTATTCAATCGCAATATGAACAAGTCTAGTCGAAACTTGAATGAAACTAACCTAGGACAGTTTGCATCAAACGGAGGAAATTTATTTACATTGTCACATGGCAAAATCTCTTGATATCAAATTGACGTTTAAAACAAAACTGACAAATATACATATATTGCAGAAAAGTAAAATAATAGACAGTAACAAGTCTCACGTCACAAAAACGAAGTAACATATAAAATAAAAAACCTGGGAAGGTTTATTTTCATCTTGTTTTGGAGTTTTTATTGATATTATCAGACAGTGTCGCTGATGACTATCGTGCCTTTAGTTCTGGATAAATGGGCGTATCTATTATTCCCAATGCCAATTGCATTACTGTCATTTATTCATAAATTTTAAACCAAAGAGTTACCCGACTCTAACTCTACAGCACCCTCTTCTGGACACTTGCATGCATGAATTAAAATATAGGCCAATTTGATATGTTGTTCCTCCCAAGTCGACATTTTTATCACTGTTAACATACAAAAAATACATACATGTTTTCACTATCTTTTCCGATAGAACAACAAACCTTCCTGTCTTGTTCAACGATGCCTAAGGCGACAGTAGACTACTCCTGGTCAAAGAGTCATATTTTGTAATTCATGCTGGAAATTTTGAGCAAAAATAATTGCAGCACCCAAAACTATTTTAAAAATATTATTGCTCTGACATGTTTTAAAAATAATACTATTATATTCATTGTATTACTTGATAAATAGATTACTTATCTGGAAGAAAACAACAAAAATAATATGAGTTGTAAAATCATGGAAAGGTTGAATGATGGAACTTTTGACAAAAGTATAACTTCATAGACATCTAAAAGTTAATTTGTGACACTCATCAGATAGAAAGTGTATTATGTTGAAGTTATATAAATATGCTTCAACAGTACTTATGAAGTACATACTAAGGTACTTTGTAGGACATCATTCTTAGAAAAGGAAATATCAGCTGAAAGTCCTGGGAGAACAAATACTGAATACGATGTTATTGCATGCAAAATCTGATCTCAGCCTTTTTATGATGCAGTGGCAAACTAACCTGCACATGTACATTGGAGACATTGCATCTCGTCTAATGATATACATGCTAGAGGATATGATGTGTCAAACACTGGGCAAGAAATCGACGTTTCTTTAGTAGAACTAAGTAAATATTTCACTAGTAAAGTAGAAAGCATTGTATTGTTACCAATATTGCAAGTAGGCT
The DNA here is from genome assembly GCA_030141615.1 of Unio pictorum. Lineage (NCBI taxonomy): Eukaryota > Metazoa > Mollusca > Bivalvia > Unionida > Unionidae > Unio > Unio pictorum. Next base: position 13,117,258 of record JARLTB010000113.1, read on the forward strand.
ATAACACTCGTCCGTACAGTACCTCCCCCACCCCACCCCCATTCCCTTCGAGTTTTATTATTTTCGTTTCCAAATTTCATGTGCACATCGATTTAGTGTACATTATGGGGTACTGAGGAAACATCACGAAACGGTCACATAAGACATATTTCAAAGCCTAGCAGCTTTGATCAAAATTATTTAATGACTAAAAATTCTCTTTTGTGGACATTTAACAAAAGTCCATTTCTGCATTCAGAGATGGCTTTTCAGTCTTAGCAAGATTGCAACCCGATTACGAAAAACATATGATGAACCCAAATTTTGATTGTCAATTAATTTTGATTTGCAATCTACACACGTCTGTATCGAATGTATATGTCGTTTCATGATTATGTTACGAGTTTGAATCACTACTTAGACAACTTTAAGTTGCTCATCATAAACGCCAAGCACAAATGTTTTACTGAAAAATTACAAAGATATTAATTGAAATCTTATGACAGGAAAAAAAACACAAAGGTATTTTTTTCGGAAAAATATCCAAAACAATTGTCAAACTTAAAAATGAAATCCTTAACCTTTAGTTTGGAGTGAAAGTGTCACGTTGTAAGGAACAATAACCAGATTGCAACATGTGTATGCTATACCCTGAGGCTAATAGTTCCATGTCATAAATGTTACGAAGGTCAACCCTGCGAATAATGAGGTGTCGAAGCCAGTTGTATAACATGGCACTAGGAACTCCTGACTGGCGCCTTATTTTGGCAACGAGCGATTCAAAGGTAAGTGACATGAAATTCCCGTGTTTTGATCAAAGGAACATCAAGTGGCGGTCGTAAATCAACCCTTAACAGGCTGTCGTGGAGGGGGCAATGTCTGCTAATTATGTAAACTATGGAAGAGCTGACATCCACTCGGAGTTAAGCAAGGCTTGGCCACCATTAGAATCGCAAGCTTAAATCTAGTATCTTGAAAACTGAACGTCAGCAGTCAATACAGCATCTTGTGGGAATTATAAGGGAAGATAATCTACTACTACTATGTTTGAGGACAGAATGGTCAATATCAAAATAGAAGAGATATAAGGGATGCAAATATCAAATCGCTATGAATGTTGTCGCGTTACGGCTGATGCACGTGTTCAGGACATGTCACAATCAGCTGACGTTGCCGTAAAAATTAAAATAATTTTCTTCTCATAGCGTACGTTAGGTAACTTTTTCATCAACCCTGTGTGTAGGTATAGAAACACAGATCCATTCACATTCACATATATATTTGATCTCTCAATCGCTGTGTTAGTATGTCAGTTTGTTGAACAATAATAAATGTCAGTCCATTGTGAACTCAGACAGATAAGAATACAACAATACTTTAATATTTACAGTCAGCATTTATTCTGTAACTTGATCGGCCGGTCAATACACATGGGGGAAGATACAGTGAGAATCAAATATGCATGAATGTTGCCTGGATGTAGAACAATAGTGAAGTAAGCTTTCTGCATCGGTAAGCTGATTAATTTTATTTACTCCAAACTATTGATCCGAATACTCCACTTTGGTGTTGGCCCAGTATTTTCCGTTTTGATCAAATTCAAACACTTTTTATGTGCATTTTTTAAGTCGCACAATTACAAATAGAAATCTACAGAATGCAAACACAAACAATAAAATGCAAGAGCGCATATCACAAAATTATTTAATGTAAAATATACAATAAATTCAAAAATACAGGTAAATACATGAAGCTTGTAAACAATCTCACAATGATTTTACAGGTATTATGTACTTACATTTGTCAAACATACAAGTCACATATGGGGTTATTTTGGTAATGTGATACGTTCGGATTTGTTACATTTAAGCCGTTTAGAACTTCTGGTATTCTTAAAATATTGACGCAAATCGCTCCAGACAGACTGACTTACATTAGAAGCATTTAGTTGTATTCTCCAACGATATTTGTAATTGACTGGTAATTTTAATCATATGAAAGCTTGATGTCACACAGTAAACAGTTTGAAAGCAAAGAAGATCTTGTAACTAAGTTGATCCTGGGACTGCATTAAATCAATTGTTGTCATCTGGAATGACCGGCAATGTAATATGATGGGCGTCTGTTCACATGTTTAAAAATCACCACAGCGCTTTATTAAATAAATATAACAATTGATTTAATTGAATAACATCAATTTATTTTATACTAATATTATATTATGTAAGAGTTCAAATTTTTACTTTAAAATTATTCTTCCTTTGACACAAATTAAACGTCAAAAGAATAAGCTAGCAAATTAATATTTGATTCATAAATAATATCTTAAACGTTCAAACGATATATAATTTATTCTTTACTACATTGAATAATTTGATAACTCTGTTAATAACGGAACGTACACATTCTATTTTTTTCTCATACCTCCCTGGCATTGTGAGGTACCTGTTCTTAAGTCAAAATGTAGGTTGGCTTCATCATTTAAGAAACGAGAATATTTGTCTTTACGGTCAAGTAAAGCACAGTATAGAAGTCCTTTCAGTCATTTGTTAAATCATGTTAGCAAAATTTTCAATTACGTTTGTGCTTTTAATCTTTATAATTTAGATTGCTTTTACAAATGTTTACAACAGAAGGAAAGCCCTGAAGTAGTTAATATTAATCATTAGCATGTGGCAGTAGTCGCCACAACTTCTAAACCAGCACTGTCAGTGCGTATTCTCAACAAATACTTGCACTGACATAGCCTACAAAGGTTGCAGATGTATAAGCTATTTTGTATTTTGTATAGTACTGATATAATTGAATATCTACCTTTTAAAATGATTCTTAATTTCAGGAGTCTAAACTTAATACCAAATTCGTTCGGTAATTATCTATTATTACCTACGATATGGTTGAATACTTGTTTTTTTTAAATAGTTAGTCAAACTAATCCATGGATATTGGTACAGGTGGTCCATGGGTGCCAGAATGGTCTACGTCGGTAGTCTTTACGTATCACCAACATCACACCTATATCAGCGTGGGTTTAGTAGTAGATTCTGCCAGCGTGGGTGTCTGCGGACGCTTGCAAGTAACGTCCAATGAGTTGGTGATTCTTTAGTGTTCTCCCATAGATAGTTATACTGGCTGTACTTTATATAGCCTATCATGTGCTCACACAAATGGCGTTAAACCCACAATAGTTCAACTCCCAATACAATAAATCGCTAACTAATCCCGATGTCTCATTATACCGAACTCTTAAAGAACATTACAGTATGTTTTTACAAGAAAAAAGAACTATCAAATATTTACTTCAACAAAGATGGGTACTAAGGAAGTATTAAAGTAGTATATTTCAATAAATTTCATAGAATGCGTTTACTTTCATTAACTATATATATATCTGCGCGCCCTGCACTCCGTTTAACATATAAATTGATTACTTTGATTTCTAATTCATTATTCACGATATATTAAATGACATTTTACAAATATCTTAAATAGTATTAACTGATACTGACTTTCTACCGCAGCCTTTCTTGGCCAATGAGCTTGATACTTTTTCACTTCGATCACGGTTTTATTTATACTTTTATAAAATTAATGTGTTTAAAGTTTTCAAGCAATAGCTTAATCCCCAAAACGGTAATCCACATATTAAGATTACAATACCCAGGTGTGTTGTTAATCAGGATTCAGTACTTCATTCAAGTGACTGATTGTTCAAAGATTGTATTCCTATTAATTTTGCATCTGTCAACCAAGTTGATATCTTACTGAATCTAATATTTACAAATATCATTTACCTCTTTATTTGATTTAAGTTGAAAGATAATGTTATATCCATAGAGAAACAAAGCTAATAATTAAGTAGAAGTTGAACTAATCTAAACCTAATAATGATTTTTATGATGACACATAAAACTTAATAAAGAGTTTAGAAATGACTTACTACTTTGACTATCACAAATGCTAAACTATACATAAAAAGATGCGTCAACGTTATATACGTTTTGTTCCCTACCTATTGTAGGTGCCAATGTTGTTATTGGCGATGTGATGGAAAAATGCGTCAACGAAGAACAAGTGTGTACGTTACAGAGATTTTTGGTGCAACATTTATTACATAACACCGACCGTTCTACTTTGCTCGTCATATCAAAGCCAAGTCAAAGGCTCCTATATTAAGAATTCCAAGCTGACTGCATTCCTATAGAAACAGAATAGTGTTGTAGCGAAATAATCTTAATATATCACAGCAGCAAAATGTTATATTAAATTGTGTAATGAATAATTTGACATGGCTGTTTTATACATTTGTGTGTATTATAGTTTTATATTCTCTTGCATATGTAGAGAAGAAAATAAAACTTACTTTTGTGTGTTTACAGCCACTATTATAAACAAGATCCATTCCTATTCGGCTGGTTGAAAGATGACACGCCTAGATGAACAAGGCATGAAAACTTTTCGCTCAAAGAGACGATTCCTTACGTATCACATAGTATAATCTTGTTACATTGGTCTGGATACCGCTCTAACTGGAATCCATAACATATTGGTCCACTGTTTGGCGGCAAACCTATCAACACCAGCAATATTAAATATCTTAGTGTATGCATTCAATTTTGACAACATTATGGGATCAAATAGTGTCACGTCCAGTTTGAATGAGCTCACACTCTATATCAATGGTAATGTAAGATGCCCACATTATGAATTAGCGAAAAATAAATGCACACACTTTATATGTTTCCTTTCCTTAGTAGATTAAAATAACGCATGGGGCCTTCAGGCTGAGACGTGATTACAAGTTCTGCTAAATGATTTATGTTCCCCAACTGGAAAGTAGCATGAAATGCTATTTTCGATCTCTTAAATGCAATAACTTATAGTTTAATACATAGGTTAAATGAACATAGATTAAGACCGACAGACAAAAAAGCAGAGAGACCACTGTTCTAACGCCGTTTGCGTTTGGCTTCAACGTAAGGATTCTAATGAATGCGTGTGATTACAATTTAGCATGTTGCTCCAGCATTCAATTTTAAGAGCAAGCTAGATATTAAATGACTATTGATCATGCATATAAACGTAGGTATGTCCTTTTCAACCTCAAACTACTATTGTTTACCCATGCATGTGCGATTTTAGAAACAGACCTGCTTACATCATTTATTACTTTCTACACTCAATTAGTCACATGTATCAAAATCCGAGTTATCCCTGTTGATGTTCCCATGAGTGGGACACAATTGGAAAGCGTCGTCACTCAAAATTAATTATAAGAATGAGAGAATAGTATCATCTTGTTCTTTAGTTGTATTTCAATATTACCGGTAGCATGTCCCCTCTGTGCACAGTGATCATGGTCGTATAACACAATTTACCTGTCAGGAGAAATTAAACATTTGACATGTGACACGTAATTACTTTATTCTTGTAGACAGACATAGTTCTCACTCAGTTGGCCACATTACTTGACATTACATAGTTCTGTTTCACAGCATTCAGAACACACTAACATGTCTCTTTGATTCTGATCCCATTACTCGTCAGGAATTGTCGCAAAACCATCTTTCCGTTGAATCTCATCGAGGACAGTGACGTTGAGGACGGCTTCTTTTCGTCTAACACTGCACATTTCTGGAACAATAATCAAGAGTTTACACGAAATAGCGAAGAACTGGGAGCCATGGCTACGTTGATAAAATGTAAGGTATTGAATATTTCACAAAATTTATTATTGCCTTATTGTGCCTCTTACACATATTGTTCCGTCAGACACAGTATTCAGTCACATTTATGCTACATCCTAAATACAACCCCAGTAGAGACTTGGAAGAGTTTATCTGTCTATACATTGCATACAGACACTGAAGTTATTCTCGCAGATTACCAACCCATTGCACGCTAGGTAGCAACCTTGTCATACATAAAATAGTGTCATACCGTATACCGATTATGTATATGCTTTTATATTTGCAGACTATGGATGATTTAAGAAATCCATCAGTTATGCCTCCATCTTTTGATATCAAATAGGAATTATCTCACATTGAATTTCCGCATGATGTGTTTGATTTTTACTTTATATTTTCAGATAGTTAATTGGCTAATAATATATAAATAAATGCATGCGTTTTAAGGTGGTGGAAGACACATTCTTCAAGTCACCAATCCAAGCAGACCTATCATTCCGACCGTAACCTAAAACATTAAAATATAGGTCACATGTATTTTATATTCTAGGAAACATGTGATACAAAAAGCGATGCAGTCAAATAATTGGATGAGTGTATAATAAACCGATCTCGAGAAATAAACTTAAACTATCTGATTTAGTAAAAGTCAGTCAAGCCTGCAATATAGCTATCAGTAACCTACATCTGAAATGAAAGTGCAGTATTCATCAAAATAAAACTCTCTACCAACAATATTTAGAAAATGTGCAGACACCTGCACTAGCGCAAAAACGTAAGCACGAATGTGTAACTAACGTATTCGGTTGTGCAAATTTAACTCCCATAGCCTCATATTCCTGGAGATGGGTGCAAGTAAACAGTCCGATAAAGAAAGAATGGTCTAAATTCAGATAAGGATTATATATGAATATTGTTCTGTTTGTGCGGAAGCCATTTCGATAATACAAGACGTACAATAGCACGAAAATGATTGACTTTAGTGTTATTTCTACGCAAATTAGTACATATAATAAGATAAATAATGATAATAAAATAGTTCTTTTACGCCATGTATCCTGCATTCCAATGAACATATGGGACATCGAGATTAAAAGACTGATTAAAGTGTCTAGATTCTTCCGTTGTATACATTGCAATCTTAAGGTCTTAAAAATAGAGAATTACATAAAACTGTTAATAATTAATAATACAAATCGATATGTAGTATATATTTTCATTATTTAATCTTGTATTTTTCTACTACCGTCATACTTATGAAATAAGTAATAATAAAATAAAATTAAACGACGTTATGTCACATATCTAAATCTAACTGTTGCTGAATATATAACCGAAGGTTGTTTCTTACGAAATACATGGTATCTGAAGATACGGTAAATGCGAACCTGTTTTCACACACACACACACACACACACACACACACACACACACACATGCACATGCACATATAAATTTTACTCCCTCAACGACAGCAAATCTGTGCACACTACCACGCAAAGTTTGTATTCTTTACTTGTACCATTTTTATGCTTTGTAAAGTAAATTAATATATATATATATATATATAGTGTGTGTGTGTGTGTGTGTGTGTGTGTGTGTGTGTGTGTGTGTGTGTGCATTATAATGGCACAGACAAATGGGCTAATTGTTAAAGTAGAACTGCTTAAGCTGGTATAACATATGGCTTTCTCGATTCTGAGCTGAACACTCAAGTAGAACACCAAACGACTGAATTTTGCATCTGCATTATGAAACCGTTTGAGCTTGAATCTCAAGCTTACATTCCATGTACCGAAGCATCAAAAGTATAGAATTATAATACAATTCGAATCGCTAAAAGGTACGTATTTTCCAAAACCTGACTTACCTTCCTAGATTTCTTAGTTTCACATATCCAAATGCTATCCAATACCCAAATACGATCTGCACGTTTTAAGCGTGACGTTGAGCCTTGTACTCAATAAAATGTCGACAAAACAGAGTCTGGTACTGTGATATATTTTAGTACAGGCTGCTAATCAATATACCTTTAAAAAGCTTGATTTTATAATACAGTCAGTACCACATTATTTTACTGTAACATATTCAGATGCTATAATATTATCGTATGAGTACGATTCCTTGGAAACGGAAGAGACTGGATTAGTGAAAGAACAAACGCTTGGTTTCAACTAATGTTTATGTTTGATGTTTAATATGTAGTACTGGTAATTAATCTTATTAAACGGATTAAAAGCTGATAGATAATGTAGTACTGGTAATTAGTCGTATTAAATGGATTAAAACCTGATAGATCATGTAGTACTGGCAATTAATCGTATTAAATGGATTAAAACCTGATAGATCATGTAGTACTGGTAATTAATCGTATTAAACGGATTAAAACCTGATTGATTATGTAGTACTGGTAATCAATCGTATTAAACGGATTAAAACTTGATGTCAGTAAAATGTCCATAGATTGTGTAGTACTGGTGATTAATCGGATTAAACAAATTAAAACCTGATAGAGTATGTAGTACTGGTAATTAATCGTATTAAACGGATTAAAACCTGATTGATTATGTAGTACTGGTAATCAATCGTATTAAACGGATTAAAACTTGATGTCAGTAAAATGTCCATAGATTGTGTAGTACTGGTGATTAATCGGATTAAACAAATTAAAACCTGATAGAGTATTTAGTACTGGTAATTAATCGTATTAAACGGATTAAAACCTGATGTCAGTAATATATACAAGCCTATTCCTGAAACCACAGAATAAGCACTAGCAGAGTTGATTAGAAATGAAACATAAACAGGAACTTTTGCATTCATTTCAGCGACATTTTTCAGACTTCTTGTTCATCATTTTTTAAAATTATATATGTTGTTTAATATAAGGAAGCACAGAGATTTCACTTCAGACAGCATGCAGTATCCATGATTTTTAACACAATAAGAATGGTTCTGCCAACATGATTAGCGTACAAGATTGTAAATTATATATATATATATATATATATATATATATATATATATATATATATATATATATATATATATATATATATATATATATATATATATATATATATATATATAACTTGATACATATAACGACACATTCACGTGTACATAGGAAGTCAGTTTCTTCCCACAAAAAAACATCACCGATAGCAAAATTGAACACACGTAAATTTTATTCTTGCATGTTCTGAAAAAGTCAATTATTTAAATTGGGTTCTATCTTTCCCATTTGTAGCTCTACAGCTTTTTCCAAATCAAGTAACTTAGGGACGAGAAATGCCATTCTGACGGACATAAGGACATTTAAGATTATTGTAAAACGGAATGTAAAACTGTTATGACGTTCGAGAAACAGAAGCTGTTTAAGGTTAGATTATACTTTCCGTTCTCTCCATACAACTGACATTGTATGTAACTAAGCCCGATGTCATTACATAGGCTTCTATTGAACATTTCTGAAAAAAGAGCATCAGTATAACAAATAGTCGGACATTAATGAGACAAACCAACAGCTGCCTCAAACTATTAATATCATACATTATTCAACTATTTGTATATATCTATATAAACAATATGTAAGTTCCCAAAAGAACTCGAGTTTCCTAGAAATACTATTTCCATATTTTTCACCAAAAAGCATTACTTAAGACTTGTGGCTGAGGTTGATGTTATATCATACTTCGTTTAATTCATTTGACCAAAATACTAGATAATATTATTGTATGTGTTCTGTCTCTGTAGGACATTTTGCGTAAACAGCTGCTATATTTAATTTCCTTCTCAAACAAACACTGAACCAATTTAAACAAACACGACAGAGGGCATAATGGTATAAAAGAATTCTTCTTAAAATTCATACACATTATGTTGATCAAACATCATGAATGGCAACCGGTAAATAAAGCATCGTCTAAATCAGGGGTGTGAAACCCACGGCCAGCATGCCGCATGCGGCCCACAAGGACATATTTGCAACACGCGACGCATTTTGGGTTTTTCAAAATATTGACAATTCATTTTTTTCTTTTTCTCTCGCCGCCGTTTGAACTTTAACGCTAGCGCCATTTTAACCATAAGAAACTCTGACTTATTTATTTGTAGTCTTTCTTTTAATTGTTGCACGTAATGCTGACTTCCTGTTCCGGTATTTTAGTAAAGTGATCGAGTTGATGTTTAATTATAAAGTGGATTTTTCTGCATTTTTATAAACAAAAAAGCCAATATAAATGTCGCGGACGAAAAGAGAGTTTTTATAAAGTCAAATGGGAGGATTTATATTCTGTCACTGAGGTCAGCGAAAAAATTATATGTCTCGTTTGTCAACAAAAGATAATTGTTGTGAAGGGGTATAACGTGCGTCGGTACTACGAAACAATGCACCGTGAGAAATAAGACGCTGACGTGGGCAAAATTAGAGAGGAAAAAGTTATGCAAACAAAGAAATGTCATTACCTATGTTAGTCAGTGCAACGAAGAAACAGCAAGAACAAGTTTCGCTATAAGTGAAGTGAGAACAAAGCCATCACGGCCCTTTACAGACGGTTTGATTACAGATTTAGCAGATAATGTGGAGAAACTAATAACTGAAACAACTAAGGACTTTTGTGTATTTTCTATTGCTCTCGACCAAATGTGTCAGATTCCGCACAATGTGCTGTGTTTATCAGAAGTGTAGACTCGAGTTTAAACCTGACAGAAGAATTCCTAGATTTAATACCATTGAAGGGTACTACAACTGGACGTGATATATTTCAAGCCCTGGAAAACTGCATTGAGAAATACGGCTTGCCATGGGAAAAACTTGTATCTTTGGCTATAGATAGTGCGCAGTGTGTTCTCAAAATGTATGGGTAGTTGGATTGGTGAAAAACAAACTAAACAGCTTTTAAACAAGAGGAATCAACTTCACTAGGATACATTGTAAGCTTTCTCACATTCCTATACTGGCCGAATCGGAGACTCAAACCCACACAGACAGAGGCGAGATGGCAATGATCCGTAACAGAGAGCGCTATAGACCATTCGGCGACTCGTGGCCCCGATCTTTATAGCAATTAAGTATTTATAAATATTCACATCAATTTCAGTGTTATTATCCGAGAAGGCCTTTTAAAATTTCACGGTAATCCAGTAACATCTGTAAATCCAAGTCTTTAAATAAACTTCAGTACTTCATTGCAGCTCTAAAACTAAATAGCCTTTAGCAAACTTGTAGCAGTTCCGTATAGCAAATGTATATTCTTGAAGTGAATGTCCGATTAGTGTAATGCCAAGGAATGATTTTTTTAAAAAAGTACATAAATTCATCTCAATATAACTCTTTAAAGACTGATACTACTTCTAAGTATTAATTCCAACATCATGATGAATCAATGCACTTGATACACGAATTGTCATAGAGTATAAATTTACTATTGATTTTTACTGAAAATATTAAATACCAAATAACAGTTACAAATTATAAATATGAATGAAAAGGTACACAATAAATGAATGTAAAAAACCACAGATAACGAAAAGGAATTTCTTAAGCAATAAACGTTTTCGCTGCTTATTACTCAAACGTTCTGTTGCGACACTAGGGTCTTAAACTCCTTAATAAAATAACGAACAATTTATGTAGATTATAATATATCCATTTATTTTCCTAAATTATACATTGAAATAAAAAAAAATAAATCCAGTATAATGATTTAGTTCATAATTTCTAAAAGTTCTATCCCTTTCCATAGTTTTAAGTAATTATAAGACTTCCCAAAGGTATTCCGAATTACGTACCAACAATACAGAATAATAACTGTTATAAATCGTCATTGAATATTTCAAAATAAATCTCTAGAAGTATTTTACTTCCTAAAATATCCTCGAATAAATGTTACATAAATGCAGTACCAGAGAATGATATAAAATGAAACACGCGAATCAAACCTCTCAATACATCTCTTCCCATGCCAATATTTTTATCAATGAAGTATGATTCCAAACAATAAGTCATATACATAGTAAATTAACACACAATATATTGGAGTTGCAGCTCAAGACCTGAGTTAATCATTTACGTGTGTTTTAAAATCACTTTGCAGTAAACAAATCAAATATTCCCGTTTTGGAAAATCAAGGAAAAGGTCAGTCTGACTTTTCACCAGATTACATATCCTTGTTGGATGACATTTATTGACGCTTGTCGTTACTTCTTAACAACTAAACTTTTGAATAAAACATCTTGACTAAAAGTGCATACTATCATCGAGAGATGTTTAGCATCAAACTTGTTCTAACTAAATAGCTTATGAAAATAATATATGTAATTTATATACTTAGAAGACATCTCCTCATAAAAAAATAATGATTTATTCCATAAAAGCTTTTGTAACATATTTACCACAAGTAAATATATTTAATATTGCATAGTGGAATGAATTAAGCAATTTTTGTACAGAATATTGCAGCATGTTTTTCTATCCATGTGCGTCAGCAATCATACTTCACATTTCTCTTGATGTTCTATAAAAACGTCTTTTGATTCTTGTTTATATCTTTATTGAATACAATCAAGGGTGTTGTGCTCACTTAACACAACAATCAGATAAGTAGATGATTCATAATACACTTCATAGTGCTGTAATGCAAAAATTAAAACTAGACATTGTATATCAATCGTGGAATAATTTATCTGGTGCTTAATCTATTGTCTTGAAAATAGCACATTATATGAGTCACATGATTGCTCTCTTCTCTTTTCAAAAATCCACTAATCCATATTTCACTTGCATATACAGTCGTTCAAAATATTTTATCGAATTGGATTTAACCTGTCAACAGCCTTCAGACGTTTGGCAGACCTATGCCACGTGGTCATATTACTTACAACATTGGTAGGTACTGTAGAAATAATGGAAATCGTGTGTCAAAATGTGCGAAAATATCAGGCAATACCAAAATAGCAGTAACTTTGTACATCTAGACAGTGAGAATTTAGATATTCCGAAACATTTAACAAATGCACGCACTGAAAAATCACTTTTAATTAAATTGACCATCCAGTTCGCTTCAATGTGTCGATCAAAAAATGTCGGTATGCATTTCAGTGGTCCTTTAGTGTGTTGTCGAATATCATGGATGTAAACGGAGCAATAGTTTGTTCCGTATGTTGTCATGTTCATCATTCCTCGGTAAAGCACTGAGGCAGCCCTTTTCACTACACTGCATAACTTTATACTCGTAAAGTCTATTTGCAGTCACGAATGATGCTATTAAAATTGTTTGTTAAACTTGGAATTTGCTAGAATTCATTTAAAACGTAAACTTTGGTAACATATTTGTCATTTCATATTCTGTTCCTTCTGTCATCGATTCTAGATAATGGAAATGAATCTCTGTTAGTGATACTGTACGTTTTGTAACTGGTACATATACGGATAGTATTATCTAGTTTCGGTACTTGAATACGTTGTAAATTGCAATTACTGTTAAATAGTCCATTTTATTCATTTGCTAGCAAATATTGAAATTGAATCTTTTAACAGTCTCTTTTGAAAGGATTCACCCTAGAGGGGGGTTGAGTCACCGATGTAGAATCTATACTTTCAACAAATTGATCAAATGTGATTGTTTGTGTTGGAATCTCTGGAAACAATTGATCACTTTCTCGTAATAGCACATTTCATTCACTTTCTCTCGTGGCACCATTATGCCACAGTTTCTGGAACTGCTAGACCAATTTTGAGAAATGCACCTTTTGGTCACTTTGAAGGTATTACAATCAGATTTCACATGAACGTTTAAATCTCAGTGTGAGGAACAGGCACAACTAAATTAATGGAATAATTTACAGGGCATACTCCTATAATATATTAACATTACAATATTGTTCATACTTGACTACTCATTAGCACTAATATAGATTAGGCCACTTCTTTTTTTTCAAACATTTCCAGTCATCACTAGCCGATACATCAGATGGCACACATGTCCACAAAAGGACCCGATTTTCAAAGAATAACAACTTATGGGTTTCAGTTTCCCTACTAGGCCTCTGATACAATCTTAATATCGCATGATCTTGTTTCTATGCAAAAACTAGTGGTTGTCATTTATAAGCCATACTAGAATTAAGAGAGCAAGTACCCAAATAAATATCACTTTGATAAATACTGTTTTAGTTGACATAAAGAACCTCATTGTAAGAATGACCGAAATAGTGTCAGCTAATGGCGTAACCTCCTAATCAGAATCACTCCCAAGAGTATGTTTTTGTATCACATCTTTAGTGCAACTGAGACATTTTATGGCAGCTGCAATATGCAAACATAAAATGTAAATAACTGTTCGCAAAATGTTATATAATTTCTTGAAACGCAATTTCGTCTGCTCGTAAATGCAGGTTGTATTTAACCATAAGCCTAGGATGAATTTCTAATGAATTTCCTGAATATCAAGTCTCATGTCTCATGTTGCGAACTGTTGTTCTAAATTATCAATTTTGTATGAACGAAATGCGTGGTAGGTTATGAGCATATTTCTTCAGATCTATATAGGACTAAATAACCATAACCCAAATCAGTTAATCAAGTGCGAAAAGAAATTCATAGCATAAGATTTGTTTCCGATTCAGCCATAAATTTGGAAGAAATGTTTTTGTTAGGAAGACCGCCACTTCATTTTGTGTCCACCAGCATTTAATTTTAAATCGCTAACGTGTAAAGATAGATTTGATGAAATGCTTTGAAACAAAAGAAATGTATAGAAACCGATCAACTAAGCTTTATTATATGCTTTTATAAGCCGTAAACATCTCTTTGTAACGTATTACAAACGTACCAATGTGAAAAGTGCAATTAATAATTTAAGGACAATTTATTTTTTCTTGATAGATGTAGTCTTACTTAGCTGATGTAATAATTCTATATTCCCACAAAAATCAATGATAGCATTGCGTAATGTAGAATAAATTATTATAAAGCATCATCTTATATTCAATTTGCAGTACTTGCGATACGATTGCATGTGTGAACAATATCATGTCGGTCCAATATAAACGGAAAATGTTTTGCTCATTTGGACACAACCTACAAAAATAGTATTTGTTGACTATATCTAGATCAAGGTGCCCTATTTGAAGATAAACTTTTGAGCTAGTTTTAATTATATCTGATTTGATATACCGGTATATTTATTTCATTTAATATTGTTTGTCAGTTTTGAATCCGTTTCTAGTTTTCATTACACGCTATTTGTAACTTTATTCACTAGAGATGTTTTACCGGAACAAGTAATGTTGACCTAGATCTTGACCTTGATTCAAGGTTAGTGAGTACCAAATAAACAGGTTTTATTACTTTTACATGATTATTGGTTGTCAATGTTAAGATGGGACTAGTCAATAAGAATTAAGCAACGTTTTATTCTTAAAGTAGAAATGATTGGTTCTCGTTAGGGTCATGCTCAGCATACATGATACAAACGATCACGAGACTACTTTTCTCAGAATCTTTCGTGATTTTGCAATTATAGTTTGTAACTGCATATTAGGATACGATATAATCATTGTTTTAGTGAACTATATTCAGTTTGTGGATTTACCAGACGACGTTAAGTCATCTTCATTTGTTGTAGTCAACATTTGCAATCCATTTCAATAATATTTTAATTCATTTGGATTTCAAAGGGTCGATTCGTATTTCTGGAAATATTGTATGTGTTCATACGTAATTTGTGGACAAAGAAAGTTTAACAAAATATCATTCGGATTTCCAACACCAGAGTGTTAAATCGTGTGATTCTACAAGGAAAAACACAAAACCGATTAAGCTTGCGTCATTGTCTTCTATCTTTGATTTTTTAACAGAACTTGAATCTAATAGTTTTTTCATTGCTAGTACTTTTAATATTCAATTCGTGGATTATTCTTGATTACATTTGGATTTGTTTCTTAAACTGTAAGTTCATTTTCCATTTTAATAATCTTCTAACAATGAAATAAATTATTTGTTAACTTTATAAAGCTTGATATTTTCACTCTTTTTGTTAGAGCCTAAACTCATAATACTAAATTTTAGAACGCACATACAGCTTTTCTGCTAATGGCCGTTTCTTTACAGAAAAAAGCTCTTTAGGTATATTCGCTAGAATGATTCCAGAAAATAAGTTACATAATATAGGTAATACTATTGCAAAATCATATGCCTTGGTCGCGCTGCGTAATACGTCAGAGGTTTGCTGTTATTATCTGCCCAAGAGACATAAGGTGTAACGATTGAAGCGTGTACCGTGCATTGTTTTGTTCTTCCATTTTGTATTCAATATGCTGCTTTTCAAAAGGATGATTGAGGTATATTGTGAAATAGTTCGAAACAGTAAGTTCGGTTTATCCTATGCCACACGTGCGAAGTGCTTTCGATGAGGAAAACGAATACTCTCAGCGCTCAGTCGATGTACGCCTGCACAGTTGGGGTATAAATGGTACACCGTTGGACTAAATATTTACATTGCGGCACGTTATGTTAGTGAGAGACTGCGTAAGGACTTGCACATCTTCAGCTGTAGAGGAATGTGAGCTATTTATTAATTTCGGGGTTAGATGTATTTCTCAGATGATCGGAGTCGACGTGGTACCAGCTGTAGAATATAAAGGTTGACCATTGCAGTAGTAAATCTGAACCATAGCAGCCGTAGAGCTGCATGAACAGTGTTGCACGTCGAGTAGCAGATGATTCAGCGTTGCTGGCCGATTGGTTGGAATTGAATGGTGGTTGGTTAATACTGGCAATACTGACTGCTTGATTGAACAGTGTGAATAGTAACCAGGTAAGCTGGTGACGGAGTGTGTGACTGTATACATGTAATCATTTTGCCGTATGCTAATTTGGGGGTTTGTAATACCCAGTGCTTTGGGATTGCAAAGCTGTTTTATATAATATCTGACCCTTTTTCATCATTTTACTATTTGAGTAAAATACCTCATATTTCACTATATCATAGAATTCATATTTACTATTTTACACAACATTCTTTTCATCGTTTGAAATTACTGTAAATCATCCACTTGTTTTTGTATTTTCATTTGTTGCATTATTAGGTTCGTGCGGATTGTTTTTAAATTGTCGATATATTTGGATCTTATACACCCACGTATTAATCAAACATCTTTTGTCAATCAGACTATTAATCATTAAACATTTTATTTGTATCGTGTTTGAACGCGTTTTATTAAAAATCCGAAATCCAAACATGTTATCTTTGTAAACCTTATTTTGTATTGGTTTTTATATTCCTTGTATAAATTTTGGTCTCTACTTCTCCTCGATGGATGGTCGGGATGCGCCCGGTGTCGACAAATCGGCTGGTCAGGTTGAGCCGTAAAAAATCTTTATTTACTTGCTCACCTTCTCTATCTTTCTTGTATTTATCTTGATACCACCATGGCTCTTACATTCTATCCCTTTATCATTCACTTTCCCAAGTTTAAGAAGACTTCCTAGAAGTCGGTGCTTAAATGTGTTAATCGGGAGGTAATTTTACCTACCCTAGAAGGAGACTTCACGGGTTAATCTAGGTAATGTTATCTACTGAGTATTACATATGTGTATTCCTGGCACTTTAAAAGTGTCCCCTCGTTGGGATCCATGGTTGGTGGGGAGCATGGTGCTGAACTTTTAATACAAAATCAATGCAAATTAAAACAACAATCAATATAAACAAACACAACCACTTCATTCCCACCCTTCATGTTTAACATATGCTGCAAAACCAACTACATCACCTTTTGTAATTGAGAAAACTTTAATGGGGTCGATCGGCACACCAAAAGTGTCAAAACATTGAAATCGGGATGCCTTCTTGTTGTGCGTGAGCTAAAGGGTCAAACAGAAAATCTCAATAACAGTGTCGTGACTTGGCTGAAGTCAACGCCACAGATGTCATCGAGGGGATGAAGCATGAAGTTGTCACTACATTGCTTAGAATACGTATTAAACGTAGCAATAGTCTGCAGGACACCAACACTCACCTTCAACTAACCAACAATACTCAAAGTGGTCAAAGTTGGTGTTTCGCAAAATGTCGAGATATACATTCCAAACCCATTCGATGCTATAGGTGTCAAAAATACGGCCATCACGAAGACCGATGTTCCAAAGCGAAAATATGTGGCCGAAGCGCGGACCAAATTTCCTCTGCGAATGGTCTAACCTATCTCCGCAGTCTCCATCATAACTTTGTAATGAAGAACACCATCATACAATGAAATTGTCGGGGACTTCAAGCTAACTATAATGATATTCATTTGCTTTTAATGACACGATCCTGCAGTACTATGTTTATTTGAAATATTCCTGAAAGAGACGGATAACATTACATTTAAAAACTGTTCCCTGTTTTAGATATACTTAAAGTAGTTGCACACACTGACTGGGGTGCTGATAAATACATAAAACTCAATTTTTATAGAACATTTATATGCTTAAAATTAGACTATGGATGCTTGCTTTTGGTTTAGCTAGGAAGTCATATTTCAAAATGCTTGATTCAATTCATCATCAGGGAATACGACTCGCTCTGAGAACATATAAGACATCTTAATGTGAAAGCCTTCTCGCGGAAGCAAATGAACCACATTTATCATATCGCAGAGAAATGCTTTCGGCACAGTATGCTCTCAAGTTAACATGAAACGCTATGAACCCTTCGATATGGGCTCTTTTGCAACCCAAATACAAAACGTTATACGAAAACATTCTCCTAGACGAGTGGTCGGAATTGGATCGGTCATGACAAATCGGCATGGTAACATCCACTGGAAGCCTTTATTCACTTTCTCACCTTCTTCTCTATCTTTGTGGTATCTCTCTCTTGCAAGACTTCCTAGAAGGTGGTGGCTTAATGGATCAATCGGGAGATAATTTTACCGCCGAAACTAGAAGGAGATTTTACGGGTTTATCCAAGGTAATTTTATCTACTGAGTATAGGATCTTTGAATCCCTGGCACTTGAAAAGTGTCCCCTCGTTGGGCTCTATGGTGGGCGGGTAGCACCGGTACTGACATTTTAATAACCAATCGTGGAAATTTTCCCAAAAAGCAACAACAACCGTACCAAATCCCCGTCTGACTTTGATAAAGAACCATATGGCGTGGAATCGTTCCACGCTTCTTGGTTATTCAGTGAAAGAATGATTCGAAACCACTTGCTGCACGCACTGTCACCATTTGTGACAGAAAAGACAATTACGGAACTTATTGGTACACCAAAAAGAGTACAAAAATTTGAATTCGTGTTGTCTTCTTGTTGACTGTGAATGAAAAGTTCAAACGGAAAAAGAAAAAAATATGAAAAAAAAGAAAACATTCTACTACATTCCAGTGACCTCATCCTCTCACACTACACTGAATACGCGCGAAAGCGTGATGCGATGTCGTGACGTGGCTGGAGACAACGACACAGATAACAGCAAAGGGATGAAACATAAAGGTGTCACTGCAAGAGCGTAGAATACATTTTAAACGTAATAACAATCTGCAGGACACCAACATATTTGTACTCACCTTTAACAAACCAACAGTACCAAAAGTGGTCAATGTTGTGTTTTTACAAATAAAGATTGAGATATACATTCAAAACCCCCTTCGATGCTGTAAGTGTCAAACATACGGCCATCACAAAGACCGATGTTCAAAAGTGAAACAATGTAACCTATGCGGAGACCATTCTCATCAGACATCTGATTGTAGAGCAACTCCGCATTGTGTCAACTGTGGCAAGGAACATCACGGCAATTCCAAGGATTGCGATACTTGGAAACAGAAGAAAGAGATTCAGAGGGTAAAATTTACAACAAAGGGAATCTACCCAGAGGCGAGAAAACTTGTCCAGGCAAAAACATCCCTTTCTGGCCCTTCCTTCGCTACTGTCGTGAACAAACAATCCGAAAATGACCATCAACGCTCAAACGCAGACGCATATACCAGGTACAACAATAAGTGCCAATATACTCCATTAATATAATATAATATACTCCATTATCAAGCACAGAAAAATACAGCATCTACACAAACAACATTCAATAACACCCCACCACCGAAATCACCAATAAATAAAGTCAAATCACAACCAAATAAGCAACAAATGAGATCAGATGGTCCCATGAAACTTTATAACAGGTTTGGAGACAAAGAGAAAATTGATGCAGAAGAACCTACCCCATATACTCAAGGCTGCTCCAAACCTACTGAAACAAATACATTCCCGTATTTCCTCCAAACAAATAACACCACAAAAGGCCACCTAGCTCCAGAATCTCAAGCTTAACTTTATAATGAAAAACACCATTATACAATGGAATTGTCGAAGAGAACAGTGCCCCTCATAGAGTTATCTCTTTGAATACAAAGTTACTAGTTATTGCTGCAAGCGTCACTCTACATCGAGTGATTACCTTTGGCTCCATTTACTTACCTCCAAACACCAACCTAGTACCAAACGAATTAGATATTCTTCTTCCACATCTTTCCGCGCCCTTCGTTTTACTCGGGGATTTTAATGCCCATAACATTCTTTGGGGAATAAATCACAAAAACTACAGAGGCCAGAAAGCAGAAGATTTCATTTCTCGACACGATCTGCGACTATATAACACTAAATCACCTACATATTTACACCCAGGAACGTGTATTTACACGTGCATTTACACGTAAAACTAAACTAAATGAGGACACAGTGTTCAACGCAGTTAATCCTATGCAACATTTTACATCCATTCTAATCGAGATTGCAAGGCCCTCAGCGAACAGTAAAAAGACCCAAAATCATTGGGTAACCTAGGAATGTAAAGAAGTCATTAGACAATGCCGAGAAGCATTAAAAAGATTCAACAATCGTCCAACGCCCGAACATTTAAGCAAATATAAAGAATGTAAACATGCATCATGGAAGAAATATTTTCCTTCTTTAAACTATCGTTGATCAATGAAACAAGTTCTGGACGCTAATTGAAAAATAAATGGAAAGAGAAAGAAAAAAAATTACGTTCGACACCTGGACACAAACAATAACAATTTTTAGCTCAAAACGTGACATAGCAAATATTCTTGCAGAGAGTTTTCAACAAAAAGCCTCATCACTTAATTATTTAAAAGCCATCCGAAGATTAAAACATGAAAAATAAAAGTCACGTTTGAAATTCATTTTAAAATCTAAAACCAGCTGTTTTCACTATTGGAGCTTAGTGGGGCTTTTTAGACATGGCCCACTAACATCTCCTCTGAAAATCTTTAATGATTTATGGATTCATGGTAATATATCTAAGAGTTGAAACGAGGCAACAGTAATACCAATTCCCAAACCAGGTAAAGATATCAAAGATCCTAACAGCTATTGACCCATTGCATTGACAAGCGATGTGTGCAAAACAATGGATTTAGAAAACGTTTATGACACAACATGGACGTAACATGCACGATCTGGGTCTAAAAGGCCGTCTGCTCTCTTTTAAATCAAATTTTCTCTGAGACAGAGAATTCAAAGTACTAGTGGGCTGTACCCTTTGAAATATGCAAGAGATGGGTGTGCCCCTTAGCAGTATTTTATCTTAGATGCTATTTAATATCTAAATCAATAGCATCACCAAGTGTTTAGCTCAAGTTGTGGAATGATCATTATACGTTGATGATTGTTTTAAATGGTTATCGATCAAAGTACATGTAATTGAAAGACAATTGCAACACGATATTACCAAAATCAAAACATGGGCTATTACTAACGGTTTCAAATTTTCAAAATCGAAAACAGTATGCATGCATGTCTCTCAGTGCCGAAGACATCATGATGACCCTAAACTAACGCTGGACGGAACAGCTATTTCGGTTGCTGAGGAAACAATGTTTTTGTGTATTATCTTCGGCAGACAAGTGACTTTTATCCACACATCAAGAATTTAAAAGCTAAATGCTTAAAATCTTTAAATCTACTTAAAGCACTTAAAACACTGGCTGGGGTGCTGATAAAACAAAGTCGTCCTCAATTTGTATAAAACATGTATCCGCTTCAAACTAGACTATGAATGCGTTGTTTATGGTTCAGCTAGGAAGTCATGTTTGAAAACGATTGAACCAGTTCATCATCAGGGAATAAGACTCGTTCTCGGAGCATTTCAGGCATCCCCATGTGAAAGCCGTGTCGCAGAGGCGAATGAACCACCTTTCTCATATCGCAGAGAAATGCTTTCTGCACAGTACGCTCTCAAATTAAAATCAAACCCTCTAAATCCTCCATTTTCGGCTGTTTTTGTTTCATCCCAAATAAAACACTTTAGACGAAAACAAACCAAATGCCATACGTTCATTTGGCATCAGAATAGTATCTAGCATTGACAGTATCAAAATAAGTTTCTCTTCAGTTCAGAAAACGTTTGTCTCGGAAACACCATCTTGGCTACTTAAACGACCTAAAGTGCTTTTTACGTTACACGATGGGAAAATATCTGAGACAAACCTTTTCATGTTCCTGAACTCTTATCATTACTCCTCACCGTATTTACAAACTACTCTGCAATTTATACTCATGTATCAAAGGATGAAGAAAAGGCTGCTGCAGCCTTCGTTAGTGGCAAATACATAATAAAAGTTCGTTAGCCAAACGATGAATCCATTTTTTCAGCCGAAATCAGAGCCATAGTCCTTGCTCTTAAATTTGTCGAAAAGAAACGAATTTTAAATAGTATTATCTTCTGTAACTCGCTATCAGTGCTTAAGTCACTATACAATAGAAAACTGGAGAACCCATTGTTAGTGAATCTCCTAGTCAAACATACGGAGCTTGGTACCTCCTACAATATAGAATACTGTTCGTTACCTAGCCATATTGATATTAAAGGTAACGAAGAAGCAGATCACGCTGTAAAGATGGCTCTCTCTTAAGAACCATATGATTTTAAAATACCGTTTACTGATTTTAAACCACGTATAAAAAGTACCTACACCAGAAGTGGCAGGCATCATGGAAAGATGCAGTGAATAACAAACTTCACATCATCAAACCAACCCTGGGAGAATGGAGTCCTTCCTACAGAACAATCTGTGGGGAGGAGGTAGTTCTTGCAAGAATCCGAATTAGTCATACATACATAACCCACCACCACCTACTAAAAGGTGAAGATCCACAAGAGTGCGTTACTTGCAATGAACCATTCACTTTCAAGCTCTTTATGACCGAGTGTTCCGACCTGCGACCTACGCGTGATAAGTATGATAATGTACATGACATGAATGAACGTTTTGATACTATACATATCACTTGTATTTTAGATTTCCTGAAGGAAGCAAATCTTTATTTATTTATTGTGTAAGAGTGCAATAATCAACTATGTGTTATTGGGCAATAATCTGTATTGCAAATATTTAACATACAGCGATTCAAGTACATAATATCTAGCTCTTATGTTTACATTAATGTAAAACAAACACAACAACTATTTAATAATCGAGGGCTTTCAATGAAAGTGCTATTCCATTTTACAATGCCAGAAATAACTTTAACTTGTAACTCATCATAACAATATTTGTTGCCCTTGCCTATTAAGATTTCCGATTCACAATATCTGAGGGAAAGTCATGATTCATATCCAATCTTACAACAGCAATGTGCTTTATAAAGAAAACAATGGACATAATTGTAATTGCAGATATGTTCATAGTGGTGGTGGTGGTTGTGGTGTGGTTTGGGATACATAATTATCCACGTATTCAGCACTGTAATGTTGCACTTAAAGTTAAAATCATTACGGACCCTTTGTACAATACTGATCTTTTTAAATATCGGTTCAACTGATGGAAACAGTGTCATTAACCTGTACTCTGATCTCAAGTATTATCAATTATCTAATACATTATAGAACACTTCACAGATGGTGGAATATATGGTGAAGGAAACAGATCTCTCCAGTGATACACAACAAGGAGTATATGAAATATGGTATTCAAGATTTGAGAATACTGAACACAAGCATTATGAGACACCAAACTATCAGCATCAGCCGTTCAGTTTTAAAGCCCCTGAAAAACGTATACATTATCATACGTTTGACAAATATTTTCGACTGAACTTAAAGAATACGTTTTCACTACCATGACATAGGAAACAGAAGCTGTTCCCATTGTTCCCATTCCATGATGCATCTGTTAGAAGGTAAATAATATATATATATATATATATATATATATATATATATATATATATATATATATATATATATATATTGTTGTAGTTACATTAATGTTGTACATTTTGCTCCAATTTCTTGTATAACTATTGATTATCATGAAAATAAGAGGCATGCGTGTTTGTGGTAGTTTTAGTTTAAAGGATTGTATGCAGTCAGATATGGTAATGTTCAAAACAAATCCTATCTAGTTCACATCTGATACTGATAAAAACTCTGGCCCATAGGAGTTGGAGTCTGCGTTTTCCATCACTGTTGTGTTGATAAACTATTGCACTGATATGTGTAAAACTACAAATTATTTCTTTGTAAACGTCAGTCGTCTTGAGCAATAGCTTGGGTGTTCATTAAAAATAGACTGGGAATCTATTTTGTGTTTAATGCTGTTTACAACGTAACACTTTATGTGGGAGCGGTAGTATAGCAAACTTCTTGGAAATTTGACAGTAACATTGCAACATCATTGTACCTAGGTTTTATCAGAGTAGTGTAGCTGCAAATTGATATTGGATATACTCTGTAACTTTGTGTGTAATTCCTCTTAAACAAAATTAGGACTGAATTGGGGACCCAAGGAAATATTATCGTCGAGGAAGTAGGAACGATTGTTGAAGAGCACAGCATGTCAATGTATAAAATCAGAAGGAAACAGCAAACACATTTGATGCAATTTACAGATGTTGAAGAAGACTGTAGTGGTGAAGAAGCAGATAACATTGAAATAGAAGAGGAACATCCGGTAAGAAATCTTAAGACAACACAGAGCAAACTAAAATCATCTCAGGACACCAGCAAGCAAATCAAACGTGACAGCCTCCCATTCAAAATCATACTTCAAACGTACAATCATCAAGCAAATGAATATATTCTGACATTGGTCTCAGAATAAGGCCGTGGCTGATCATGCAAAATGGGGCGAATAAATTTAAACTCTGCAACTGAGAAAACTGCTAACAAAAGAGGCATTTTAGATGTAGCACAGAAAACAAGCAAGACATATGTTGAAGACAAGTCCTGATAAATAGGTTTGTGATTATTTTAGCATGTTAGTAAGCATATGAGGAATGCTAACGAAACATACAGAGGTCTGATGGCACGTACAATAGATTACTCAACACGATTCATTGATAGTCATGGTCCACACAGATGCTTAGCAAATCAATAAAGCCAGTGCAGACCCTATGCATAATGCGTAAAATGGGCAATGGGCCTACTGTCGATGATGGTACGGGTTACGATTTGCCCATCAATGACAGCAAGTTCGACCCAAGGCACAGCCTACAACAAGCACATAACCAAGCATCAATTTCACCTCAGTCCTAGAATACTGGTTTGATAGAACGATCATATGGAGACAAAAGGTGCTAAAAATGTAACCAGAAGGGTCATGTTTTGCGTCATTCTCCCAGCAAAAATAAACACAACCAATTAATCTACTTTGTCCAGAATACCTTTGGTGATCGGTTAATAAATAAACCGGGAACAGCAAACAGCAAGGAAGTATTGTTTGTATTGTTTGTGAAAGATATATCTGCAGAAAAGACATTGTCGATAAGTCACGCATCCTTGAAGGGCAAAACCTGACACTCTACACAGCGATTGGACCACCTTTCCGGGCGAAATTGGCCATAGTAAAATTAAACACGCAATAACAAGTGTCATATTGAAATAGAATTGATATCCGACTTTGTAACACAAACTCTGCTGGGTATGTAGGAAAATGGGACTATTGCCGTAACAAGGATGCCGACAAGGGCGCAGAAAGAGAAATCTGAAGAAAGTGAAAAGAAAAAAACAAACGTGAGGTCCGATTCCATGAACTGGATGACGTGCATTTAAGTAAGTTATTTTCTGGTCTTACCTCAAATTATTCCTACACGAATGAACATTAAAAATGCATATCCTTAGATTCAAGTTCGTGACAATCTATCAGCATGTTGCAAACTCCCCGACGGTGTTTGTTTGCAAACACAGGGCCCATCTCACAAGCTTGTTGGCGTGTTACCTTGTTTGGGGTTAGCCAGGTTAGCAGGTTATGGTCAGTTTCGACACTGAACGGAACACTGCACAAATAGTGGTGAAGAGGTTTTATCGCCCATACTATGGCAAGGCAATTTTGCTCAACTGTAGAAACTATTTTGTACACATTTGATATTGAAAACCAAAGAAAAAGCGTTATATATTATTTTGGTTAGTTTTTATCACTTACATTTCCACCCACATAATATGGTCTGATTATAGTTAACGACGTTGTATCATATTATTTTGACAATGTCATCGATATGAGTATTCCAGTTGAAGTAATGTTTAATGTCGCTGCCATTTAGCTTGTAAGTTTTAACGTCAGACACGACAAAGCCACTTATTTAGGAGTTAATATGTGTAAGTTGATACACGCTGCTTTATTCAGATTGTCACATATTTTGGTTGAGATGTCTTACTATCAATTTTGTTTTGTTGATAGCGAACTGTGGTATTGTTGATGTAGATTTGAAATTTACTTTCAACGGTGACAACAGACTTACGTAATAAATCCAGACCAAAGTCCTCAAAGAAAAATATATGTCTTGACGTGAACTGAATACCAGGCAAAGTCATTGATCCACAGTAGAAAACGTAGACCCTATTATCGATCATTGAGGAAAAACTCTTAAAATATGACTTTAGTCGGAAGTGTATTTACCACTAAAACTAACTTTTAATTTGTATGTCCATGCTAGAGGAAGAGATATTACCACTGTAGAAACTTCAAAAACAGATAATAATTTGTAAGGTAACGTTTACTAAGAATGTTGTACATCTGTTTTAATTACTACATTACCATTGTACCGTGCCTCACATTTCGAATGTTTATACCTACAGGTAGGTGCAGCTTGTCGTCCATGTACGTCTTTTTGTTCTATCGATTTGAGTCTGCATCAGTGACCATGCCATGCATTTCGGTTACCTAAAAACCCATTCCCAGCTTGCAGAATACTTATGAAGTCTTTATTTTACATATTGTAGTGTTCCGCTGTTAAGGAGTGCTTACGCATTTTGTTAAATTTTGGTTTAGTACGGGAGAATCATTAAGCATATTTATTTCAGTAGATCTGTAGTGTCATAATCGATCTGGTATTTTAGATCAAATTGAACAACCAAAATGTGTAGGTAGCTGACTAGTTGATACCAAAAGTGTGTTGATGTTTGATATGTATGGTATGTCGAACGATCTACCAAGTATGTCGTCATATAGCGTCATGTCCACGTCTCGTATTGGAATTCAGCCAGACACAATTACCTTATCTGATAAACCAGGAAGAGGTTTGTATATGTTTGGACGAATCATATGCTATGGTGATGTGTATGTTTCATGTTAAGTGGTACATGTATGTTGTGAAGCATAACTAAAATGTTCAGGGATTGTCTCCATGACAAAATTTCTATAAGATGCTTTTAAAATTTGCCTTACGACTGAAATGCTCTTGTTCCCAATCCAAAATGTTAAAAGTCTGTTCTAGTGCATATAGTTCTCTTCATAGTGAAAACATTAGAACAAACGTATACACCAGTGGTATTACGATATGTGTTGTGTGTGATTGGAAGAATGACAAAATATCTTGACTAATGACTGCACTGTCACATGAATGACGCATCTCTCTCTCTCTCTCTCTCTCTCTCTCTCTCTCTCTCTCTCTCTCTCTTAAATATCAAGTCAATTATACTTACCTATGTTTCATTTCAGTAAAATAAACACTATACTGCAAACATTTAAGTTAAATCTAGTTCAAATGGATTGTACACGGCTGAGGGCAAATAGTCGATACTAGAATATTTCCAAAATCACGTAATCTTGGTAAAATTAAATAATCAATTAAATCGATATAATTGTTGCAGTTTAATAATATGTACATGTGATAAAATTAGTTAAATAATTCAATCGACATCATTGTTGCCGTTTAATAATATGTTTATATGTCCACTTTCTATTTTACTTTGAGTATTAGTACTTCATAGTTCAGCGGACGCTGCTCATAATATGATTCTCCGACCGAAGATATTTTTGTACTATATTGTAAGGCAACTGTTTGAATGATATTGTATATGTATTCATGTGCGTTTACACCAGATTAGACAGCTCTATTAAACACACTTTTAATGTATGCTTTACTTTTGTTCGTTACTAGATTTAATTTCGCTTATCATATAGTTTGCAGGACGTACATCGTTTCATACTTCGATAAATTTACAAAAGATTTAAGGTCGTATTTAATTATACTAGTATTATTTTTATAAATTATGTTAAAACACCTGATGCGATAAAGTATTCTAAAACCAATTTGCCCACCTGCAAATGTATAAAGACTGAAAATTGGTATGTCTTTGGTTTTCTTTTTTTAACTGTGTATTGATGACATATCATTAATACAGTCTTTTGCAGCAAAGACCGTTTTTCAGTAGCACACCTTTACCGTAACATTAGATGATATGTGAATTACTTACTTTCCATCCCCACAGTATTTTCAAGTACAATACTAACAAATGACGTAGCCCCATTGTCTTAACCTGATTTAGGTGATAAGGACATTTAGCCAATCTATAATTCTATCTAATCGTATGAACTGAAGCATTGGGAGACCAGAAACAGCCAAGGGATGGGCAGTAAGTGTGTTGTGATCAAACCCTTTTTAATCACCATTGTTCTTCATTTTTTTCATATAACTTGTCAATTGCAGTTCTTAACATAACTGTAAAATGATTCGATGATTGAAGAGACCTCTAAGGAATGGTTTCAGTCACGTGGAGGTCAATATGTTATCATTAGCATTACCTTATATTGTGATCACAAGCACGCATACATATTTAATAATCTCGGTGGTGTGTGCACGGTGGTGGTATGTGCTTATATAAAGCTGGTTTGCGTTTTGCGTGCTGAACACTTTCCGTTTCAAAAAATCCCAAACAATTTCCATTCATACCGTTAATGTAAGCACACTATTTTATATATGAACCCCACGGAATATGTCATTTTGGTTGATCGTGATCCGATGTCGCTCTGCTATCAAACAAAGCGCAATACACGCATCCGAACACCGAAGCAGACGTTAACGTAGCGTTGATAAGCTTTTTATATAATCATAATAGGTTTGTATACTCCAGTTGTTGGTATTATTATGTTTATAAGGTTTATCGCGATTTGTCTGCATATGATAGGCCTACAATTGCCACCAGTATAAATGGTGGAGGAAGAATTGGGGAAATCCCCGGAAAGCACCACCGACAAGCTTTCAAACATACTCATATTGGAAAAGCCCAAGACTCAAACCCAAACAGAAAGAGATGAGATGGCAGTGATCCATAACGGTGAGTACATTAGACACCCACCCACCCCCGTTCTCCAGTATTTTGATTAGCGGTTACACATAGGTTTAAGAATCAGAACTGGTCCTACACACATAACCCACTCCCACAAACTAAAAGGTGAAGATCCTTACCTGCAACGAACTTTGTGACAGAGTGTTCCGATCTGCAACCTACGTGTGATAAGTACTATAAAGTACATGATATGAAGGGACATTTTGATACTATACATATCACTTTTATTTTAGATTTCCTGAAGAGTAAATCTTTATTTTAAACTATAACTTGTATGCCATCACCTAGAACATTTTTATCTAATGTAAATACCGCCGCTTATTTTCAACTTCTTTTCATCTGTACTCATCAACATACACCATTTACATCTCCCATTGATTGGGAAGCATCATATAGTTTTTTATATTGCTGGTCGATATTAAACATTTTAGTATTATTTAAACATGTATACATACAACTTATTGTAAGGTGCTAAAAAGTCTAAATGTACTGGTGCGCTATTAAAAATATTTTTAAAAATCAATCAATCAATTGTGGAATTTCCTTATTCTGTCTTGTTTTAAGTGTCTTCACTTCAGTAGGTTTCTTATGCTGTTTGTGTCTGTTGGCATTTCCTAGAAGTGCCCAGTTATATAATATATAGCACCATGTGATACAATATTAAATACCTACACTATAACATCGTGACACTGTTGGAGTGATTAATATCCACTGAACTTCTATACAATAGCAATGATTTACCATCAACATTGGAAAAACCAATACCCCGTAATGTTTTATTCTAAGCAATTTATCCATTTGTATCCAGCAATCCAAAACTCCAACATGTCATTTTCATGTACCTACACCAATATTTATACTATCCAACACACACTATATGATCAATACACTGTTGAAATGATCAAAGCCTTGACATCTACTTTCCACCACTCCTCTATTACCATTACAGAACACTCGATTACTGCCTAGCATGCTGTTGAAGTTACTAATACATCACAACTATTAACCAAGGGAAAGAAAAAAAAAGTGAATGAAATCATACGTTACACCTCTTGATTTATAAATACTAACTTTAATATCTTAATTTAATTGTAAACTATCAATTGAATTTATAATTTGAAGTTAAAGTATAAAGCTTTTCTAATTCTCATGTCTAAATACTATTTTTTATCTTCATATCGAAATGTTTATTTAGATTTCACTCATTTGTTTTTTGTTTCTGATAATGTTCTTAAATTTAGCCATTGTTTTTATTTAAATTTGCATATACAATGGCAATTCTTATATTTAGCTTTTGTAAAATGATTATTACTATTATTTTAACTTTCAAATTTTATTTTTATTATAAATTGTCATTTCCAATTATAGTTTTTCAAGTGTTCATTTTCAATCTTTCATTTTCAATTCTCTCTCTCTCTCTCTCTCTCTCTCTCTCTCTCTCTCTCTCTCTCTCGCACACACACACATACACACACAGTGCGCGCGTTTGGTAGACCGATACCACCTATGTCAAATTTCAATTTAAATGAAAAAAGAGCTATGGACGTCTTGACTGTGAAACCCTGCAATCGTACTGCCATAGCAACATTATCTTCAGTCACGACTTCACTTAAATGTAATCGCAATGTCGCGCATTTTTACAACTGTTTGCTACTACATATAGCTACTAAATACGTTTTCCATATTGAAAACGTTCAAACTAGACGCAAAAATATTCTAAGCCCAGCATGGTTTTCACACAATATATAAACAAAGATCAGTTCACTGTTGTTTAATGTGTGTGCGCATATCCATTAATATTTCTTCTTTCACTCATGTTGTTGTAAAATTATAGGGATTTTATCGGTAATAAGGAATATTTTTCACAGTATGTGTGACAAATGCGTTGTCTAATATGTTTGTGATATATATATATATATATATATATATATATATATATATATATATATATATATATATATATATTGTTACGGTTATTTGATTTAATTTATTTATTTTTAATTGTCAATTACAAATTTGTCATTTAGGGTTTAAAATTCATTAATTGGGAGATTATTCTAGAACATTCAGGCTGACCTAGACTCTAGCTGTAAATACAGGTTGACCTTGGCTTGTTGACCTCATTTCTGACCCTTCTTTAGAGAGTGTAAACAAGCCTTGGAAATGATGGGCTAGATCCAAAATTATCTTTTTATTTTTAGTAATTCGTGGCTTATTTTCTTCTGGTTCATTCTTTTAGTACGTGACTTAGTGAAGGTAGCTTCTTTCTATGACCTTCCAGAATCGCTTGGTTCCTTTTTGTTTACGAGAGAATTACATATATATAGCTGTGATTTGGAAGCTGACATTTAGTAGAATCTGGGCTTTTAAAGTTAATAGTTGTGTTTTCTGTTTAAGTTATAATTACCTTGTTCTGGACATTGTGTCAATTCATTGAAGCAAGAGGATTTATTTATTTATTTGAAGGAGAAAACATGTTCTCATAATTTCATTTGGATGATAATAAAACAAGAAATGCATCACGTGACATTATCAGCTATTTTGGATTACATCGTCAAGATTCGAACCTGGAACTAGTAGAACATTTATTTATTAGGACTCTTTCAATTCCATTAGTGGATTATTTTTGAGAATTCTATATTGAATTAATGTTGGATTTGATTCTCTAAAACGGTAAGTTTATTTATTTTATGAAAATAATTATACTTAATAAATACATTGTTAAAGTTTTACAAGCTTGTTAGTTTTCACTCTTTCTTTGTTGTTGCTTATTCGAGCTTAAGCACGTAACAATATATATATATATATATATATATATATATATATATATATATATATATATATATATATATATATATATATATATATATATATATCATATCATATCATATCAAATCATATCATCATTTGTCATTGCACAATTGAATTAATTTGTCCGTCAGAGACTGACGAAGATATTAGCATACGTTTTCATAACCTGCATGAACGACAAGAAATAAATGCTTCATTGCCGTCAATCAATTAACAAATATCCAGCTATCCATCCCCCTCTACCTCCCTCCATTTATAGAGACAGACCGACAGATAGATAGATAGATAGATAGATAGATAGATAGATAGATAGATAGATAGATAGATAGATAGATAGATAGATAGATAGATAGATAGATAGATAGAGAGCAATCTAAAATACCAATTTAAATGATCTGATTGTAGGTGCAGCAGCTATTGTCGCAGCTTTAATCTATGTATCATTTTCAAGAGCTGGTAAGTGACAGAAATGATTTGAGGTTCATGTAAATTATCCCTCCTTTATGTTCTGACCATGTGGTATAACTGAAATCTTAACGATATTTATAATTGTCAATTTTGTAAAATGTTGTCAGAATACGATATCAAACGGCTACTACCCCTCTTATCAAGATATAATGTTATTATTCGTACAAATTTTTACGAAGCAATACGATTTTAAAGAATTGAACTGTTTGACCTTTAATGAAACAATCGCTATTTAATTGATTTTATATGTGAGTACAACATACCATTGAAAATTAATGTAAAATCAACCATGGTCAAGATCGATGATGGAAAGTTTTGTATGTTCTTCACGAAAACATTTTTTTACATTCTCTATGAAATGCCTTGTGTCTGTCAATCTGAATCATTGTATTATTTTGGAAATAAAATATATAAATATTGGAATTTGGGGGTTCTCATTTTCAAAGAAACGTACTCAACATATGGACTCTCTCTCTCTCTCTCTCTCTCTCTCTCTCTCTCTCTCTCTCTCTCTCTCTCTCTCTCTCTCTCTCTCTCCTGCTAAATACATAAACTATTTTCATATGTTCAATACATGGCGATAGGAACCAATTAAATCGTTGCTTTGTAACATGTCTATACACTATATATAATCGCCCAGTACGACGATATAGTATAGCATTTATACGCGATATTCAGCTCCAAATGTTTTGTGTTGTTTTCATGAATCTTGGTGCTCTCATGTTTAATCATACCACAAGTAATAAAACAATTAACCACATATATTTTGAAACTTTATGCCACATGTTGCTTTAATATCCCTTTTTGCAACATTTGATCTGAATAGAGACTTACACTAGTGATACGTTTGAGAAACGTCTGTAGTATTCATCCTTTACCATACTGTCATATACAATTTTGTATTAAATTCTAATGGGAAACGTTATAGCAATGAGTCAAGAGCAAACAAACCACGTGCTCGGTCAGTCACTTACGTCACTGTATATTCCGATAATTAATTACTAAATTAGTAATCTGGTAGTTTAATCAAAGTGGCATGATCGCATGTTCAGACAAGCACAAGTAGATAGGTTAATGATCACATTTTCAGACAAGGACAAGTAGATAGGTCAATGAACGCTATCTTTAAAACCTAACTTTGAATATTGTGATGTATATCTGTTTTACTTTTATTGTTGCAATTTTTAGCTGCCATCAAATGTCTCAGCTGCTCTACAGCTGCAAGACCTCGTGATTGTGAGTACGTTCAAGAATGCGGCCCTCATGAGGTAATTCACATGTTATAAATCCTTGTAATGTAACATTAACTTCAGTTGAAATTAAATCTATGTGTTTCAAGTGTAAATGGCTAACATGAATACGTATGCAGTTAGCTTGACTTCAGAAGTCTCTTCTCTTGGTTGCTGATAATCCTAATAAAACGAAAAACGTTTAAGATTGATACGACCACCACCTCTCAAACAAGAAATAAGAAACTTACGTAAAGAAACATTTTCACTTCTTCTTTCAAATAAAATTTTAATTTCTTTTAGCCGCTTATGGTGAAGTAAAATTGCTGCAAACCAAATATTTGAATTCAGTAATGTATAACCCTACTAGAAGCTACCCATTGGTCATAACTTCCAAACACCGTCGAGACTTTCACGATATCACATGAAAGTTCACATGTGCTGTTCATATTGGCTTTTTAGAATATCCTTAACCTTAGGGATCATAATTTACAAATACTGGGGATGCCCATATCTTGTTCGTATCACAAAGTGAAATGCACAAGAAACTGTAAGTTAAACACCTGCATATTCTCACTCCTCAGCCCGCCAATCGCCTGAAAAGCAATTGGGATCACCATTATATATTCACAATTATATATATAAATGACTATTGATCATGCATATAAGCGTAGGTATGTCCTTTTCAACCTCAAACTACTAGTGTTTACCCATGCATGTGCGATTTTAGAAACAGACCTGCTTACATCATTTATTAGCTTTCTACACTCAATTAGTCACATGTATCAAAATCTGAGTTATCCCTGTTGATATTCCCATGAGTGGGACACAATTGGAAAGCGTCGTCACTCAAAATTAATTACAAGAATGAGAGCATAGTATCATCTTGTTCTTTAGTTGTATTTCAATATTACCGGTAGCATGTCCCCTCTGAGCACAGTGATCATTGTCGTATAACACAATTTACCTGTCAGGAGAAATTAAACATTTGACATGTGACACGTAATTACTTTATTCTTGCAGACAGACATAGTTCTCACTCAGTTGGCCACATTACTTGACATTACATAGTTCTGTTTCACAGCATTCAGAACACATTAACATGTCTCTTTGATTCTGATCCCATTGCTCGTCAGGAATTGTGGCAAAGCCATCTTTCCGTTGAATCTGATCGAGGACAGTGACGTTGAGGACGGCTTCTTTTCGTCCAACAGCTGCACATTTCTGGAACAATAATCAAGAGTTTACCCGAAATAGCGAAGAACTGGGAGCCATGGCTACGTTGATAAAATGTAAGGTATTGAATATTTCACAAAATTTATTATTGCCTTATTGTGCCTCATATTGTTCCGTCAAACACAGTATTCAGTCAAATTTATGTTTGGAATCACGTCTGCTACATCCTAAATACAACCCCAGTAGAGACTTGGAAGAGTTTATCTGTCTATACATTGCATACAGACACTGAAGTTATTCTCGCAGATTACCAACCCATTGCACGCTAGGTAGCAACCTTGTCATACATAAAATAGTGTCATACCGTATACCGATTATGTATATGCTTTTATATTTGCAGACTATGGATGATTTAAGAAATCTATCAGTTATGCCTCCATCTTTTGATATCAAATAGGAATTATCTCACATTGAATTTTCGCATGATGTGTTTGGTTTTTACTTTATATTTTCAGATAGTTAATTGGCTAATAATATATAAATAAATGCATGCGTTTTAAGGTGGTGGAAGACACGTTCTTCAGGTCACCCATCCAAGCAGGCCTATCATTCCGACCGTAACCTAAAACATTAAAATATAGGTCACATGTATTTTATATTCTAGGAAACATGTGATACAAACAGCGATGCAGTCAAATAATTGGATGAGTGTATAATAAACTGATCTCGAGAAATAAACTTAAACTATCTGATTTAGTAAAAGTCAGTCAAGCCTGCAATATAGCTATCAGTAACCTACATCTGAAATGAAAGTGCAGTATTCATCAAAATAAAACTCTCTACCAACGATATTTAGAAAATGTGCAGACACCTGCACTAGCGCATAAACGTAAACACGAATGTGTAACTAACGTATTCGGTTGTGCAAATTTAACTCCCATAGCCTCGTATTCCTGGAGATGGGTGCAAGTAAACAGTCCGATAAAGAAAAAATGGTCTAAATTCAGATAAGGTTTATATATGAATATTGTTCTGTTTGTGCGGAAGCCATTACGATAATACAAAACGTACAATAGCACGAAAATGATCGACTTTAGTGTTATTTCCACGCAAATTATTACATATAATAAAATAATTAATGATAATAAAATAGTTCTTTTACGCCATGTATCCTGCATTCCAATGAACATATGGGACATCGAGATTAAAAGACTGATTAAAGTGTCTAGATTCTTCCGTTGAATACATTGTAATCTTAAGGTCTTAAAAATAGAGAATTATATAAAACTGTGTTAATAATTAATCATACAAATCGATATGTAGTATATATTTTCATTATTTAATCTTGTATTTTTCTACTACCGTCATACTTATGAAATAAGTAATAATAAAATAATATTAAATGACGTTATGTCACATATCTAAATCTAACTGTTGCTGAATATATAACCGAAGGTTGTTTCTTACGAAATACATGGTATCTGAAGATACGGTAAATGCGAACCTGTTTTCACACACACACACACACACACACACACACACACACACACACACACACACACACACATGCACAATCACATATAGACTTGAATCCCTCAACGACAGCAAATCTGTGCACACTACCACGCAAAGTTTGTATTCTTTACTTGTACCATTATTATGCTTTGTAAAGTAAATTAATATATATATATATATATATATATATATATATATATATATATATATATATATATATATATATATAGTGTGTGTATGTGTGTGTGTGTGTGTGTGTGTGTGTGTGCATTATAATGGCACAGACAAATGGGCTAATTGTTAAAGTAGAACTGCTTAAGCTGGTATAACATATGGCTTTCTCGATTCTGAGCTGAACACGCAAGCAGAACACCAAACGACTGAATTTTGCATCTGCATTATGAAACCTTTTGAGCTGGAATCTCAAGCTTACATTCCATGTACCGAAGCATCAAAAGTATAGAATTATAATACAATTCGAATCGCTGAAAGGTAAGTATTTTCCAAAACCTGACTTACCTTCCTAGATTTCTTAGTTTCACATATCCAAATGCTATCCAATACCCAAATACGATCTGTACGTTTTAAGCGTGACGTTGAGCCTTGTACTCAATAAAATGTCCACAAAAAAGAGTCTGGTACTGTGATATATTTTAGTACAGGCTGCTAATCAATATACCTTTAAAAAGCTTGATTTTATAATACAGTCAGTACCACATTATTTTACTGTAACATATTCAGATGCTATAATATTATCGTATGAGTACGATTCCTTGGAAACGGAAGAGACTGGGTTGGTGAAAGAACAAACGCTTGGTTTCAACTAATTTTTATGTTTGATGTTTAATATGTAGTACTGGTAATTAATCTTATTAAACGGATTAAAAGCTGATAGATCATGTAGTACTGGCAATTAATCGTATTAAATGGATTAAAACCTGATAGATCATGTAGTACTGGTAATTAATCGTATTAAACGGATTAAAACTTGATGTCAGTAAAATGCCCATAGATTGTGTTGTACTGGTGATTAATCGGATTAAACGGATTAAAACCTGATGTCAGTAATATATACAAGCCTATTCCTGAAACCACAGAATAAGCACTAGAAGAGTTGATTAGAAATGAAACATAAACAGGAACTTTTGCATTCATTTCAGCGACATTTATCAGACTTCTTGATCATAATTTTTTTAAAATTATATATGTTGTTTAATATAAGGAAGCACAGAGATTTCACTTCAGACAGCATGCAATATCCAAGATTTTTAACACAATAAGAATGGTTCTACCAACATGATTAGCGTACAAGATTGTAAATTGTATATATATATATATATATATATATATATATATATATATATATATATATATATATATATATATATATATATATATATATATATACTTGATACATATAACGACACATTCACGTGTACATAGGAAGTCAGTTTCTTCCCACAAAAAGCATCTCCGATAGCAAAATTGAACACACGTAAATTTTATTCTTGCATGTTCTGAAAATGTCAATTATTTAAATTGGGTTCTATCTTTCCCATTTGTAGCTCTACAGCTTTTTCCAAATCAAGTAATTTAGGGACGAGAAATGCAATTCTGACGGACATAAGGACATTTAAGATTATTGTAAAACGGAATGTAAAACTGTTATGACGTTCGAGAAACAGAAGCTGTTTAAGGTTCGATTATACTTTCCGTTCTATCCATACAACTGACATTGTATGTAACTAACCCCGATGTCATTACATAGGCTTCTATTGAACATTTCCGAAAAAAGAGCATCAGTATAACAAATAGTCGGACATTAATGAAACAAACCAACGGCTGCCTCAAACCATTAATATCATACATTATTCAACTATTTGTATATATCTATATAAACAATATGTAAGTTCCCAAAAGAACTCGAGTTTCCTAGAAATACTATTTACATATTTTTCACCAAAAAGCATTACTTAAGACTTGTGGCTGAGGTTGATGTTATATCATACTTCCTTTAATTCATTTTACCAAAATACTAGATAATATTATAGTATGTGTTCTGTCTCTGTTGGACGTTTTGCGTAAACAGCTGCTATATTTAATTTCCTTCTCAAACAAACACTGAACCAATTTAAACAAACACGACAGAGGGCATAATGGTATAAAAGAATTCTTCTTAAAATTAATACACATTATGTTGATCAAACATCATGTATGGCAACCGGTAAATAAAACATCGTCTAAATCAGGGGTGTGAAACCCACGGCCCGCATGCCGCAAGGACATATTGTGCAACCCACGACGCATTTTGGGTTTTTCAAGATATTGAGAATTCATTTATTTCGTTTTCTCTCGCGGCCGTTTGAACCTTAACGTTAGCGCCATTTTAACCATAAGAAACTCTGACTTATTTATTTGTAGTCTTTCTTTTAATTGTCGCACGTAATGCTGACTTCCTGTTCCGGTATTTTAGTAAAGTGATCGAGTTGATGTTGAATTATAAAGTGGATTTTTCTGCATTTTTATAAACAAAAAAGCCGATATAAATGTCGCGGACGAAAAGAGAGTTTTTATAAAGTCAAATGGGAGGATTTATATTCTGTCACTGAGGTCAGCGAAAAAATTATATATGTCTCGTTTGTCAACAAAAGATAATTGTTCTGAAGGAGTATAACGTGCGTCGGTACTACGAAACAATGCACCGTGAGAAATAAGACGCTGACGTGGGCAAAATTAGAGAGGAAAAAGTTATGCAACTTCAATCAACATTATGCAAACAAAGAAATGTCATTACCTATGTTAGTCAGTGCAACGAAGAAACAGCAAGAACAAGTTTCGCTATAAGCGAAATGAGAACAAAGCCATCACGACCCTTTACAGACGGTTTGTTTATAAAAGAATTTATGTTAAAGGCAAGTGACATTTTATGTCCTGGTAAATGGAAACTGTTTGAAGGCATCAGCTTGTCACTCAATAACGTTGCCAGCAGGATTACAGATTTAGCAGATAATGTGGAGAAACTAATAACTGAAACAACTAAGGACTTTGATGTATTTTCTATTGCTCTCGACCAAATGTGTCAGATTCCACACAATGTGCTGTGCTTATCAGAAGTGTAGACTCGAGTTTAAACCTGACAGAAGAATTCCTAGATTTAATACCATTGAAGGGTACTACAACTGGACGTGATATATTTCAAGCCCTGGAAAACTGCATTGAGAAATACGACTTGCCATGGGAAAAACTTGTATCTTTGGCTATAGATGGTGCGCCGTCAGTGAGTTCTCAAAATGTATGGGTAGTTGGATTGGTGAAAAACAAACTAAACAGCTTTGAAACAATAGGAATCAACTTCACTAGGATACATTGCAAGCTTTATCACATTCCTATACTGGCCGAATCTGAGACTCAAACCCACACAGACGGAGGCGAGATGGCAATGATCCGTAACAGAGAGCGCTATAGACCATTCGGCGACTCGTGGCCCCGATCTTTATAGCAATTAAGTATTTAAAAATATTCACAACAATTTCAGTGTTATTATCCGAGAAGGCCTTTTAAAATTTCACGGTAATCCAGTAACATCTGTAAATCCAAGTCTTTAAATAAACTCAGTACTTCATTGCAGCTCTAAAATTAAATAGCCTTTAGCAAACATGTAGCAGTTCCGTATAGCAAATGTATATTCTTGACGTGAATGTTAGATCAGTGTAATGCAAAGGAATGATTCTTAAAATACATAAATTCATCTCAATATAACTCTTTAAAGACTGATACTACTTCTAAGTATTAATTCCAACATCATGATGAATCAATGCACTTGATACACGAATTATCATAGAGTACAAATTTACTATTGATTTTTACTGAAAATATTAAATACTAAATAACAGTTACAAATTATAAATATGAATGAAAAGGTACACAATAAATGAATGTGAAACACCACAGATAACGAAAAGGAATTTCTTAAGCAATGAACGTTTTCGCTGCTTATTACTCAAACGTTCTGTTGCGACACTAGGGTCTTAAACTCCTTAATAAAATAACGAACAATTTATGTAGATTATAATATATCCATTTATTTTCCTAAATTATACATTGAAATAAAAGAAAATAAATCCAGTATAATGATTTAGTTCATAATTTCTAAAAGTTATATCCCTTTCCATAGTTTTAAGTAATCATAAGACTTCCCAAAGGTATTCCGAATGACGTACCAACAATACAGAATAATAAATGTTA
The DNA here is from genome assembly GCA_030141615.1 of Unio pictorum. Lineage (NCBI taxonomy): Eukaryota > Metazoa > Mollusca > Bivalvia > Unionida > Unionidae > Unio > Unio pictorum. Next base: position 13,157,952 of record JARLTB010000113.1, read on the forward strand.
TAAATCGTCATTGAATGTTTCAAAATAAATCTGTAGAAGTATTTTACTTCCTAAAATATCCTCGAATAAATGTTACATAACTGCAGTACCAGAGAATGATATAAAATTAAACACGCGAATCAAACCTCTCAATACATCTCTTCCCATGCCAATATTTTTATCAATGAAGTATGATTCCAAACAATAAGTCATATACATAGTAAATTAACACACAATATATTGGAGTTGCAGCTCAAGACCTGAGTTAATCATTTACGTGTGGTTTAAAATCACTTTGCAGTAAACAAATCAAATATTCCCGTTTTGGAAAATCAGGGAAAAGGTCAGTCTGACTTTTCACCAGATCACATATCCTTGTTGGATGACATTTATTGACGCTTGTCGTTACTTCTTAACAACTAAACTTTTGAATAAAACAACTTGACTAAAAGTGCATACTATCATCGAGAGATGTTTAGCATCAAACTTGTTCTAACTAAACAGCTTATGAAAATAATATATGCAATTTATATGCTTAGAACACCTCTCCTCATAAAAAAATAATGATTTATTCCATAAAAGCTTTTGTAACATATTTACCACAAGTAAATATATTTAATATTGCATTGTGGAATGAAATAAGCAACTTGTGTACAGAATATTGCAGCATGTTTTTCTATCCATGTGCGTCAGCAATCATACTTCACCTTTCTCTTGATGTTCTATAAATACGTCTTTCGATTTTTGTTTATATGTTTATTAATACAATCAAGGGTGTTGTGCTCACTTAACAAAACAATCAGATAAGTAGATGATTCATAATACACTTCATAGTATTGTAATGCAAAAATTAAAACTAGACATTGTATATCAATCGTGGAATAATTTATCTGGTGCTTAATCTATTGTCTTGAAAATAGCACATTATATGAGTCACATGATTGCTCTCTTCTTTTTTCAAAAATCCACTAATCCATATTTCACTTGCATATACAGTCATTCAAAATATTTTATCGAATTGGATTTAACCTGTCAACAGCCTTCAGACGTTTGGCGGACCTATGCCACGTGGTCATATTACTTACAACATTGGTAGGTACTGTAGCAATAATGGAAATCGTGTGTCAAAATGTGCGAAAATATCAGGCAATACTAAAATAGCAGTAACTTTGTACATCTAGACAGAGAGAATTTAGATATTCCGAAACATCTAACAAATGCACGCACTGAAAAATCACTTTTAATTAAATTGACCATCCAGTTCGCTTCAATGTGTCGATCAAAAAATGTCAGGATGCATTTCAGTGGTCCTTTAGTGTGTTGTCGAAGATCATGGATGTAAACGGAGCAATAGTTTGTTCCATATGTTGTCATGTTCATCATTCCTCGGTAAAGCACTGAGGCAGCCCTTTTCACCACACTGCATAACTTTATACTCGTAAAGTCTATTTGCAGTCACGAATGATGCTATTAAAATTGTTTGTTAAACTTGGAATTTGCCAGAATTCATTTAAAACGTAAACTTTGGTAACATATTTGTCATTTCATATTCTGTTCCTTCTGTCATCGATTCTAGATAATGAAAATGAATCTCTGTTAGTGATACTGTACGTTTTGTAACTGGTACATACAGGATAGTATTATCTAGTTTCGGTACTTGAATACGTTGTAAATTGCAGTTACTGTTAAATAGTCCATTTAATTCATTTGCTAGCAAATATTGACATTGAATCTTTTAACAGTCTCTTTTGAACGGATTCACCCTAGAGGGGGTTTAGTCACCGATGTAGAATCTATACTTTCAACAAATTGATCAAAATGTGATTGTTTGTGTTGGAATCTCTGGAAACAATTGATCCCTTTCTCGTAATAGCACATTTCATTCACTTTTTCTCGTGGCACCATTATGACAAAGTTTCTGGAACTGCTAGACCAATTTTGCGAAATGCACCTTTTGGTCACTTTGAAGGTATTACAATCAGATATCACATGAACGTTTAAATCTCAGTGTGAGGAACAGGCACAACTAAATTAATGGAATAATTTACAGGGCATACTCCTATAATATATTAACATTACAATATTGTTCATACTTGACTACTCATTAGCATTAATATAGATTAGGCCACTTCATTTTTTTCAAACATTTCCAGTCATCACTAGCCGATACATCAGATGGCACACATGTCCACAAAAGGACCCGATTTTCAAAGAATAACAGCTTATGGGTTTCAGTTTCATTACTAGATATCTGATACAATCTTAATATCGCATGATCTTGTTTCTATGCAACAACTAGTGGTTGTCATTTACTAGAATTAAGAGAGCAAGTACCCAAATGAATATCACTTTGATAAATACTGTTTTAGTTGACATAAAGGACCTCATTGTAAGAATGACCGAAATAGTGGCAGCTAATGGCGTAACCTCCTAATCAGAATCATTCCCAAGAGTATGTTTTTGTATCATATCTTTAATGCAACTGAGACATTTTATGGCAGCTGCAATATGCAAACAGAAAATGTAAATAACTGTTCGCAAAATGTTATATAGTTTCTTGAAACGCAATTTCGTCTGCTCGTAAATGCAGGTTGTATTTAACCATAAGCCTAGGATGAATTTCTAATGAATTTCCTGAATATCAAGTCTCATGTCTCATGTTGCGAACTGTTGTTCTAAATTATCAATTTTGTATGAACGAAATGCGTGGTAGGTTATGAGCATATTTCTTCAGATCTATATAGGACTAAATAACCATAACCCATATCAGTTAATCAAGTGCGAAAAAAAATTCATAGCATAAGATTTGTTTCCGATTCAGCCATAAATTTGGAAGAAATGTTTTTGTTAGGAAGACCGCCACTACATTTTGTGTCCACCAGCATTTAATTTTAACTCGCTAACGTGTAAAGATAGATTTGATGAAATGCTTTGAAACAAAAGAAATGTATAGAAACCGATCAACTAAGCTTTATTTTATGCTTTTATAAGCCGTAAACATCTCTTTGTAACGTATTACAAACGTACCAATGTGAAAAGTGCAATTAATAATTTAAGGACAATTTACTTTTTCTTGATAGAATGTAGTCTGACTTAGCTGATGTAATAATTCTATATTCCCACAAAAATCAATGATAGCATTGCGTAATGTAGAATAAATTATTATAAAGCATCCTCTTATATTAAATTTGCATTACTTGCGATACGATTGCAAGTGTGAACAATATCATGTCGGTCCAATATAAACGGAAAACGTTTTGCTCATTTGGACACAACCTATAAAAATAGTATTTGTTGACTATATCTAGATCAAGGTGCCCTATTTGAAGATTATAAACGTTTGAGCTAGTTTTAAGTATATCTGATTTGATATATATTTATTTCATTTCATATTGTTTGTCAGTTTTGAATCCGTTTCCATTTTTCATTACACGCTATTTGTAACTTTATTCACTAGAGATGTTTTTACCGGAAGAAGTAATGTTGACCTAGATCTTGACCTTGATTCAAGGTTAGTGAGTACCAAATAAACAGGTTTTATTACTTTTACATGATTGGTTGTTGTCAATGTTAAGATGGGACTAGTCAATAAGAAGTAAGCAACGTTTTATTCTTAAAGTAGAAATGATTGGTTCTCGTTAGGGTCATGCTCAGCATACATGATACAAACGATCACGAGACTACTTTTCTCAGCATCTTTCGTGATTTTGCAATTATAGTTTGTAACTGCATGTTAGAATACGATATAATCATTGTTTTAGTGAACTATATTCAGTTTGTGGATTTACCAGACGACGTTATGTCATTTTCATTTGTTGTAGTCAACATGTGCAATCCATTTTAATAATATTTTAATTTATTTGTATTTTAAAGGGTCAATTCCTATTTCTGGATATATTGTATGTGTTCATACGTAATTTGTGGACAAAGAAAGTTTAACAAGATATCATTCGGATTTCCAACACCAGAGTGTTAAATCGTGTGATTCTACAAGGAAAAACACAAAACCGATTAAGCTTGCGTCATTGTCTTATATCTTTGATTTTTTAATAGGACTTGAATCTAATAGTTTTTTCATTGCTAGTACTTTTAATATTTAATTCGTGGATTATTCTTGATTACATTTGGATTTGTTTCTTAAAACTGTAAGTTCATTTTCCATTTTTACAATCTTCTAACAATGAAATGAATTATTTGTTAACTTTATAAAGCTTGATATTTTCACTCTTTTTTGTTAGAGTCTAAACTCATAATACTAAATTTTAGAACGCACATACAGCTTTTCTGCTAATGGCCGTTTCTTTATAGAAAAAAGCTCTTTAGGTATAATCGCTAGAATGATTCCAGAAAATAAGTTACATAATATAGGTAATACTATTGCAAAATCATATGCCTTGGTCGCGCTGCGTAATACGTCAGAGGTTTGCTGTTATTATCTGCCCAAGAGACATAAGGTGTAACGATTGAAGCGTGTACCGTGCATTGTTTTGTTCTTCCATTTTGTATTAAACATGCTGCTTTTCAAAAGCTGTTTGTGTACAACGATCCCCGAGGATGATTGAGGTATATTGTGAAATAGTTCGAAACAGTAAGTTCGGTTTATCCTATGCCACACGTGCGAAGTGCTTTCGATGAGGAAAACGAATACTCTCAGCGCTCAGTCGATGTATGCCTGCATAGTTGGGGTATAAATGGTTCACCATTGGACTAAATATTTACATTGCGGCACGTTATGTTAGTGAGAGCCTGCGTAAGGACTTGCACATCTTCAGCTGTAGAGGAATGTGAGATATTTATTAATTTCGGGGTTAGATGTATTTCTCAGATGATCGGAGTCGACGTGGTACCAGCTGCAGAGCTGACCTTTATATAAAGGTTGACCATTGCAGTAGTAAAGCTGAACCATAGCAGCCGTAGAGCTGCGTGAACAGTGTTGCACGTCGAGTAGCAGATGATTCAGCGTTGCTGGCCGATTGGTTGGAATTGAATGGTGGTCGGTTAATACTGGCAATACTGACTGCTTGATTCAACAGTGTGAATAGTAACCAGGTAAGCTGGTGACGGAGTGTGTGTCTGTATACATGTAATCATTTTGCCGTGTGCTAATTTGGGGGTTTGTAATACCCAGTGCTTTGGGACTGCAAAGCTGTTTTATATAATATCTGACCCTTTTTCATCATTTTACTATTTGAGTAAAATACCTCATATTTCACAATATCAATGAATTCATATTTACTATTTTACACAACATTCTTTTCATCGTTTGAAATTACTGTGAATCATCCACTTGTGTTATTGTACTGTATTTTTGTATTTTCATTTGTTGCATTATTAGGTTCGTGCGGATTGTTTTTAAATCGTCGATATATTTGGATCTTATACACCCACGTATTAATCAAACATATTTTGTCAATCAGACTATTAATCATTAAACATTCTATTTGTATCGTGTTTGAACGCGTTTTATTAAAAATCCGAAATCCAAACCTGTTATCTTTGTAAACCTTATTTTGTATTGGTTTTTATATTCCTTGTATAACTTTTGGTCTCTAGTTCTCCTCGACGGATGGTCGGGATGCGCCCGGTGTCGACAAATCGGCTGGTCAGGCTGAGCCCTAGGAAATCTTTATTTACTTGCTCACCTTCTCTATCTTTCTTGTATTTCTCTTGATACCACCATTGCCCTTACATTCTATCCCTTTATCATTCACTTTCGCAAGTTTAAGAAGACTTCCTAGAAGTCGGTGCTTAAACGGGTTAATCGGGAGGTAATTTTACCTACCCTAGAAGGAGACTTCATGGGTTAATCTAGGTAATGTTATCTACTGAGTATTACATATGTGTATTCCTGGCACTTGAAAAGTGTCCCCTCGTTGGGATCCATGATTGGTGGGGAGCATGGTGCTGAACTTTTAATACAAAATCAATGCAAATTAAAACAACAATCAAAATAAACGAACGCAACCACTTCATTCCCACCCTTCATGGTTAACATATGCTGCAAAACCAACTACATCACTATCACCTTTTGTAATTGAGAAAACTTTAATGGGGTCGATCGGCACACCAAAAGTGTCAAAACATTGAAATCGGGATGTCTTCTTGTGTGTGAGCTAAAGGGTCAAACAGAAAATCTCAATAACGGTGTCGTGACTTGGCTGAAGTCAACGCCACAGATGTCATCGAGGGGATGAAACATGAAGTTGTCACTGCATTGCGTAGAATACGTATTAAACGTAGCAATAATCTGCAGGACACCAACACTCACCTTCAACAAACCAACAATACTCAAAGTGGTCAAAGTTGGTGTTTCGCAAAATGTCGAGATATACATTCCAAACCCATTCGATGCTATAGGTGTCAAAAATACGGCCATCACGAAGACCGATGTTCCAAAGCGAAAATATGTGGCCGAAGCGCAGACCAAATTTCCTCTGCGAATGGTCTAACCTATCTCCGCAGTCTCCATCATAACTTTGTAATGTAGAACACCAAAATACAATGAAATTGTCGGGGACTTCAAGCTAACTATAATGATATTCATTTGCTTTTAATGACACGATCCTGCAGTGCTATTTTTATAGGAAATATTCCTGAAAGAGACGGATAACATTACATTTAAAAACTGTTCCCTGTTTTAGATATACTTAAAGTAGTTATACACACTGACTGGGGATAAATACATAAAACTCAATTTTTATAGAACATTTATATGCTTAAATTTAGACTATGGATGCTTGCTTTTGGTTTAGCTAGGAAGTCATGTTTCAAAATGCTTGATTCAATTCATCCTCAGGGAATACGACTCGCTCTGAGAACATGTAAGACATCATGTGAAAGCCTTCTCGCGGAAGCAAATGAACCACATTTATTATATCGCAGAGAAATGCTTTCGGCACAGTACGCTCTCAAGTTAACATGAAACGCTATGAACCCTGCAATATGGGCTGTTTTGCAACCCAAATACAAAACGTTATACGAAAACATTCTCCTAGACGAGTGGTCGGGATTGGACCCGTCATGAAAAATCGGCATGGTCACATTCACTAGAAGCCTTTATTCACTTGCTCTCCTTCCTCTCTATCTTGTGGTATCTCTCTCTCTTGATGCACCTGTAGCTTTCCCTTTCCAAAGATTTGCAAGACTTCCTAGAAGGCGGTGGCTTAATGGATCAATCGGGAGATAATTTTACCGAAACTAGAAGGAGATTTTACGGTTAATCCAAGGTAATTTTATCTACTGAGTATAGCATCTTTGAATCCCTGGCACTTGAAAAGTGTCCCCTCGTTGGGCTCTATGGTGGGCGGTTAGCACCGGTACTGACATTTTAATAACGAATCGTGGAAATTTTCCCAAAAAGCAACAACAACCGTACCAAACCCCCGTCTGACTTTGATAAAGAACCATATGGCGTGGAATCGTTCCACGCTTCATGGTTATTCAGTGAAAGAATGATTCGAAACCACTTGCTGCACTGTCACCATTTGTGACAGAAAAGATAATTACGGAATCTATTGGTACACGAAAAAGATTACAAAAATTTGAATTCGTGTTGTCTTCTTGTTGAGTGTGAATGAAAAGTTCAAACGGAAAAAGAAAAAAATATGAAAAGCAAAAGAAAACATTCTTCTACATTCCAGTGACCTCATCCTCTCACACTACACTGAATACGCGCAAAAGCGTGATGCGGTGTCGTGACGTGGCTGGAGACAACGACACAGATAACAGGAAAGGGATGAAACATAAAGGTGTCACTGCAAGAGCGTAGAATACATATTAAACGTAATAACAATCTGCAGGACACCAACACATTTGTACTCACCTTTAACAAACCAACAGTACCAAAAGTGTCAATGTTGTGTTTTTACAAATAAAGATCGAGATATACATTCCAAACCCCCTTCGATGCTGTAAGTGTCAAACATACGGCCATCACAAAGACCGATGTTCAAAAGTGAAACAATGTGACCTATGCGGAGACCATTCTCATCAGACATCTGATTGTAGAGCAACTCTGCATTGTGTCAACTGTGGCAAGGAACATCACGGCAATTCCAAGGATTGCGATACTTGGAAACAGAAGAAAGAGATTCAGAGGGTAAAGTTTACATCAAAGGGAATCTACCCAGAGGCCAGAAAACTTTTCCAGGCAAAAACATCCCTTTCTGGCCCTTCCTTCGCTACTGTCGTGAACAAACAATCCGAAAATGACCATCAACGCTCAAACGCAGACGCATATACCAGGTACAACAACAAGTGCCAATATACTCCATTAATATAATATAATATACTCCATTATCAAGAACAGAAAAATACAGCATCTACACAAACAACATTGAATAACACCCCACCACCGAAATCACCAATAAATAAAGACAAATCACAACCAAATAAGCAGCAAACGAGATCAGATGGTCCCATGAAACTTTATAACAGGCTTGGAGACAAAAAAAACATTGATGCAGAAGAACCTACCCCATATACTCAAGATTGGTCCAAACCTACTGAAACAAATACATTATCGTATTTCCTCCAAACAATTAACACCACAAAAGGCCTCCGAGAATGGTCTAACCTAGCTCCAGAATCTCAAGCTTAACTTTATAATGAAAAACACCATTATACAATGGAATTGTCGAAGAGATCAGAGCCCCTCATAGAGTTATCTCTTTGAATACAAAGTTACTAGCCATTGCTGCAAGCGTCACTCTACATCGAGTGATCACCTTTGGCTCCATTTACTTACCGCCAAACACCAACCTAGTACCAAACGAATTAGATATTCTTCTTCCACAACTTTCCGCGCCCTTCGTTTTACTCGGGGGTTTTAATGCCCATAACATTCTTTGGGGAATAAATCACAAACACTACAGAGGCCAGAAAGCAGAAGATTTCATTTCTCGACACGATCTTCGTCTATATAACACTAAATCATATGTACACCCAGTAACGTGTATTTACACGTACATAGATTTAACAATTGGCTCTACTTCGCTCTTTTTGGACTATGTATGGAAGGTCACCGAAAACCTTCACAGCAGTGATCACTTTCCAATCAACCTTGAAAATATCAACTCTAAAATTGATGACACAGTTCCAAAATCGAGTATAAAGAAGGTCGATTTGGCTACGTTTGAAACACTCTGTAAAACTAAACTAAATGAGGACACAGTATTCAAAGCTGTTAATCCTATGCAACATTTTACATCCATTCTAATCGAGATTGCAAAGCCCTCAGCGAACAGTAAAAAGACCCAAAATCATTGGGTAATCTAGGAATGTAAAGAAGTCATTAGACAATGCCGAGAAGCATTAAAAAGATTCAACAATCGTCCAACGCCCGAACATTTAAGCAAATATAAAGAATGTAAACATGCATCATGGAAGAAATATTTTCCTTCTTTAAACTATCGTTGATCAATGAAACAAGTTCTGGACGCTAATTGAAAAATAAATGGAAAGAGACAAAAAAATTACGTTCGACACCTGAACACAAATAATAACAATTTGGAGCTTAGTGGGGCTTTTTAGACATAGCCCATGATACAAATGCTGGTCCTGATGAAGTACATTACCAGTTCTTGAAATACCTCCCAGAATCATCACTAACATCTCCTCTGAAAATCCTTAATGATGTATGGATTCATGGTAATATATCTAAGAGTTGAAAAGAGGCAACAGTAATACCAATTCCCAAACCAGGTAAAGATATCGAAGATCCTAACAGCTATTGACCCATTGCGCTGACAAGCGATGTGTGCAAAACAATGGATTTAGAAAACGTTTATGACACAATATGGACGTAACTTGCACGATCTGGGTCTAAAAGGCCGTCTGCTCTCTTTTAAATCAAATTTTCTCTGAGACAGAGAATTCAAAGTACTAGTGGGCTGTACCCTTTGAAATAAGCAAGATATGGGTGTGCCCCTTAGCAGTATTTTATCTTAGATGCTACTTAATATCTAAATCAATAGCATCACCAAGTGTTTAGCTCACATTGTGGATTGATCATTATACGTTGATGATTGTTTTAAATGGTTATCGATCAAAGTACATGTAATTGAAAGACAATTGCAACACGATATTACCAAAATCAAAACATGGGCTATTACTAATGGTTTCAAATTTTCAAACTCGAAAACAGTATGCATGCATGTCTCTCAGTTCCGAAGACATCATGATGACCCTAAACTAACGCTGGACGGAATAACTATTCCGGTTGCTGAGGAAACAATGTTTTCGTTTATTATCTTCGGCAGACAAGTGACTTTTATCCACACATCAAGAATTTAAAAGCTAAATGCTTAAAATCTTTAAATCTACTTAAAGCACTTAAAACACTGACTGGGATGCTGATAAAACAAAGTCGTCCTCAATTTGTATAAAACATGTATCCGCTCCAAACTAGACTATGAATGCCTTGTTTATGGTTCAGCTAGGAAGTCATGTTTGAAAACGATTGAACCAGTTCATCATCAGGGAATAAGACTCGTTCTCGGAGCATTTCAGGCATCCCCATGTGAAAGCCGTGTCGCAGAGGCGAATGAACCACCTTTCTCATATCGCAGAGAAATGCTTTCTGCACAGTACGCTCTCAAATTAAAATCAAACCCTCTAAATCCTCCATTTTCGGCTGTTTTTGTTTCATCCCAAATAAAACACTTTAGACGAAAACAAACCAAATGCCATACGTTCATTTGGCATCAGAATAGTATCTAGCATTGACAGTATCAAAATAAGTTTCTCTTCAGTTCAGAAAAAGTTTGTCTCGGAAACACCATCTTGGCTACTTAAACGACCTAAAGTGCTTTTTACGTTACACGATGGGAAAATATCTGAGACAAACCTTTTCATGTTCCTGAACTCTTATCATTACTCCTCACCGTATTTACAAACTACTCTGCAATTTATACTCATGTATCAAAGGATGAAGAAAAGGCTGCTGCAGCCTTCGTTAGTGGCAAATACATAATAAAAGTTCGTTAGCCAAACGATGAATCCATTTTTTCAGCCGAAATCAGAGCCATAGTCCTTGCTCTTAAATTTGTCGAAAAGAAACGAATTTTAAATAGTATTATCTTCTGTAACTCGCTATCAGTGCTTAAGTCACTATACAATAGAAAACTGGAGAACCCATTGTTAGTGAATCTCCTAGTCAAACATACGGAGCTTGGTACCTCCTACAATATAGAATACTGTTCGTTACCTAGCCATATTGATATTAAAGGTAACGAAGAAGCAGATCACGCTGTAAAGATGGCTCTCTCTTAAGAACCATATGATTTTAAAATACCGTTTACTGATTTTAAACCACGTATAAAAAGTACCTACACCAGAAGTGGCAGGCATCATGGAAAGATGCAGTGAATAACAAACTTCACATCATCAAACCAACCCTGGGAGAATGGAGTCCTTCCTACAGAACAATCTGTGGGGAAGAGGTAGTCCTTGCAAGAATCCGAATTAGTCATACATACATAACCCACCACCACCTACTAAAAGGTGAAGATCCACAAGAGTGCGTTACTTGCAATGAACCATTCACTTTCAAGCTCTTTATGACCGAGTGTTCCGACCTGCGACCTACGCGTGATAAGTATGATAATGTACATGACATGAATGAACGTTTTGATACTATACATATCACTTGTATTTTAGATTTCCTGAAGGAAGCAAATCTTTATTTATTTATTGTGTAAGAGTGCAATAATCAACTATGTGTTATTGGGCAATAATCTGTATTGCAAATATTTAACATACAGCGATTCAAGTACATAATATCTAGCTCTTATGTTTACATTAATGTAAAACAAACACAACAACTATTTAATAATCGAGGGCTTTCAATGAAAGTGCTATTCCATTTTACAATGCCAGAAAAAAACTTTAACTTGTAACTCATCATAACAATATTTGTTGCCCTTGCCTATTAAGATTTCCGATTCACAATATCTGAGGGAAAGTCATGATTCATATCCAATCTTACAACAGCAATGTGCTTTATAAAGAAAACAATGGACATAATTGTAATTGCAGATATGTTCGTAGTGGTGGTGGTGGTTGTGGTGTGGTTTGGGATACATAATTATCCACGTATTCAGCACTGTAATGTTGCGCTTAAAGTTAAAATCATTACGGACCCTTTGTACAATACTGATCTTATTAAATATCGGTTCAACTGATGGAAAAAGTGCAATTAACCTGTATTCTGATCTCAAGTATTATCAATTATCTAATACATTATACAACACTTCACAGATGGTGGAATATATGGTGAAGGAAACAGATCTCTCCAGTGATACACAACAAGGAGTATATGAAATATGGTATTCAAGATTTGAGAATACTGAACACAAGCATTACGAGACACCAAACTATCAGCATCAGCATTCAGTTTTAAAGCCCCTGAAAAACGTATACATTATCATACGTTTGACAAATATTTTCGACTGAATTTAAACAATACGTTTTCACTACCATGACATAGGAAAAAGAAGCTGTTCCCATTGTTCCCATTCCATGATGCATCTGTTAGAAGGTAAATAATATATATATATATATATATATATATATATATATATATATATATATATATATATATATATATATATATATATATATATATATATATATATATATATATTGTTGTAGTTACATTAATGTTGCACATTTTGCTCCAATTTCTTGTATAACTAGTGATTATCATGAAAATAAGAGGCATGCGTTTTTGTGGTAGTTTTAGTTTAAAGGAATAGGGAACCTACAAGTTGATTTTATATTATCTGATTGCCTGTCGTTCAAAATTATACTTTATCTTATTCCCGTACACCGTTCTCGCTCCGTTTAGTAATTAAAAGGAAATATTTAGGCTATCCGCACAAGTGCCTGAGAGTTAATGAGATACGTATCACGTGGTCGGTAGTGACGTCACAGGATCTATTGCTAACAGTAAACATAGCATACTCCAATGGTTGCTAGCATGATTCAGATAATTTCTTTCCCTTTTGCATCATGGAAAATTGCGAGAACGATTTCCCATACTTCTCTGTAAGCGTGAACAATTTACCGTATCAGCTTGAGCCATGTTTGAAGACTTAACAACGAAGAATGTAGTGATGACACGGCGTTATGTTCTTCGAATGTCACTGTCAGAAAGATGAGGATAGTTTGCAGAGTGAAGAAGGACGACTCGAGAAAACACAATGGTTTGTACCGATTTATACTTGTAGCAGGCATTTCATATACTGTATATATAAAAATGAGCAGAACGCACGTTACATTTCACTAACTGAAACTGAAACTTTGTCAACTCCTGTATGTATAAATATGCAAGCTTTGGTGCACCCAAATTTCGATAATCGTCTCTCGATTGCCTGAAACTTTAAAGATTACCGATAATGCGAGTTATCAAAGCAGATGCTCGTAAAGCTGTATTTTTGTCTTTATGTCTTGCTAAATTAAACATTTTTAAAAATATTAATTAGCAATGTTTTCATAATTTTTACAGCAATGAAAGCCACATATTTTGTAAATTTATAATTGCTGCATTGTTGCAGAACACTTATTCTAGTGGAATAGTGACGTGCTGTACACTGTAAACACACATACTTTTTTTTGTTGTTCATTATTTTGAACTTCAACTACATTTACTCCTTCACACAGTGAAATATATGTTTTCTTTTTCAAATAAAGGACAAAAGCCCATGCAGAATACAGGACTAGGCAAATGAATGTCAGTACACACCAACGATTAACTCCTTCTGCCATCTATAAACATTATGATCCCAGGTGCAATGTTATCACAAGTTACACTGAATATTAATCTATTAAATACAATTTGACTCATAATATCACATGGACTTGACAGTGCTTACTCTAAACTTTGCAGGGCAACATACATACACTGAGGAATAATGTTGTTTTGTCAAACTTTATTTCAAATGCAAAATCAACATGCTATTTCTAATCCACATCTTTCCATTTGAATGCTTACAAAATGTTGAAAGTGATTTTTAAACATTCTTGAATGGCCAAAATTATGCTGTGTTCTTTTCTTACAGGTGTGATTGTAGATATTGCCAAATGATTCACTTGGCAATTGAGCCCTTATGCTGTCAAAAGGTGGAGATGATTGAGAAAAAGAAGGGTGACCTGACATGTATAACCCTCCATGAAAGTTTCATTGCAAACTGCTTAAACAGACACATGCTGGAAGTATCCCTGTTTGAATACCGGGAACATCATGGACCTTTGGATGATAATGAACCAATTACACAAGTAATTTTTCCAATCTTTCATAAATTTCTTCAAAATTCCTGTTGATATTTTTATATAAGATTTTCCTATACATTTTACAATACAAACAATTTGCAAAATTTTCTTCAAAGTGTTTTCATATTACAACTCATGGAGGCAACATTTATTGCAGAAGGATGCATTCCATTTTAATCAAGCTGTGATGGTCTTGAACTTCTGAAAAGAATGCAGTTTTTTTTAGAAGAAAATGTAGTTTTCTCTTTTAAGACTACCCTTTCTTGTTTTTCTTTGGGGTGATATCTAAATTTTTTTAACAATATATAGCCTCGATAAATAAAACTGCTTGTTTTGAGAAAGGAATAGCAGGTTTAGTATAAATTCCAATAAATACTTATGTTGACAATGATTTATTCATTTTTTGTTTATCAACTAGGTTTAAAGAGTCTTCACGAACACAATAAAAAAACAACAAAGGAATAGAACTATTTAATAATGTAATGGGTCATTTCACATGTATGTATATGTATTCAAAGAAGATTAATAATTTGATAAAAAGATAAATATATCAAACATAATTCACCCTAAGTACTAAAAGTACAATTCAGCATAATTTACAAAAGATGAAATATCTTAACTCTTGTTCGAATTTACTCTTACATGTATTCTATATTTATTTTCAGAACATAAAGGCATATAGCATATCTACGTTTTGTCAAATGGATTTGGAATCGACTAGGCAGACACAGCCATACAGTGCTTCCATCCTGTGTTTTGTCAAAACTAAAAGAATCTTTTTCCTTAGAGGAATATGTTGGCTTCAAATATGCTGCAGCATAAAAATTATTGGATTTCAAAAAGCATGATTTTTGCTTTATGATGAGTTCATCTCTTTGAAAATTGTTTGTATGGTATGATGCTGTGAGTGGTGGTCGATACCGAGATTCCCCTTTTATGAACATGTATGCCTCTGTGTGTGCAGGCAAGATGCACCAAGATATGAAATCAATAAACTTTTTTTCATTTTGAACTTTTATATTTTCTTAATGATTGATTTTAACCTGTGTCCCAACATAATGAACTTTAATAAAAATTTATTTCATGAACTACACATGTATTTAATTATTTTATTTCTAGTTCAGATTTTACTATATATTACTTTATTTCTTCTAATTACTTGCAGTGCTGGATTACCCATTAAGCACACTATACTTATGCTCAAGGCACCAGCCCAACAATGGCTTTTGTATCACTAAGAGGGAGCACTTTCAAGGATGCAAAAGGTAGGTGGCATTGGCTAGCCTTTGCGGATATTAAAATTTGCTGAGCAGTCTAAATACGTATCTCTGACAATTTCAAAAGAACAAGTCTACTTTCCAGTAACCTAACAATTACTTGTGATAACATTTAATTAATTTAATGCATTATATTGAAATAGTTCAACTTGATAAAATTGGATACAGCTGTATTATCAAAATACAGACTATAATGTCTGGGAGGGCAAACAACATGATCTACATACATTCATCAATTCTGCCAAAGTAGATTTGGACACCAGAACATGTTGCTAATCTTCTGGTTTTATATCTTCTCAAGCTTAAAGTTCATATGCATATCTTTAAAGTCACTGTCCTCTCCATCATCGGTATCTGAATGTGGTTCATTTTCTGAATCATGTTGTATATCAGGGTCAATGTCATCCTCACTGCTTGGTTCATTTTCATTATCTGAATCCTCTCTTGGTTTTAGGAGCTCAGAATGAATTGCTATTGATCTTGCAGCTCAAACGTGAATTTTGTGAGTCCTTGTGGGATCAAATTTAACCTGAACTTCACACTTTGTTTTATTTTTTGTGGTTGGGCCTGAGGAATTGCTACAAACAATTGTATGTTGAGTTCAGCATCATCTACCTCTACCAGGGCACATGCACTTGCAGGTGTATCAAGCACATAATTTGCATGTTGCATTGCATGATGTAGAACCTGAAGGAAAAAAGAACAATTATTATTGACAAGAAAAAGCATTTGCAGTATCTTTGAAACATTTGAGTAGTCAAATGACAACAACTGATTAATTACAATGATGGCCGCACTAAAGGGGAAAAGGAAGTTGAGGGGGAGGCACAAAAAAGTGTTTATCCTATGTCATAGCCTAAGGCTCATATTTCTCGGGTGATACCAGTAGTGAAAAACATGAAATTATGCATTCCACTATATTTTAAATACACATTAGTGTTACTCTAACGTTAGCGTCATGAACAACTCATTCCAAGATAAATATTTTCCAGAAATATATACAGTAGTATACGCAATTATTCAATTTCTGCAGCACTACGGGTGGGGTGGGGTGTGATAATGTTTGAGAATCTGAGATGAATAAAGCGCTATTTTATGTAGGTATTATTGTTTAAATACTTCAATTTCATTATGCTCACGACATTGATAGAAATTAGAGGGCATACAACATATTTATTTACCTCTGCTTTCCGCAGTTTGTGATAGGCTCCTCTTACTAGTTTCGGTTTGATAGTTGTGAACCACTCGGATCTGTCGGTAGATCTTACCCCAGTCCTAGGGTTAGAATAATATCTGGTACTGCTGTCGGCCTCAGCCTCGACTGTCATTTAAATATCCCAATTCTGCACATCTTTCTGGATCAACTTTTATACTGATCATTTGAAAAATGAAGACTGCAAAGTCTATGAGTTACCGGCTCAAAGTTCTCACGGGGTCATGGTGACAGTAATAGATCCTTACGTTCGTCGAATTTTGTCTTTCGGAAATCGGAAAAATGTACTAGTCGATTTGTTGTTGCATCCAAACGCTGCACAAAGGGGCATTTTAGAACATTCTTGGAAAATAAACTCTAATATAAACACTAATAATCTGCCTACTCTCAAGCACAAGTGGATCAACATAATGCTGAGCCGATAGCTGCTAAGATCCTGTGACGTCACGTTTATTCAGCTTCGTTTCCACTCGACAAATATGCATATTGGAACGCTCACGCAATTCTTACCCTATAATGTACTGTATATTTTATTCGGTGCAACTGGGTCGCCCCAAACTACTATTTAATATATCATATGTATCAAAATGAGTAATATAACCACAACTTTAACTGTAAGTTCCCTATTCCTTTAAAGGATTGTATGCAGTCAGATATGGTAATGTTCAAAACAAATCCTATCTAGTTCACATCTGATACTGATAAAAACTCTGACCCATAGGAGTTGGAGTCTGCGTTTTCCATCACTGTTGTGTTGATAAACTATTGCACTGATATGTGTAAAACTACAAATTATTTCTTTGTAAACGTCAGTCGTCTTGAGCAATAGCTTGGGTGTTCATTAAAAATAGACTGGGAATCTATTTTGTGTTTGATGCTGTTTACAATGTAACACTTTATGTGGGAGCGGTAGTATAGCAAAGTTCTTGGAAATTTGACAATAACATTGCAACATCATTGTACCTAGGTTTTATCAGAGTAGTGTAGCTGCAAATTGATATTGGATATACTCTGTAACTTTGTGTGTAATTCCTCTTAAACAAAATTAGGACTGAATTGGGGACCCAAGGAAATATTATCGTCGAGGAAGTAGGAACGATTGTTGAAGAGCACAGCATGTCAATGTATAACATCAGAAGGAAACAGCAAACACATTTGATGCAATTTACAGATGTTGAAGAAGACTGTAGTGGTGAAGAAGGAGATAACATTGAAATAGAAGAGGAACATCCGGTAAGAAAACTTAAGACAACACAGAGCAAACTAAAATCATCTCAGAACACCAGCAAGCAAATTAAACGTGACAGCCTCCCATTCAAAATCATACTTCAAAAGTACAATCATCAAGCAAATGAATATATTCTGACATTGGTCTCAGAATAAGGCCGTGGCTGATCATGCAAAATGGGGCGAATACATTTAAACTCTGCAACTGAGAACACTGCTAACAGGAGAGGCATTAGAGGTAGCACAGCAAACAAGCAAGACATATGTTGAAGACAAGTCCTGATAAATAGGTTTGTGAACGACCTCATGATTATTTTAGCATGTTAGTAAGCATATGAAGGAATGCTAACGAAACATACAGAGGTCTGATGGCACGTACACAAGAGTACTCAACACGGTTCATTGATAGTCATGGCCCAAACAGATGCTTAGCAAATCAATAAAGCCAGTGCAGACCCAATGCATAATGCGTAAAATGGGCAATGGGCCTATTGTCGATGCTGGTACGGGTTACGATTTGCCCATCAATGACAGCAAGTTCGACCCAAGGCACAGCCGACAACAAGCACATAACCAAGCATCAATTTCACCTCAGTCCTAGAATACTGGTTTGATAGAACGATCATATGGAGGTGCTAAAAAGGTCACCAGAAGGGTCATGTTTTGCGTCATTCTCCCAGCAAAAATAAACACAACCAAGTAATCTACTTTGTCCAGAATATCTTTGGTGATCGGTTAATAAATAAACCGGGAACAGCGAACAGCAAGGAAGTATTGTTTGTGAAAGATATATCTGCAGAAAGGACATTGTCGATAAGTCACGCATCCTTGAAGGGCAGAACCTGACACTCTACACAGCGATTGGACAACCTTTCCGGGCGAAATTGGCCATAGTAAAATTAAACATGCAATAACAAGTGTCATATTTAAACAGAATTGATATCCGACTTTGTAACACAAACGCTGCTGGGTATGTAGGAAAATGGGACTATTGCCGTAACAAGGATGCCGGCAAGGGCGAAGAAAGAGAAATCTGAAGAAAGTGAAAAGAAAAAAACAAACGTGGGGTCCGATTCCATGAACTGGATGACGTACATTTGAATAAGTTATTTTCTGGTATTACCTTTAATTATTCCAACACGAATGTATATTAAACATGAATAGCCTTAGACTCAAGTTCGTGACAATTTATCAGCATGTTGCAAACTCCCCGACGGTATTTGTTTGCAGACACAGGGCCCATCTCACAAGCTTATTGGCGTGTTACCTTGTTTGGGGTTAGCTAGGTTAGCAGGTTATGGTCAGTTTCGACACTGAATGGAACACTACACAAATAGCGGTGAAGAGGTTTTATCGCCCATACTATGGCAAGGCACTCTTGCTCAAGTGTGGAAACAATATTGTACACATTTGATATTGAAAACCAAAGAAAAAGCGTTATATATTATTTTGGTTAGTTTTTATCACTTACATTTCCACCCACATAATATGGTCTGATTATAGTTAACGACGTTGTATCATATTATTTTGACAATGTCATCGATATGAGTATTCCAGTTGAAGTAATGTTTAATGTTGCTGCCATTTAGCTGGTAAGTTTTAACGTCAGACACGACAAAGCCACTTATTTAGGAGTTAATATGTGTTAGCTGATACACGCTGCTTTATTCCGCTTGTCACATATTTTGGTTGAGAGGTCTTACTATCAATTTTGTTTTGTTGACAGCGAACTGTGGTATTGTTGATGTCGATTTGAAGTTTAATTTCAACGGTGACGACAGACTTACGTAATAAATCCAGAGCAAAGTCCTCAAAGAAAAATATGTCTTGACGTGAACTGAATACCAGGCAAAGTCATTGATCCACAATAGAAAACGTAGACCCTATTATCGATCATTGAGGAAAAACTCTTAAAATATGACTTTAGTCGGAAGTGTATTTACCACTAAAACTAACTTTTAATTTGTATGTCCATGCAAGAGGAAGAGATATTACCACTGTAGAAACTTCAAAAACAGATAATAATTTGGAAGGTTACGTTTACTAAGAATGTTGTACATGTGTTTGAATTACTATATTATCATTGTACCGTGCCTCACATTTCGAATGTCTATACCTACAGGTGGTGCAGCTTGTCGTCCATGTACGTATTTTTGTTCTGTCGATTTGAGTCTGCATCAGTGACCATGCCATGCATTTCGGTTACCTTAAAACCCATTCCCATCTTGCAGAATACTTATGAAGTCTTTATTTTACATATTGTAGTGTTCGGCTGTTAAGGAGTGCTTACTCATTTTGTTAAATTTTGGTTTAGTACGGGAGAATCATTAAGCATATTTATTTCAGGAGATTTGTAGTGTCATAGTCGATCTGGTATTTTAGATCAAATTGAACAACCAAAATGTGTAGGTAGCTGACTAGATCATACCAAAAGTGTGTTGATGTTTGATATGAATGGTAGGTCGAACGATCTACCAAGTATGTCGTCATATAGCGTCATGCCCACGTCTCGTATTGGAATTCAGCCAGACACAATTACCTTATCTGATAAACCAGGAAGAGGTTTGTATATGTTTGGACGAATCATATGCTACGGTGAAGTGGTAGATGTATGCTGTGAAGCATAACTAAAATATTCAGGGATTGTCTCCATGACAAAATTTCTATAAGATGCTTTTAAAATTTGCCTTACGACTGAAATGCTCTTGTTCCCAATCCAAAATGTTAAAAGTCTGTTCTAGTGCATATAGTTCTCTTCATAGTGAAAACATTAGAACAAACGTATACACCAGTGGTATTACAATATGTGTTGTGTGTGACGGGAAGAATGACAAAATATCTTGACTAATGACTGCACTGTCACATGAATGACGCATCTCTCTCTCTCTCTCTCTCTCTCTCTCTCTCTCTCTCTCTCTCTCTCTCTCTCTCTCATATCAAGTCAATTATACTTACCTATTTTTCATTTCAGTAAAATAAACACTATACTGCAAACATTTAAGTTAAATCTCGTTCAAATGGATTGTACACGGCCGAGGGCAAGTAGTCGATGCTAGTATATTTCCAAAATCACGTAATGTTGATAAAAGTAGTTAAATAATTAAATCGACATCATTGTTGCCGTTTAATAATATGTGTATATGTCCACTTTATATTTTACTTTGAGTAGTAGTACTTCATAGTTCAGCGGACGCTGCTCATAATATGATTTTCCGACCGAAGATATTTTTGTACTATATTGTAAGGCAACTGTTTGAATGATATTGTATATGTATTCATGTGCGTTTACACCAGATTAGACAGCTCTATTAAACACACTTTTTAATGTATGCTTTACTTTTGTTCGTTACTAGATTTAATTTCGCTTATCATATAGTTTGCAGGACGTACTTCGTTTCATACTTCGATAAATTTACAAAAGATTAAAGGTCGTATTTAATTATACTAGTATTTTTTTTATAAATTATGTTAAAACACCTGATGCGATAAAGTATTCTAAAACCAATTTGCCCACCTGCAAATGTATAAAGACTGAAAATTGGTATGTATTTGGTTTTCTTTTTTAACTGTGTATTGATGACGTATAATAACCATAACGAGCATGATGATAAGTATTATCATTAATACAGTCTTTTGCAGCAAAGACCGTTTTTCAGTAGCACACCTTTACCGTAACATTAGATGATATGTGAATTACTTACTTTCCATCCCCACAGTATTTTCAAGTACAATACTAACAAATGACGTAGCCCCATTATCATAACCTGATTTAGTTGATAAGGACATTTAGCCAATCTATAATTCTATCTAATCGTATGAACTGAAGCATTTGGAGACCTGAAACAGCCAAGGGATGGGCAGTAAGTGTGTTGTGATCAAACCCTTTTTAATCACCATTGTTCTTCATTTTTTTTTCATATAACTTGTCAATTGCAGTTCTTAACATACCTGTAAAATGCTTCGATGATTGAAGAGACCTCAAAGGAATGGTTTCAGTCACGTGGAGGTCAATATGTTATCATTAGCATTACCTTATAGTGTAATCACAAGCACGCATACATATTTAATAATCTCGGTGGTGTGTCACGGTGGTGGTATGTGCTTATATAAAGCTGGTTTGCGTTTTGCGTGCTGAACACGTTCCGTTTCAAAAAATCCCAAACAATTTCCTTTCATACGGTTAATGTACGCATACTATTTTATATATGAACCCCACGGACTATGTCATTTTGGTTGATCGAGATCCGATGTCTCTCTGGTATCAAACAAAGCGCAATACACGCATCCGAACACCCAAGCAGACGTTAACATAGCGATGATAAGCTTTTTATATAATCATAATAGGTTTGTATACTCCAGTTGTTGGTGTTATTATGTTTATAAGGTTTATCGCGATTTGTCTGCACATGATAGGCCTACAATTGACACCAGTATAAACGGTGGACGAAGAATTGGTGAAATCCCCGGAAAGCACCACCGACAAGCTTTCAAACATACTCATATTGGACAAGCCCAAGACTCAAACCGAAACAGAAAGAGATGAGATGGCAGTGATCCATAACGGTGAATACTTTAGACACCCACCCACCCCCGTTCTCCAGTATTTTGATTAGCGGTTACACATAGGTTTAAGAATCAGAACTGGTCATACACACATAACCCACTCCCACAAACTAAAAGGTGAAGATCCTTACCTGCAACGAACTTTATGACAGAGTGTTCCGATCTGCAACCTACGTGTGATAAGTACTATAAAGTACATGATACTATACATATCACTTCTATTTTAGATTTCCTGAAGAGTAAATCTTTATTTTAAACTATAACTTGTATGCCATCACCTAGAACATTTTTATCTGATGTAAATACCGCCGCTTATTTTCAACTTCCTTTCATCTGTACTCATCAACATACACCATTTACATCTCCCGTTGATTGGGAAGCTTCATATAGTTTTTTTTATTGCTGGTCGATATTAAACACTTTAGTATTATTTAAACATGTATACATACAACTTATTGTAAGGTGCTAAAAAGTCTAAATGTACTGGTGCGCTATTAAAAATATTTTTAAAAATCAATCAATCAATTGTGGAATTTCCTTATTCTGTCTTGTTTTAAGTGTCTTCACTTCAGTAGGTTTCTTACGCTGTTTGTGTCTGTTGGCATTTCCTAGAAGTGCCCAGTTATATAATATATAGCACCATGTGATACAATATTATATACCTACACTATAACATCGTGACACTGTTGGAATGATTAATATCCACTGAACTTCTATACAATAGCAATGATTTACCATCGACATTGGAAAAACCAATACCCCGTAATGTTTTATTCTAAGCAATTTATCCAGTTGTATCCAGCAACACAAAACTCCAACATGTCATTTTCATGTACCTACACCAATATTTATACTATCCAGTACACACTATATGATCAATACACTGTTGAAATGAACAAAGCTTTGACATCTACTTTCCACCACTCCTCTATTACCATTACAGAACACTCGATTACTGTCTAGCATGCTGTTGAAGTTACTAATACATCACAACTATTAACCAAGGGAAAGAAATAAAAAGTGAATGAAATCATACGTTACACCTCTTGATTTATAAATACTAACTTTAATATCTTAATTTAATTGTAAAATATCAATTGAATTTATACTTTGAAGTTCAAGTATAAAGCTTTTCTAATTCTCATGTCTAAATACTATTTTTTTATCTTCATATCGAAATGTTTATTTAGATTTCACTCATTTTTTTTGTTTCTGATAATGTTCTTAAATTTAGCCATTGTTTTTATTTCCATTTGCATATACAATGGCAATTCTTATATTTAGCTTTTGTAGAAAGATTATTACTATTATTTTAACTTTCAAATTTTATTTTTATTATAAATTGTCATTTCCAATTATAGTTTTGGAAGTGTTCATTTTCAATCTGTCATTTTAAATTCTCTCTCTCTCTCTCTCTCTCTCTCTCTTTCTCTCTCTCTCTCTTTCTCTCTCTCTCTCTCTCTCTCTCTCTCTCGCACACCCACACACACACACACACACACACACACACACAGCGCGCGCGTTTGGTAGACCGATACCACCTATGTCAAATTTCAATTTAAATGAAAAAAAGTGCTATGGACGTCTTGACTGTGAAACCCTGCAATCGTACTGCAATAGCAGCATTATCTTCAGTCACCACTTCACTTAAATGTAATCGCAATGTCGCGCATTTTTACAACTGTTTGCTACTACATATAGCTACTATATAAGTTTTCCATATTAAAAACGTTCAAACTAGACGCAAATATATTCTAAGCCCAGCATGGTTTTCGTACAATATAAAAACAAAGATCAGTTCACTGTTGTTTAATGTCTGTGCGCATATCCATTAATATTTCTTCTTTCACTCATGTTGTTGTAAAATTATAGGGATTATATCGGTAATAGGGAATATTTTTCAGAGTATGTGTGACAAATGCGTTGTCTAATATGTTTCTGATATATATATATATATATATATATATATATATATATATATATATATATATATATATATTGTTACGGCTATTTGATTTAATTTATTTATTTTTAATTGTCAAATACAAATTTGTCATTTAGGGTTTAAAATTCATTAATTGGGAGATTATTCTAGAAAATTCAGACTGACCTAGACTCTAGCTGTAAATACAGGTTGACCTTGGCTTGTTGACCTCATTTCTGACCCTTCTTTAGAGAGTGTAAACAAGCCTTGGAAATGATTGGCTAGATCCAAAATTATCTTTTTATTTTTAGCAATTCGTGGCTTATTTTCTTCTGGTTCATTCTTTTAGTACGTGACTTAGTGAAGGTAGCTTCTTTCTATGACCATCCAGAATCGCGTGGTTCCTTTTTATTTACGAGGGAATTACATATATATAGCTGTGTTTTGGAAGCTGACATTTAGTAGAATCTGGGCTTTTAAAGTTAATAGTTGTGTTTTCTGTTTAAGTTATAATTACCTTGTACTGGACATTGTGTCAATTCATTGAAGAAAGACAGACAGACAGACAGACAGACAGACAGACAGACAGATAGATAGATAGATAGATAGATAGATAGATAGATAGATAGATAGATAGATAGATAGATAGATAGATAGATAGATAGCAATCTAAAATACCAATTTAAATGATCTGATTGTAGGTGCAGCAGCTATTGTCGCAGCTTTAATCTATGTATCATTTTCAAGAGCTGGTAAGTGACAGAAATGATTTGAGGTTCATTTAAATTCTCCCTCTTTTATGTTATGGCATGAACCTTATGGTATAACTGAAATCTTAACTGATACTGATAATTGTCAATTTTGTAAAATGTTGTCAGAATCTGATATCAAACGGCTGCTACCCCTCTTATCACGATATAATGTTATTATTCGTACAAATTGTTACGAAGCAATACGATTTTAAAGAATTGATCTGTTTGACCTTTAAAGAAACAATCGTTTTTTAATTGATTTTATATGTGAGTACAACATACCATTGAAAATTAATGTAAAATCAACCATGGTCAAGATCGATGATGGAAAGTTTTGTATGTTCTTCACGAAAACATTTTGTTACATTCTCTAAGAAATGCCTTGTGTCTGTCAATCTGAATCATTGTATTATTTTGGAAATAAAATATATAAATATTGGAATTTGGGGGTTCTCATTTTCAAAGAAACGTACTCACCATATGGACTCTCTCTCTCTCTCTCTCTCTCTCTCTCTCTCTCTCTCTCTCTCTCCTGCTAAATACATAAACTATTTTCATATGTTCAATACATGGCGATAGGAACCAATTAAATCGTTGCTTTGTAACATGTCTATACACTACATATAATCGCCCAGTACGACGATATAGTATAGCATTTATACGCGATATTCAGCTCCGAATGTTTTGTGTTGTTTTCATGAATCTTGGTGCTCTCATGTTTAATCATACCACAATTAATACAACAATTAACCACATATATTTTGAAACTTTATGCCACATGTTGCTTTAAGGGGAGGAGTGTTATTGTAGTTTGTTTATGTGAGTTTGTTTTGGTTATGTTATTATTAAATTGTTTTAATTCTGCAAAAATATCCCTTTTTTGCAACATTTGATCTGAATAGTGACTTACATTAGTGATACGTTTGAGAAACTTCTGTAGTATTCATCCTTTACCATACTGTCATATCCAATTTTGTATTAAATTCTAATGGGAAACGTTATAGCAATGAGTCAAGAGCAAACAAACCACGTGCTCGGTCAGTTCTTACGTCACTGTATATTCCGATAATTAATTACTAAATTAGTAATCTGGTAGTTTAATCAGAGTGGCATGATCGCATGTTCAGACAAGCACAAGTAGATAGGTTAATGATCACATTTTCAGACAAGGACAAGTAGAAAGGTCAATGAACGCTATCTTTAAAACCTAACTTTGAATATTGTGATGTATATCTGTTTTACTTTTATTGTTGCAATTTTTAGCTGCCATCAAATGTCTCAGCTGCTCTACAGCTGCAAGACCTCGTGATTGTGAGTACGTTCAAGAATGCGGCCCTCATGAGGTAATTCACATGTTATAAATCCTTGTAATGTAACATTAACTTTAGTTGAAATTAAATCTATGTGTTTCAAGTGTAAATGGCTAACATGAATACGTATGCAGTTAGCTTGACTTCAGAAGTCTCTTCTCTTGGTTGCTGATAATCCTAATAAAACGAAAAACGTTTAAGATTGATACGACCACCACCTCTCAAACAAGAAATAAGAAACTTACGTAAAGAAACATTTTCACGTCTTCTTTCAAATAAAATTTTAATTTCTTTTAGCCGCTTATGGTGAAGTAAAATTGCTGCAAACCAAATATTTGAATTCAGTAATGTATAACCCTACTAGAAGCTACCCATTGGTCATAACTTCCAAACACCGTCGAGACTTTCACGATATCACATGAAAGTTCACATGTGCTGTTCATATTGGCTTTTTGATATATCCTTAACTTTAGGGATCATAATTTACAAATACTGGGGATGCCCATATCTTGTTCGTATCACAAAGTGAAATGCACAAGAAACTGTAAGTTAAACACCTGCATATTCTCACTCCTCAGCCCGCCAATCGCCTGAAAAGCAATCGGGATCACCATTATATATTCACAATTATATATATATATATATATATATATATATATATATATATATATATATATATATATATATATATATATATATATATATATGTCATCTGCTTGTTGAAGAGCTGAAATATATATCACAATAACGGTTTGTTGTATACAGTCGAAGCACATTATATATGGTGTGTGCAGTTAATATTGTTCATACGACAACATGTTATCATATCACTTGATAGGATTCCGATCGCCAGAAGTAGCTCATAAGATCACAGCTCAGTTTTCAATGTATTGGTTGGCTAAGACCGTAGGAAATTTCATTACTCAATCGTTTGGATCTTGTGTTGTTCTAATATTTATAATATCATTTTATTCAGTCATGTTTCAAATCTATTTGAATTCCCATTAAGCAATGTGAGGAAAGGTTACTCATGTTGGAATATGGCACATTTATTTCCTAGGTACTTGTTACAATTAAAACGAACGGCCTCAGTAATTGGAAAGAGTGATTAGAGTGTAGTGGAGACCTGATAAACGAA
This sequence comes from Unio pictorum, assembly GCA_030141615.1. NCBI lineage: Eukaryota > Metazoa > Mollusca > Bivalvia > Unionida > Unionidae > Unio > Unio pictorum. The sequence goes on from JARLTB010000113.1 coordinate 13,185,606, forward strand.
TCCCCATGACAATGTCAAGCGTAGTTCAAATGGTAACTTATAGGACGACACAATCCTCATGTTGCGAGACAGTTTGTAGAATCGATCAAGAAGGGACATTGCAATTAAAAGGCTACCTCTGTTGGATTATGACCAATTTATCGCACATGGCTTGGAAGTAATGGTGTATCGGTAAATGTACAGATAGCCAGGGAATGTAGGCTGTAACATTAACCATGGCCTATGATATGCGTGATTTAAACTATATTATTTAAGTAAATAAATTCACCTCTGTTTAGAGCATAATGTAGTCATTTTCTGGTACTCTCAAATAACAAAAAGTAATTTGACCTTAGCCTTTTGGAAGCAAAATAGCTCCAACGGAGTAATGTTCCCTAATGCAATTCCGACTCTAGATGCTGTTACAAATACAAATGCAACTATGCGGTCAAACATTAAATGAAACTTGCATCTACGAGTCATGCTTTCACATGAATTTCACAACACTGTAATGGTTAGTAATGTAGTTGACATTTGAATGGTCAATACATAGAAAATATTCTAATACATGTGTATTTGGACTGTATGTTTCAACTCATCTAACGCAAATTAACGATGATACAGCATACTATGCATGTATTATCAACAGAGACCCAATGTTGATAAATGATTTTCCATGTCAAGCGGTCTCTTGGGTTGAAAGTACATTTGCTCTTTGAATAGTAATTTGTTAAAATATTGCCTTCGTTTAAATAGTTATGATTATATAACTGCGTATGATTACATTCAATTAGTGTCTGGAGTATGTTGTACGTGCAGCAAATGAAAAGGTACACAGTCTGTGTTAGAATATTCCACATAGTTTTAATTTAATTGCAATAGTTTCGAGCGAAAATAAAATGCTAAACAGTATTGCGAATGAGTAATGATTTAAAGTTTAATTTACAAAATCTATAATAATACTACAATGGATTGCAAAAGCAGGACATTATTCAACACATTTTACAATTTTAAATCATTATCCATCTGCGCTTTTAAATTTTAAATTAATGCTATTTCAAAATTATGATCTAATGCTTGCTGATAGTTAAATGTCTACATATATTCATAAAGATGTGTGGTCGATCAAGTCAGTTAAATATGGTCACATCTTTTATACAGGCAAAGTCTTCAAGTGTATATATTCCATATGTTTTAAAAAGTGGTTGGTTTGAGGCAATAGTAAGATCCTCCGTTTCTCGAAACTATGATTAAGTTTTTTCTTTCTCTAGAAATGTTCCGTACAATCGATTCTAACAACATCGGGCTACACAATTTACAGTGTCGGTTGTACAGATATCCATGTAAGTATAATCCGAAATTAAACTGTTTCCAATTCTCTAATGTCAGAAAAAATATAAATACTTGGTTTTGCATTAATCTCAAGAACAATTATACTCTTCAGCCAAGCCTATTAAATCCAGGATTTTTTGGGGGGTTGGAGAATGTCAAAAGATAAGAATGATAAGCGGAAGACAAGTAGCTCCTCTGCAATTAGTTTAAACGGATTATCGCTAAATAACGCTAGATGTGCGTATTATGTGTTCTACGAGGATGTCAACTATAATAATAAAACAGGTTAAATGTACAAAGATGCTAATATAAGTTCCCATCAATACCAGCGACAAACTGCGTAAGTTTGGCTTCAGGTCATTCTCACCCGATTTTAGAAGAAACTCATCAGAACAGTCTTTGTCCATTGATAGGGTCTGAAATTAGCTAATTCCATATATTAATTGCCAGTAACATAAGGAACCAGAAAGGTACATGAACACAGAATTTCCCTAGTATGGGTTTCATTGTCTCATACCCTTATGCCCAAGATTATATCCATGCATTGCCATACAAGCAGAATCCAAACATGTAATTCACAAAATTATTTATATCTCAAAATTATCTCACACTTCTAAGGAAATCCCAAACTTTTATTGCATTAATAAATTTTACAAAACTAATACATGCTTACAATGGTCCTGAAAGTATGAATTGGCATGCATAAATACATACCGGGCACACGTTTCTAACAATCATAGACAAAACCAAAAAAAACACCAAAAACGTCTAATAATAAAATGGAGACTTTACATCAAAGAGCATATGCACAAGGAATATCGAAATAGTTTATTAAATACCTCGATATTTCGATAAAAGGAATGCATTAAACTTGAGTATTTAAGGTACTGCCAACATATTACGTGTTGAGAGCGATTCTGACATACGCACCAGACCTAGCTCGAAAAAAGTCCAACTCGGCAAATAAAGATGTATCTATTCCAGAGAAATAGCAGTGACAAAAACAACACAAATAGAAGTTAAACATAACTATTGTACATTTAACATGTAAGGAGACAACCGGCAAAAATGTATTTGAGAATCAGATCCGCTAAAATGTATAAGCAATTGTAATATATTGCATATTTTTTTGACTTACAGATATCTTAGTTGAATGTCGTTTAGTCATAAGTCGTTTAAATGACTATTATCATACCTGACTCCAATCATTTTCGCCTCATTCGTGCGCTAATGAGGTGCAAACGTATCCGACTTTAAGATATGTATAGTTTACACTAAACTTTTGGCAACAGTCTTGGGAACAATCAGATTGTTAAAGCTTTATGGATCCATATGAGCTGCCTGACTTGCCATGATAGCTCCATAAAATCAGGAATTTCGAAAATCTCGTTTTTCTGATGGCAGCCAGGTAAACATAAATTTTAGACCGGATTATTCATAGAAAGCAAGGGTGTAAACGATGTTATCAAACTAACCTTCGTCGTTTTCGGTAGTTCATCTTCTTCTGCTTGAACCGTCAGAAAAGTGAGATAAATTCGCCATCGCATCATTGTGAACACCATCCATATCATCGTTGTTTGTAGTATACTCTGTAGATAGCTTGTATCGCTTAGATGTTGATATTAAATCACTCATCGTATAATTAAGGGGATTGTTTTCTTGTACCTAAATTATATCATGCTGTCCCCATTTTCCACATGAAACAGCATTTGTGTAAACAGACGGGCTTTGTTCTTGGACAAATGGGGCATCACATCCGTTTTCTCATCAGAAATATCGATCTACATCTTTAACTCCCTTAAAGAATTGAAAGATTCTGCAAAGAGAAAGAATGTCTAATTATACTGCGGAATTAGACTACCTGAGTCAGATTGCAAGACTTAACGTAATGCAAGTGGGTATCTGATTAAAGCAAAAAGCACGCTTAATCGAAACTTCGACGGCATACGATATCTCAAGTGAATTCGGAGGAATATAGACAACTGTTACAACATAATTCAATTTAGAAACGTTAGTGTCCAGAAAGACACGGTTGATAAGGAACAAAATCGTCGAATATTTTCCATTACGGAAATTAATGCTACAACATAAATGAATACTCACTAATACCATGTACTTGGTGTAGTTATGATTTAACGTCAATGCTATCAAAGCTGTCACATCAACACACTTATTATGAACGAAAGTTTCACAGGAAAGTTTGATTGGCAATAATGTTTAAAATATATCACTGATGATATTAGCGAATGTGCATAATTCTACATTTTCTTCATAACTTCAAATTCAATTCCTTCAAAACATTATCTTGCGATATCTGTTTAGCTAGAATGCATATATATATATATATATATATATATATATATATATATATATATATATATATATATATATATATATATATATATATATATATATATATTTATTTATTTATTTATTTATTTATTTATTTATATCAATTGACTAGTCCCAATTGTTCATGTTTTATTTAGGATTGTAAAATGCTCAAAGTTAAAAATCATTATAAATGTTTTTAGACCAAGAAAAGTTTAATTTATAATGTATACCTAACAGTTTCAATATCATATCTGTCTTAACCTTTGTCTTGATTAAAGTAAAAGTTTATTATCTAACCAGTTTGGTTTCATGGATTTTTACCAGTTGAACGTGTATGTTTTCTTCATTCATGTACATGTTTCGATTTGCGCCATCTTTAATTATATTCTTGATGATGTTCTCTGTTTTCTTGCTCCTATTTTTATTCTCACATATTCTTTTAATACGCGTTTTCAAATGACGAATGCACTTATGTCTTTCAAAGATAAATAGCAGGGATTTTTCTTCTTCTTCTTCTACAAAAACGAGTGCAAATATAATACGGTATTGTGCCATTTTAAATCCGCTCCGTACTTGCTCACATCATGGTTGTAGGGTATCGTTTAAGAAGGTAATAAGCTCACCAATAAACATGGATATTAGAAAATGCTGCAAAGACTAATTTATGCTTAATAGTAAGTAATTAATATTATTGGAACAAAAGTAATAAACAATATCCATTGTTAAAAGCATTATGTTTGGGTAAAATAGAGTAACACATATTTTATTAAAAATAAATATCAAGGAACGATCAATTATGATTAACATAATTTAAGATCACATTTTAATATGGGATATAGTATGGCATCAAATAGCGAAATGGAACCTCTACTATATGTAGATCACAATATTAAGACTTAATGGTCTTACGTTTAGGTTACAAACGACAAACAATATAATAAATGTTACCAAACACATGGAACACTATGTAAACTTTGAACGAACTATAAGGCACGTACACACTTTTAATAGAGTGTAGGCTTGTACAGTATGGTGTATTATGTGATTCAGAGCAATTAGATTACAAGCTGAAGAGTTTATTTCTATGTTAAACTTCGTTTTATGGCTTTGAGTACCACGTTGAACGGATTTTCGGATTTAGTAGCGAAATCTCTCAAGAAAAGACTAGTATACAACACAGTGTTCACATGTTATTAGTGTAACATCGGCAATCACTGTTTTAAACAGTTTTGACCACTTAGTAAACAAATCGATCAATGACAAAAAGATCAAACAGTGAGCTTTATCTTGCACAAATAACGCAGTTCAAATGATATAGAAGTGGCAACCAGACGAAGAAAAGAAAACTCAACACGACTTAGAAAAACTGAAACAGAAACCTCTTTGGAAATATTAAACAAGCGAGAAAGCGATACTAGACAAACTTACATGAATGGATATATGCTGGAAAGAAACTTTATACGAATATGATGATTACAATATGCTGAAAAGTCACTCCAACTCGTATTTAGCTCGATACATTGAGTAGCACCTGCACACCAAGAGTATCAGGTGCATTATTCTACGGCCTCGCTGAGAGAAAATTATATATTGCTCTTCTACTCGATAACACGCTTATTACAATTTCAATTTAATTACTTAATAAACAATTTAATACAATTCAATACAACATAGTATCCATTGCATTTATGATGGTAGCAGAACGAGAACTATTTTAGTATGTGAAGGCTACTACATCCTGGAATGTACGGGACAAAATTAAGTATGGAATGACTGGACAAGGCACCAACATAGAATATATTCATGTTGAATCTATGAAACACAACAACAATCTTGAAATCATTCAAGGTAACGATATCACAGTGCACTAAACTGTTGCAATAATATTTAGCATTATTTAAATATTTGTTAATCATATTGGTTACTTCTGCAGATTCCTTCATATGGATATTTAGTTTTATATAATAGTAATGCCCATTAGCAAACGTATCCGAATGATATGATTAACATATAAAATATTAGCATAAATAATTCAATATACAAAGTTAATCTCATGAATAATTTTAAGATGTTCGCTGATTTAGTTTATCTAGAAGCATTGTAATACATACATACACAAAGACGATTCTGTCAAATAATTAGCAGCAATTGTGTCCTCAACAGCAGCTGAATTTTAAATTAGGTGATGATGTTGAGTTAACTGATATAGCTGCAACACAGTTTCTACAAGATATGTCGCAAAAAAAATAAACCTAGGCAGAATATTAATGTAATATATATTAATTACAATGTACATTGAAGATGTTGAAAATAAGTTTTTTCTAGTTAGCAGTGTTATAATAAAAATGTTACATGATTTCAAACCTTCAGATTGATACGTACATGAACTTACTATGAATTCATAGGACTTCAGCAGATGACGTTTTGGAACCTTATATGTTGTCATATAAACATTACCCGCAGTGAGCATAATAGGATGTGTAGATGATAGTGCCGAATATTAAGTATTGCATAAAGACGATCCAGCAAAGAATAAACATACTTACATCGGAGAGATAGATACTGATACGTAGAACTCATTATAAGACTATGCTACTTTCAAATAAAGACTGGCTCCGATCAAGCTGATCATCATGATCAAAAAAGTAAGATGATCGCGGAATTAAAAACAAAACCAAATAACTTAAGCACAAACATTACTGATTTGATCAACTATATCACAACTGAAAAAAGCATCGCAACCTGCATACTAGACAACCGAAATTATAGAAAATAAAAGCAACTAAAGACAAATACTTTTTTTAAAAAAGTCGTTTTTGTTAAAGAAGATATCAATGTGCTTTGAATGGTTTCTTACATACATTTGTCACGTAGTAAAATAAATCTTAATTTTGTGTTTATCTTCCAAAGCCAAATTCAGTATATAACTTTAGATTAAAAGGTAGATACAAAGGTGCGTGTTTACTTCCATATTTAGTCGGTAATTATTTAAGGATTCTTAACTTCAGCTTCTGATCTATCAGTACCTGGCAGAAGTAACCTACGTATTTTGGGTGCACCTAACTGTCCACAGACAAAGGAAGTATAGTTCGTTTGCTCTTTCAGTAAACATTGGAGATTTCTCCCCTGCTGCTTTAAGTAGGTGTGTGACAATATATGATATGCAATCAAGTTTTAAAGTCCCTCTAGACTAAAGGGATTCTTGAAATATTTTTCATAATAATGAAAGAGCAATCTAATAGTCATAGAAAAACAGAGCAATGCTTTAAGTGCTTTATTATGAGTAATTAAGCCATAAATCACCTTGAAACAAAAATGTGTTTGCGTGTACTTAATTTTCGCTATTAATCTGTGATTGTAAAAACAGACAGGCCAAAGGACATTGAATACACCTGCTTTTTCATTTCGCTAGTGCATTGTTATAAACGTGCCTATTTCACAGTTCCAAAATAATTGAAAGAGTCATTTTTACATGTAAGGAATGTTGGAAAACGTATGTGCCACTCTGTTTGTACTTTTGAATACAATCTTTTGTTTTCTTTGTTCTTTTCTGTTATTTTTTTTCAAGTAGATAAATACTACAGTGTATACAGATGTTCCACAAGATTCTTACAAATTTCTCTCTACAAGTAGCATTATTTACTGACTTGGATGTGTTATCTCTATTGATTGGCAGTTACATTCAGTAGGTGCGAAAATTGGTTTATGTAAAACGGGCAGGATCTTTACGTACAGAATCGTAAAGCAAATGTTAGAACGTGTAGAATAGTTATTTTGTCCAAATTACTTTCAAATCCTCAGCATTTTACAAAAACGGATGTCTTGAAAGCCAAAACAGTTACTCAGTGAGGACCGCAGTAAAACAAACAATCATAACTGAAACAAATTCTTTAACTTATGCTGTGATTGTGGTAGAAACATTTAAATTAAAATCGCAATACATTAGCGAGCTGAACACGTATAACATGTGGCTTTCAAGAAAAGTATATGAATATATCAATGGATTGGATATAAGAAAGTTTTAATAAGATACATATACTTTCAGCACGCTCCCATGTTTAAGTAATTCTCAATTTTATGTGAGAAAATATAATATTGTTTCAATATGCAAAATAATGTTACTTGCTGTGAAAAAAAGCATCACCTAATAATGATTAGTATAACGTTTTGTGAAACGCTCAATAAATTAACATTTGCAGGCAACCCTTTAGTCTCAGATTTTCCATATTCACAAAATATTGAAAATTGTTTCAGAAATGTACAAATTTTGGGAAAAAAAGAGCTATTCTTAACGCCACTGACCTTCAGGAGATTCAGCACAAGAATGAATTTGGCGCAATTCCAGACGAGCAATGGGATCAGGGTGTCAAAGACGTTTTATTGTGCGCTCAGTGCTGTGATACAGAACTATGTAATGTCAAAGGATGTGGTGAAGAAGGTGAGTGATATCTTGTACTATCGTGAATAGTTTTGAATTAATCTTTACAGGTTAATTGCGCGAACGACTTCTATAAACTTCATCTCGGCAGACATGTTGCCGATTCATGGAGGTGGGTGGTTGACTTTATTTTAGCTAAGGTAAACGACGCGTTTTGTTAACATAGTAAAATATTATCTTGTTTGGAACATTACAATTTGTTTCGGCAAATAAGAAAATATAATGTATGTTTTTTCATCCCAGGATCAAATATCAGACCGACTTTTATTTCGTATGCGGTATCTTTAATTAAAGGAGCTTGATTACTCAGCAATGTGTAGCATTTGTGAGACGCGTATTTGTCTATATACTGTGTCCTTCAATACAGGACCTACAAAGGAGCAAAACTTAAAACATGCGATGTAGCGTAGTATCTTAGAGGTGCGTATCAATGCATATATAGCAGAAGGTGTCAATAAATGCAGACTCGTTTTTGTATTATTAATCTCCGAATACAGTCGACTCCGGTAAACTGCACACCCTCGGGCCCGTCACGAGTTAACCGGAGTGTGCAGTTAACCGAAGTACGGTACAGTACTGCTTTAAATCAGCACGGCACGAATATATGTGAAGAATAAATATAAACAATGACTAGAATCCACTCTATCAGCTTTTATTATAAAGTTAAGCTTGTTTTCCTTCCTCCGAACACAACTTCATTGATTCAACCAATGGATCAAGGAATTATAGCGAATTTCAAGAAATTCTATGGATCGCTAATTATTCGAAAACTGATGTCAGACATTGATGGGTCATCTCCCGCAGAAAAGTGTTCAGCTCCAATGTCGTCTGCATCCTGTTTTTTTGTTTGATTTTTGCCGTGTTGTCGCTTAAATTGAATTCCGTTGCGCATTTTTCATCTTTCCAACCATCCATTTGTTGGTTTAAAATCATTCAAACCCGAACGGTTTAGAGCAATGTTTCCCATGCTGTACATGTACTATGATTTATCCCACGCTATTGCTCTCTAGTGGGCGCGGATATACATGTATATACCACCTAAGGCGTCCTTTACATGTCAATCATTTACAAAGTCGCATTTACCGGCTTATTTGTCGGCTTATTTGAAGCGCTACAGCAGTGGACTGGCAATAAATGATCATGACTATATATTGTGCACTTAACCGGAGTAAAATTGTATTGAATAATGTGCCACGGGCATAAATGTATCGTGCAATTATCCGGAGTTTGCATTTAAGCGAAGTGCAGTTATCCGAAGTGTGTTCCCATTGAAAAGCATTGGGAAAAAACGGGACCGACGTGACTACGTGCAGTTATCTGGAGTGTGCAGTTAACCGATGTGCAGTTAGGTGGAGTTGACTGTATCACTGATCACAACTAGAAATAAGGTTCAGCTATAGTAAGTGGCATAATTTGTCATAGCTTCGTTATACTCTTTATTCAGCCCTAACCTGTTAATTACCACTGGCATTCTGAGGGTGAATTTCAGACGAAAACTGCCATAATATAATAATTTCAGAGTGTTTTAATGACAGAATTAGATACATGTTTGTCTTTGTGCCGATAGGTTTGCCCGCGGACAGTGGACCAGTATGTTATGGATGCGTACAAGAGCGCGTTCCAGACCAATGCAACCAGATTGTACTATGTGGTAGAGACGAAGTAAGCAAGTATTTTCTTCTAGTTTTGTATATTTTATATTACTGTATTTAATTATGATATGAACCACAAAGGTACAGTTTTACCTTGTGTCACGTGAACACGTATGTATGTAGTTATTGCTGTCAATAATTCCAAACAAGGTAAATCCAATCGGCTATCAAAAGAAATGTACTTATATTGCACTTTATCATAGGGAACGGTGTAATTATCTATGACACTTTAATATGCTTATTACGTATGGTAATCGACGTAATTTGAGTATGGCGTGTGGTTTCAAATAGTATCCATCCTTACAATCCAACACCCTTTTCATACAACCGAACTCACGTTCTTACAGGTAAAGACCGACTTTTGTAAAGCAATATTTGTACAGGGTACGATATTTTATTATGAGAAACCTAGCACATATTCTTGAATAGGAGCATTTGTGCTTATAAACCTAAAAATCCTAATATATGTCTCATAATATCAATATTATTTGGCAGGACCGATCTTCTCAACTCCATTAAGACCTCTTCTATCTCAGTCATTGTCAATATATTTTGTAGGTCTATAAGCGATTTTGTTTTCGACTTTGTTACAAAGAACTTAGCGCCTCTGTACTTAATTTTGTAATGATTCGTGAATTGTACAGCAAAAGACGGAATGATTGAGTCATGTTGCCATAGTAAATATGAAACAATCATGTTCACTTTGACAGCTTTGCAGCTGTTCATTTAATTTGATACATACAAAATTGACGCATGCGCTTACGACAAAATATTAAATATCTATATTATGAGCACGAATATGTTTCAGTTAATTTCTAGAATTGAAATGTACACCAAAATAAATGCTATATGAAAATACTGTATTTAGCAACGGACTTTGAATTAGGACACTACGTCATTCATATAATGGACATGTATATACTATATCACGTGATTCTTAGAAAGAACATAGAAGTCGTCCTTTTATATTGTAATAGGGGATAACACCAGTAATTATCCTGTGAAAGGTACATATTAAGGTTTGTGAAAAAACCGCACAGAGAGTCTGAATCATAAGAAGTTGCACCTCCATTCCGCAATTACACAGATGGGAAAGAGTTAACCTCGTACAGGGTATACCACTTGTTTCAACCACGTTTACATCGTCATCCCAGAAAATTCGTCTATACTTATTCACAACTGAACCTTGTTATACATAAGCGATACATGTGTAGCAGTTACTGAGTCTGTATTGTCATGTAGAGTATGTATGGTCACCTACGGAAATTAACATTACAGATAATACTATAACCATCAATAGGTGTATAACGTGCCATCATGGGAACCTTATCATTTTGGACTTGTTTAGCAATACAGGTATTGTACATGGACGGAAGGAAATGTCCCTCATGGCTCATTCTAGTCCTCTATTGGAAACTTTCTGTTATGATTTGGTTCTATAGGGATGTATTTTAGCAAAACTGCAAATAAACTTAGAAAAGGACAAATCCCACTAAATGACTGTCATTTCAAAGATTAACAAACATCTGTAAATTTCAGCACTCATTATTAAATATTGGAAAGCTAAAAATATATTCAACAATAAAACACACATGTTTACAACCCATTGGCTACACTTACCAACCAAAACGTATAGAGAATAAAAGATGCTATCCTAGAAAACGTAACACCACATTTTAAAGAAGAACGTACATTCTTTCAAGCAAGCGCATGCTACCAATCCAGCACAATTTTGCAAATAATTGTCTGGGTTGGGGTATGGTATTATTGTGGTGTGATATCCATTAGACAACATACAATCCTACCAACCAGCGCACACTCTAATTGTCTTTCTAATTCCGAGTTGACATAATTTTGTTTAGCGATAGATGGTCTAATTTACATTTTTGTTACAATTAACGGGACACATCAGCATTCTGAATTTATATTCTATCTGATGTCATATTACTGAATGATTTCTTATTGATAACAGTTGTGCCAAAATAATAAATGTATCTAGGTCACTAGACGAATCGGGATTTATCCTGTATGTCCACTAGGTCAGAAATAATTTACAAAATAGGATGTAATTGGATATAATCTCTTCTCTTTCAAGTTAGTCTTATTGTTCTTTCTGAGTGGATGAGCTATGTTGTCGATAGCAAAAGATACATACATGAAACTTACAAAATGTACAAAATAATGTTTACTTTTTCACTCGAGAATACGTGAGCTGTGGGGTTTATATTCTTGCATATCAGTCTATAATTCTTTTCGAACAACAGAATGAATTCTGCAAAGGAAAATCAAGTTTAAATTTTGTCTCATAAACTTTGTATCATTTGCAAACTGACGAAATCTAAAACATTCTGTATTATTGGAAACGAAGAAATGTAATTATATAACGTTTAATAGGTTTTAATAAATTCTCCTGTTACATATGTATTTATAGATTGGATTCAACATGTTCACAGCTCTAACGACAAGTTAAATCATATATTTTTTGTGATGTAAATGTTACCTATATATGTTTGTGTGTCATACTCCTCTAGGCCTGTCATCTTTCGTCTAAGCCAATCGGAGTTGATCTCGTTTACAAGAGCGGCTGTATACCGAGACAAGTAAGTTGTACTACCGGATTTCATTGTTTTTGTTTGATGTACCTTTTATATTCGTGCCGTAAAAGTATACAATATCTTTATCCGTTTCTATTAATCTCTATTCTTGAAGTTGAATTTGCATTTCAAACATCTATTAATAGTTACGATTCTCTATTCGTGACATGTAATTTTCATTTCCAAACATATATTGTATATTAAATATAATACTTAGAGTCTACCATGTCCATATGTATTTAGTTCAAAGGCGAAAATAATCCGACTGCATAATATTCGACTTTTGAGATAATGTGTCCGTTTTATTTATAAACGTTGGTTCTTCTTCTGACGAATAGCTCAGTTAGTTCAAAACTTGGGGTCCTCTCCCTAAATCTCAGCAAATATATATAAAATGTTCACATGCAATATTTGTGAAATAGTTGCACTGTAATATTTTATTATGTGTCCGAAGTCTTGCCAGCAACTAGGATATCTTGATCCGGGAGCTAACGTACTGATTGGCAGACGCCAAAGAGACGTCGATATGTTGACCATATTGAAAAGGGGGTCATTCTGCAATAAATGCTGCACAGGAAACCTATGTAATTTCGGTAATTGTTCATTGGTTCATCCAACCAACACATTTCCACCATTGACTCATCCAACCACCGTACAGGCTGTATTAACACCAGGTATGTACTGTTACCATATATTTCCGCCTCTTTTAGCCTCTTTTAGTCTCATTTGTGGCTTTTATACTTCGTAATTTCTGTCTAAATTGAATTAATTGTATCACTATTGTGAGAATTCTGAGCAGCATCTTCTTTCCTTCTGCTTCTGTCTGTTCTACTATTTTTTCTTTCTCTCATTTAATTCTTTTTGTATTCTGTCATTGAATGACAAAACTAATCTACTATACTTACTTATTATGTACGACCTTGAACATGTGAAACATGTAACCCAGTAATATGTTTTTATTTATAATGATACATGAAAATACAGCAATGTATTCAATACAAAATAATTAGACCAGTTAGAAATGTAATATTTTGGATCAGTTCTACTTGTTAATCTTAAGATGTATAGAACAGTGATAAACACGAGTCTTTATATCAAGAAAATTAATTTACCCAAAATCAAATAGTTACCAGATAACTTGTCACACAATGTTGCTGCTGTGCCTCTTTACTTTCTTCCCTTCATCTTTCCCTCGTGATTTCCTTTCGTACGTCCTTGTTTGATTACATGTGTACATATTTACTATGGAACAGATCATCTTAACTGACTTATTGCTGCTTGTATTAACTCTATGCAATTACTAACAGGGATTGAAGAACGTACTCACATATTAACGGTTATATACAATTAGATAAACACACACATACACACACATATGTATATGTATATGTATATATATATATATATATATAGAGAGAGAGAGAGAGAGAGAGAGAGATGTATGCATGCATACATACATACATACATACATACATACATACATACATACATACATACATACATACATACATACATACATACATACATACATATAGAGAGAGAGAGATGCATGCATGCATGCATGCATTCATACATACATGCATGCATGCATGCATACATACATACATACATACATACATACATACATACATACATACATACATACATACATACATACAGAGAGTACCTATTTTGATAGATATAAACATAGATAGATATATACCTATATAGATATGTACATAGATAGATATATATTTAGATAGATAGATAGATAGATAGATAGATAGATAGATAGATAGATAGATTCATACACACGCATACATACATAAATACATACATACATACATACATACATACATACATACATACATACCGACAGACAGACAGACAGACAGACAGCCAGCCAGCCAGATAGATAGATAGATAGATAGATAGATACCTTCATACACACACACATACATACATACATACATACATACATACATACATACATACATACATACATACATACATACATACATATGCTTGCTGCATATTTTCTTTATCCTTTATGCGGTTATTTTTTATATACATTGATCTCTTGTAGTTAATGGTGGTTGGAACGTTTGGTCTAGCTGGAATCAATGTAGCGTAACCTGTGGTCATGGCAGTCATTACAGACGTCGGGTCTGTAATAATCCTCATCCATCCCATGGTGGAGCAATGTGTAGTGGTCCAAACAACGAAACTCGTCTTTGTACGCAACCAGTGTGCGCAGGTAAAGCACACAAATCATTGCTTCTTTGAATTATTGTGTGTTGCCCCGTTACACTTTGCATGTTTATGTAAATCTTTTGATTTTTTAGGGAGTTCAGTTCTGCCTTTTTTCTAATCACGTTGTTGTTTTTTTTTCCGTTTTGTAAGTCGACCTCTGACATAATAGAAAGAAAATACCCCTTTCTTTTATCGCTCTCTTTTATTGCTAAATTTACTGTCAGATGACTAGAAAAGCTATATTTGTGGAGCATATAATGCAACATTGGATATTATATATTATATTATACATATACATATACATATGTGTGTGTATGTGTGTGTTTATACCTCGGATATGTAATTTAGAAGAGAAATCAATTAAAATATGTGTGACCAATGTATCAAATAATGTAAATGCTTCTGTGATGGTAAGTGTATAACAGTTTCATCCATTATCAAATAATGTGTTAAATATTCTTTTGCGCATTCAGAGCATCTTGCTTACAGTACTCCCTTTTTAAACGTGTCCATCTCTTATGTAAACACTTTTAAACAGATGATATCATTCCATTTTACAATTCATCCGTTTTAAGAACTCAAAGCATAGATTTATTAGAATTAAGAAAAACTCATCTATTAAAAAATCAGATCAATCTTCGAACGTTTTAACTGTACTAAATAAGTTAAATATATTTAGGTTGTTTTACAAAGGTATGACAGCAGCTTAAAAGTCAATGGTACTAAGACTAAGTTAATTATTGTAGGCACTAACTTAGTCTTAACAAATCACAAAAGTAACATCTTACTATTTATACATAAAAGACAGGAAATATGTCTGAGTTTATTACAATTAATATGATACTGCTTTGTAGGTTAATGGAATTTTGAGTCTTTGTCAATGATGCCAATTACACCAATTTACAAATTGTGATGCTTTCAAAAATATGCAAAATAAAACAATATACCGCTGAATAAAGGACGTAAATTCGTGACGTTCTCTCTTTCATCCAACTTGTTCATGTGAGGAACGCACACTTGATCATGCGTCGTTATTTTAACTAATATGACATGTATGATGCAAGGGCTTTCGTTCTGAAAACATGATTAAACCCTATTTAAATTATTATGGCATAAAAATGAACCATCCTGTATGCGATAGTTCTTAATGCTATCGAACATCCTGCTGGAACCACACATTCACACAGGCAAAGGTCGAAGCATAATCCGTAGATCCATCAAACACTACGCTGGACAAACGACGACTTCCTACTACAAACACTACTGTTTATATTGTATAACAGGCATTCAGATGCATGCAGCAAAGCAGCATATATACTCATACGATATAATACATACCTAGAATGTGTATCGTCATGTTTTATAAAGAACACGCATATTTCAGGCCATCTTATTAACAGACCCCTACGTTATATCGTTAATGAAGTCACACGAAACATGAAGATACGAAGACGCTTGGACATGATTATCCGTAAATATCTAACTAATATAACATCCATAAAGACCTCTTGATCATCAACTGTCTTCAAGTAGTAACAAGACCATTCATCCTCTTTTAAGCAAACTGTAATGATTTGTCTGTACTTAAAAAAAAAACAAAATCAGCATTGCAAATACACCAGAAACCTCATTCATAATGCATTGGAACGTTGCATGAACGCGCTGAAATAGGCTATTCCTTTGCCCAAAACACATGCATAGAGATTTGGATGCCATCGTCACGCTGTTTCACACAATTTGAAAATTACATGGTAGTGTACAAATATCAAACCGTTGTATATTGAAGGAGGATAATTGTTTCCATAGCTTGCACTGACATATGTGTGTGCTCTTTCGTATTGCTTGATATATTATGTTATGTATGTTATTGCTTGCATTGATATGTGTGTTATTGCTTGAATTGCTTGAATTGATATGTGTGTGTTATTGCTTGCATTGATATATGTTGCTTGCATTGATATATGTGTATGTTATTGCTTGCATTGATATATATGTGTGTTATTACTTGCATTGATATATATGTGTGTTATTACTTGCATTGATATAAGTGTGTGTTATTGTTTGCATTGATATACGAGTGTTGTTGCTTGCATTGCTATATGTGTGTTGTAGATAAGGAACAAGTACAGTAACCATTTACTCGCATGTGTTTTGAAGTATTGTTTATTTTGTGCGAGTATGTAGTGTTCCTTAATCTTTCTTAAAAATGACATACTTCAGATCGAAATAGTGTAATCTTCGCGAAAACAATTATAAGCACGTGTTTCTTCTACTGTCAGGACTGGATCTTGATAAAGATTATATGAAGCCAAGTGAGGCAATAACAAAGTGAGAAACAGCTTTAAGAACGCTTATCCGCATGTCCGTTTTATAATTTTCGCTCACTTTGTTAGGATCAGTGCTTGCCGATTTCATTCTCAGTTACATTTTCAACCAGTATTTCCTAACTATGACTTATTTTTTTTAATTCAATTTAGGGTATGCCAACGATAAAAATCTAAGCCAATAGTGCTAGATATTATTCTAAGTAGATAATCATACAAGTTTTAAATATATATTATTTACTGATTTTCTAATTATCGGCTTTAACTATAGTTGGTTCTATATGACCAGCAATTAGCAGATTTCAGCTCAAAACAAATTAACCAGCCCATTGTTGCGACTTTTATTTCGGGTCATCAACAAAAGTATGACATGTGTTGTCTTTGACGGTCACTGGGCGTATATTTAAGAATCAACCAAATATTATCCCAATTTTATTTAGAGATAAGGTATAAGTGCAGGAATCAGTCAGCCAATCTCGGTTTATTTTAGTTGATGGTCAATGGTCATTGTGGACTACGTGGAGCCCTTGTAGTCAGACATGTGGGACAGGAGGAATTCGTTATAGGCAACGTACTTGTGATAACCCTGCACCTTCCACAGGTGGTAAATACTGTGCTGAACAATCCTATGAATCTCAACACTGTGACGGACTGGTTGTTGGTAAGCAAACTCTGAAATATTCTCTTAATATCTTGAAATTTAACCCAGCTGAATGGGACCAATAATATGACTTAGTGCTAATAAATTGTTGTATCCATATCATGCACATCGACATGTGGTGCATGCCAAGCTAAAATATTCGGGCATAATTTAAAGTGACTTGCAAACCATCTTTACTGTATTCTGAATATATATATATATATATATATATATATATATATATATATATATATATATATATATATATATATATATATATATATATATATGCAGATGACATAATTAAATAACTAATTTTTTCTGGAGGAGGCAGTTCTGCAACACAAATCGTGTTACTTGGTTTCCTAGGTTATACAGTCAAAGCTGGCTTTAGTAAACAAATCTGGGTTGCTTTTATTGCTCATGTTATGTTGAAAGAATACTTCCAAAACGTTAAAGGATTTGGTATCAAACACCAATTGAACTCAGTTCTCAAAGAAAAGTGTCTAGAGGGGTGATACCAAGAAAACGGAGTTTAGAAGCGAACCACTGACTAATTGATCGAACATGTGTGATTGTAAGATGTCTCTTTAGTTGGAATAACGAAATTGGCATAGAAATTTAAGCTTGATTTTTAATTATTTCTTTTAATTAATAATTTAAGCAAACGGTATCTTGATATATTAAAAATTACCAAAATAAGCTCACACTTTATAACTATTAATACATGCAATAGACGAAATACACAACGAAAACAATGATAAAAGTTACTTCGTCCAATAATTGATAACATAGTCTTTATTCCATAGTTATTCTGATATTTACTATTAAGTATGTATAAACAAGTATGGTTAAGAATGTAAAAGTTAGATACAATACGATAGCTATGCATGAAGAATATTCTGCTGAAAAGGAAAATAATATGGGAATATATTTTAAATAGCAGATGATAAATTGTTGGCCTTTGAAGCGACATAATACAGATTCAATTAAATTTAATAGACTCTTCCTTATATTGTTACATTTCTAACCTGAATCGAAGACAAGAGTGTTGATGTAATGAAAAGAAGTATGGTAAATATGTAACATAAAGTGTTCCAAATCTAAACGTGCAAGATAATTTTCAATAATCATCAATAGCAAGAAAGTGCACATAACGGTTTGGTACTAAAAGTGTTATTTACATTTGGAGCAATGTTTCTTTTAATGCATCTTCATTCCAGTACCAAATGTCATCCAGACAACAATAAACTTTACCAAACCAGAGGGTTCAAATATTGCGATACAATGTCTAGTTCCCGGCAGCACTCCCCTGCAACAGAATTCCAGAATCATATGGTTTGCCCCTAAAGTAGGTATCGCTTTCATTATTGTCACCTTTAGGTTTCGATGGAATATGATCTGTGCAGGTGCCCTATAATATCTTTTTGTTTTGGAGGGTGCTCTCTCTCCCGGTTGATCTTCGCAGACCATATGGGAAGTCCCTCCTGCCCTAACGTTTGTTACCTCATTGAGCTATGTATTCTACAGATTTTTGAACACGTTTGTATTTGTGTTTCATGTAATTTGTAAAAACAATATATATATATATATATATATATATATATATATATATATATATATATATATATATATATATATATATATATATATATATATATATATATATATATATATATATATATATATTGCAGTTCCATATGTATCTATTAATCTGAATAGTCAATATTGCATTCATCTATGCATTACTCATAGGCCAGCATTTGTATTTCCATTATCAACTCCTCCTCTTGTCTTTTTAGTCTTTTTTCTTTTTCCTTCTTTTCTATGTTTCCCAGTCAAAAATCTCTTCTGCACTCATGTCTTATAGCATTGTTTCATTTAAATTGTTCTCTCCGGGTCATGTCACAGTTTCTAGTTTAGACAGCTGTTGTTTAATTAATTTTCGTTGTTGTCTTACCGGTTATTGTTTCCCTTTTTCAGGTTGTTTTATTCCTGTATGTTGTGCTGCTTTGGTTTAGGAGTAGGTTGCTGTTGCTGATATGACTGTTTCTGGTGTTGTGTTGAAACTATCAAATCATCACTTTTTTATTGTCTTTGGTGTTCTGTCTTCACGTTGATTTGATTTCGTTGTGTTGTAGTTCTTGTTGTTTCGTCTGTTGGTCTTGTTGGTTCCTTATCCCTACTTTCTGTGTGATAGATTCTTTCTCTTGCTGCTTCTCTCTCTGTTGTTGTGTTGTTTTTACTTTAGTTTTCCGTTGTTGTTGCAGCTGATTTAGTTGTTGTTTTTTTCCCTATTTGTTCCTGGGGTTTTTTGTGGTATAATGCTTGGGATTTTTTCCTGACTTTGTTTTTTTTTATTCCTTAGTAATTTAACGTTTCCTCTGTTGTGGATCTTTAGGTCTCTGTTGCTTGTTCTACTCTTCCATTTTATCATCAGTCTTTTTTTCCTCCATTTGATGTCTGAATCGCATGCGTATTAGGGCATTGGTGAGTGGTATGTCTAGTCTTCTCACACTTGTAACATTTTATATGGTGTATTACACCCTTTATACCAAATTTTCGTTAGAAATCCGTTAAGATAAACTGTTCTTTCGATCCCTTGTAATCTGCTTTTTATCGATTTCGAACACTCTGGTCCCATTGTATATTGTGATCTGCGATATTAAGGCGACCCCGGCTTTTCAAACTTTTATTGCTATTTTCTTTTCAAACCTTTCCACTGTAACTTATAACGGTATTTCGAATGATATGTCTGATAGATGTACTTCTCCCTTTTGCTTTTTGATTTTCTTTAGGATGGATGTTGACTCTCTTTCTGTGACTTTTTCTCTCATTATACTTATCTTCCCGTATGGGATTATCGGAATATTTCCTCTTAGGCGTAGTCTATATCCTTTGCATCCATTTCTGGTAATGGAGTATATTTGGCTATTATAGTCTGTGTTCATTTGTTTTAGAGCTATCATCACCGTTGAGGTTCCAGGTATTCTATCTCTTGGTGTTGTTGTCATGTCCAATTCCTATGTTCCTTCTTGTTATAAACATTCCAGGTATGATCCTTCACCATTCTTTATTCTCCTTAACTTGGAAATTTGTTCTACGTCCCTACTTTGTTTTTGTTTTTTGTTTCCGCCTTTCTTTTTAATTGCTTTTCTTTATCTGTCCGTGTTTGACTACAGCTCACTTTGTTTAATAATATCTTGCTAATTCTTCTATGCTTTAATTATCTTGATTTTAAGATATTATTGATGCGACATCAGTTTTCAGAGTTAGTCCATGGTTCCTATGTTGTAAATTTGGAATTCCGGTTAGTTTGACGCCTTGGTTATCGCTTTATTGGCACCATTGCCCCCGCATGCTTCTTTAGGTGGCATCATACAAATCCGCTAATCTTGGACAGGCATATACCAATATGGAACTACTACGCCCAGTACTTGTATGCTATACTTCGATACCGGTTTACTTGTATTGTTTATGCAGCTGTAAGATACGAACGGGCACGCCAAAGAAGAGAATATTTGATTATGTGTATTGTCATAAGTGTTAACAAATGGGCCCCGCTATAAGTTGTCAACATTTAGAATAAGCCTGTACTCTACAATCGATATGAAGTTTGCAGGAATCACATCAGCAAAGTAATATGATTTCAGAGAAATAGATGAAAACGTCGGTGAATGATACGCTGTAGTAGTAGTAGTAGTAGTAGTAGTAGTAGTAGTAGTAGTAGTAGCAGTACTTGTAGTAGTAGTAGTAGTAGTAGTAGTAGAGAGAGAGTATTTCGTAATTAAAATTAAACTTAGTAGTAAATAATTAGGTAGAATTGTTGAACTGTGAATAAGCCGTCTTTTTAATTGATATTTGGAAGCAGAAGTCAAATAAACGATTATTAGCGTTTGATGTAAACTGTTCATAGTCCCGTGTACAGAGAAATTGTTCTGATTCTAAATCAGTTTCCTTCACTCTTCAGTATAGTATTTCCAAGCAAATATATATTCATAAGCAGCAGAGAGGGTGAACAGACTAAATTATAGATGCGTCTATTTGGTAAACCAAGGCCTCCTACGAAACCGAAATAAAATATAATGTTGAAAAACAGAACTAAGGCCTCGTACCAACAGAGACGCATATTCTTTGTCACGCCCTCGTTGCTGCTACCAATTAAATCATTTTCTCATTCGAATATTTGTATCAAGTCCGATACGATATCTTGATCTTGGGTCATATAAATGTATTGTTATAAATCCGTGAGAGGTTAATTTAGCATGACTATATAAATTTCTAACAAAGATTATAATCCATGTCACCACTACACCAGGTCTGATGAATATTTCTTAATGTGTGAGTATCAATTCCATTAAACATAACAAGAATGTTACAATTGTTCATGATCACTTTTTGTATTTGTGTATACCGCTGGGTAACATAAATCACATCAGTATTTTTATCTATACCTCTGGAAAATATTCTAGCTGAATTTGATTGTTTATCTAGCATCGCATCATCATACACTACTACATTGTTAATACTTCCATCGATGGTATCAACGCTCGAAGCTTTATCGATATCAGTGATAAATTCGAAAGCTTCACCGTTTTTATTTAACGATTTCACGCTTTCATTAACGTCTTTCAACACATCATAGCACTATTGATCACCTAAAGATGGAGCAATCAAATACAGCTTATCCCACTTCATCCATCTCATTATTAGATTAAGTAATAATTGTACCTTGGCACTTCCAGATGAACCTATGATAATCATTCTGATGGAATCTGGTAGCGCAGCAATATGCTTAACAGGCGTGTTTTTTTTCTCGATGAAAAATCAATTACATTCGTGTTGCTATAAATACATTATGGATTTATATTGTGCTAAATGCAAGACTTGTATTAACACAAACGACTTAACAACAACTACAACAATCAACAGTTGCCGATAAATGTGCGCAATGTGGTACAAAAAAATTTATATTTATTTCTATGAAATCAGTGGATGATTGTTTTGCAAAAAAGAGATGATATTGCAGCAAAATTGATACAATTATCAAGCACCCCATGGGCTAAATACCTAGGAGAAAAACATCTTAAAGGATATAATTACTGATGACCTGGAACCAGACTCCATATCCGACTTGACATCCAAGACCAATCAAGACCAGGTGAATATCCTATAAATAAAATTGATTGAACATGTTATGCTCTTGATGTGTCTTATAAAAGTAGAAATATGCAGCATAGACTTCTCGCAGATGTGAAATTGATTAACGCATTAAATTATATTACTAAAAAATCTTTCAAGGAATCATTAGCTAACTGGTTAGTAAGATCTGCGATGAAGGGTAAACTAGTGCTAGGTGTCGGTAATTAATCGGTTAATTAATATTATTATGGAATCTATTTATTATTCTCCAAAGGGATTCTGGAGAAGTAAATCAGCATTTAATTAACTCGCCGAAGCAGCAAAAGTCAAAGAACTTACTGCAACAGATTGGTTATCAAGACAGGCAATATGGCAGACTTATCTACCACCGCCTAAACAAATTCATTTTGCTCATTTTGATGTCATCGTTAAAAATGAAGTTCATCAGGCTGACGGACTTACAAGTACGTGCTAACTGTAGTTGATGTTGCGAGTAGATACAAAAAACCTGAGCCAAAGACAGCATCAGAAGTAGCTTCTGCGTTTGAACGAATTTATCGACGAGGATCTTTGCAATGGCCAAATCTGTTACAGGTTGATCCTGGCAAGGAATTTCAAGGTGCGGTGTTATCATTAATGAAGCAACATAAGGTCACCATCAGACGAGGACATACTGCAATATACCGCGATCAGGCAATTGTTGAACGATTTAATCGAACACTTGCTGAGCGGTTAGTTGCAAATCAATACGCGAAGGAATTTATTCAAGACAAGAAATCTCGCGAATGGGTTGCAAGATTGCCAAGTGTGGTAGCTGCGTTAAATAATGAAATTACTCGAATAATCACTATGAAACCTAATAACGTGATCGCAAAAAATATATACCCGCACGAAATTAATTTTCGAACAACAAATACGCGGTAATGTCATTGTGAGATATTTATATGAACCAGATGAGCTTGAAGGTGGTAACAAAAGAGCGACTGATCCTATCTATAGTGTTACATCACATAAAATACCTAACATAACAAGATCCACAGGTAGACCCGCAATCTATAGATTATATTCAACTGCTCCTCAGCATGGACTAACCCCTGAACAGTTGCAAGTGATACCCGAGGATACACAATTACCACCGCGATCACTTAACTAGCACCCCTGCGTCTATTACACGCAAGAAAGGTCAGCATAACATTTTCTCGTGTATGACGACTGCTATCCTTCTTATATACGGTAAATTGGCAGGGACATTTGTCTTTAGACCAGCACCATATCATTATACAATTACGACTTGCACACTGATTATTCTGCTATTGTTACAGCATCATTATAAATTCAACACCAATATCAAATTCTCTATTATTTTTGTATCGCTTTGTTTATAACCAGCGAGTTCTTTTCTTGTTATATCAACGCTGTCAATTGCATTGTTGGTGTGATCATTAGAATTTAAAATAACTCTCCGAAGTTGATTTATTCTTCTAACTCGTGACACTGGGAGATAGACTAAATATGACCACTGGATACGATCATCTATGATTCAAACTATTGTATCTGAGATGGTTAACCCTTGAGATGAGTGTATTGTCATTGCGCATCTTAGCGTCCAGGGAGATTTATCCACGTAAATACATCCTTCACAACATTGATATCGACCAGAACAGTATCATTTAATAAGAGATTCTGTTTTTCTTTCTGTTTCCCCAGGAATATCAACGTTGATATTCTGTCTTCGTGTATCAGCTGGTCTATAACACAACGGCACTGGCACTGTTGGGAATTTTTCTTTATATAATTGAAACAACCGCTGTTGAAGTGCGTCTCTGACTATCTTTCTACTTGCCACTAGCAATCGTTTGGTCACCACGCTTCCCAAACATCATTTATGCTTGTTTCTGAAATTATTTGTACACGCTATTTTTCATTGGATTTTATCTGACTGTAATCTGATTAATTTCCTGAACTTGCTTAATTCTGGATGTAGCGCTCTGTGATCAGTATTAATTGCTTCGTAATAATCTAAAAATCTCTTCAGTCAATCATGCGGTGACAAACCAAGAAATAGCGGTGGTTGACCATGATCGCCGCACATTATCATCGCTCTATTTTTCAGTAACACCCATTCAAGAAACATTTTTTATATATCCAACGACACTGTGCATATCTCATTCAAAATAATGATCTTTGAAATATATTTCTCTCCCATTCGATAAGGAGTCCACGCGTCACCTTTATACCGAAAGAAACTATGATAAGTGCAGGAATTAACTCCTCGTTGTTTCATGTATCTGGCACGTCTGTGTGTGATTGTTAGAATACCATATATGACTTCGTTCGAAATACTTAGATCACTCGTGTTGTTTTCCACAACCGCCTGATCCGTTGAAGTAAACGGTTTTATATCTACATATTGGATCGGATAACGAAGGCGCACTTGATAATTCTGATACTTGGTTATTTTTCAGGTAATTATATTCAACCGTAACATCCGCTGATTCAGAATAATCATGTAACATTTAATATTTTATACTCCATGATACCCAACAGGCATCAGAATTTGAAAAACGAGCCACCTTTTTTTATACTTGCTATCTATATAAAATGAAACCGTGGCAACTCTGATTGCGGTGTGAGGAAATCTATTTATCATCGATAACAGGTTTATAGAAACATAAGCCAGCATAGATAATCTTAGATATGTATACTGAGGCGGTTCGCCATCGGTGTAGCTAACAATAGGTCCTACCTTTGTGCCATCGGACAAGTAAGCAATTTCAGGACTGATAAATATATCTCTAGCTGTCGCATTCGCGATTACAAAATCGTATTCAGCGTCATCTAGAATTAATCGCGCATACTGTCGTTTGTGGTCATATGCTCAGCCTTGGATGAATTTACCAATTATTCTCATACCGAGATCTTTAGCGTTTTTATCATGGATCTCACATCTGCATTTAAAGATCTCCTTGGATCGTTTAACAATATAGTCCTCGGTAAGATCAAAACAATTTTCCTTGTAATCTTTAATAATTTTATCAAGACTATCATGAACAGGTTGTGCTAACCAAACCTCAATTTGCTTTTTATATGATATAATTGCCTCATCAACAATCAACGACATCAGTATTTTACAATCAATCATATCAACCGAAATAATATTTTTAGAATTATTTTTTGTATTAAACAAATCCGCCGTGTCCGTCGGTTACACAACTAGCTTGAACATCTGAGAGAAATTCAAATCGTGTTGGTTTCCACAGATATCTCTCTCTCTCTCTCTCTCTCTCTCTCTCTCTCTCTCTCTCTCTCTCTCTCTCTCTCTCTCTCTCTCTCTCTCTCTCTCTCTCTCTCTCTCTGGCGAAATGAGCTGCAACTAACGGGACTGTAAAACAGTTTGTTAGTAATTGCCAGGTATTATCCTTTGAAAATTTCTCAGCAAGGTTTTCCATCGTGCCGTGAAGAGATTCCGGACGGTATATTTCACCGTTGGGTCTTACAGATTGATTAAATTTACCTTCTTCATCTTCAAAACTCCGAAATAACCACACTGACACAGAATCGTTTTTCCTTAACGCGTAAAAAGAATCAAACATGTTTCGCTTAGAATTCTCCATGTAGTTTCTCACAATTCTATCTCGTGGAAATATTGTACTGCGTTAGTCCACGCGTGCGCATTATGATCAATGATATTTATTGTAGCTCCTCTTGGTTTATATTTATATTCGTATAATGATGCTCTTGTTATCGTTGCTACGTTTATTGGGAATTTTAATGTGTTTCTAGCTCAGCCACATCTTTTATTGTAGCACTAGTATCCTTGACTGATAAAGCCCATTTTTTTATATCTTGCTACGTCTTAGGTCTGTCAGAGTTAATCTACTTGATCTCAGAGACTGCGTAAAAGACTTTGTTAAGTCGTTATTTTTTTAAACAGAACTGAATATTGTTTTGTAATAAAAGGTAACTGTATTACTTTTCTATAATCAAAGGATGTTAATGACATTCTCTCTGTTAGGATAGCGAACAGATTATAATCCTTCACAGGATTGTTGATACGGATTATAGAAACAACTTTGCCTTGGAACGTTGATTTTGTTACCTCCCTTAATTTCGTCAGGGCACTGATACTTTTTACATACTTCAGAAACAATATCCTCGTTCGACTGAATTTGTCAGGATTCAACTTTCATCTGTATTTTTCTGCGATTATTGAGTACATATATATTTATAAATAGATCCTCTTAATTTTATCAAATTCAGTCAATTTAATGTGTATTCGTTTCTTAAGGATAAAACATATTTTCTTTAATAAACAAAATCTTAGTGAAACTGAATTTGTCAGGATTTATGGTTCATCTTAATTTTTCCTGCGATTAGATTTAAGAAATACATAAAAAAAGCAGTCACACCATTTCCTTAATTATTTTTAGGTATATATATTTATCCCAGGTTAGCTGTAAAATAATTTCCAAAATATATATTTGTCAGATTAGAACATAGCGTAATCAGCAACGCAGCTGATTTTCATACTGAGGATTAGTAGTTCGAATATCGTATCAGGTAAATTGCCGACGGTGCCGATTAATAGGGTTGTTCTAATATAAGTTGGGGCGCCAGCCCAAGGATGTTTCATGCACATCTCCCATCATATTGCAATAACGTTTTTTGTTGCAGTTTTTGCACCTACCACGGGGTTCGATTCTTGGGGTGGGTGCTTGAATATTAAATGCTTAGACAGCCTTCTGAATATTCCATCATTTCGTTTCGCTTAGAAAATTCGCTGGAGGTATGTCTATTGAAGCTTCTAAAAACAAATAGTAGCGTGGATGCAAAAAGCTCTATGTAACACTCGAGTTAACACCACAGGGCATTCAGAAAGAATGTCGGCCAAAAGAAACGATCATAAGGTCAAAGATAAATCTCAAAACTGAAACGAGAATTATCACAGACAACGACGAGAGGAAAAAAAGGACCCTATGAAAGACACAAGGACCGATAAAAGGGACCCAGTAAATGATAATCGCTCATCATGCTACTGTGGGTTTTTTTTGTAAAAAAAAATAATTGAAAGTTATATGTATTATATAATGAACTACGAAAATATCATTGATATAATGTTTGCTGTTACAAATTTAAAAAGTCAAGGAATAAAATTATCAGATAAAGTAAATTGGGACAAAATCCACTCTGACTTTGAGTACGTGCAAGAGCTTAAATTTTAAAATAGATCTATGTTACCGCCGGAATAGAGATTAATTATGGAAATTCAACAGGCCGTTAACGCATCATTAGCGGATAGCAGTAGAACAAGTAAGAGTGGAATTATCAAAACCAGATGCAGAAGAAAATAAATAATAATTCACGTCTCAGACAACTGAAAAGATTATTCAAAGCGAAAGTACAAACCCGATTGCTGGTAACTAAGGCGGCTTGTAAACAACACAGCGAAAGTAAGACAGAGCACATAAATAATTATTCACAATTTGTTTTTACAACTAAATCATACACGCTGATTTCATCAGCTCTGATAGATTTACTAATTCTAAAAGGTTGATTTCATCAAGGTGACTGAAATATTTATTCACAATATACTTTTTTCGGCACCTTAATTTCGACATTTAAGATTTCACATAGAGATTTTTTTTAAAGTCTCCCACTCGAGGTCAATAAAGTTACCAGATGGTCAGTGAGTTCAAAATTTATTCTCGTTAATAAATTGTTTTGACACTACATATAGAGGGAATTCACTGGTTCTTGAACGATTAAAAATCCAGATGGAGCCAGTGAATATAAAATGTATCCCTGCTGGGCCTGATCTGATTTTTCAAGATTTATTTGATAGCTTCCATCAATAACATCACATACTAGATTTACTGCAATCACCGATGATATATTTACATTTCGAGGTGATATGTGTCTCCCACCCCCGTCTGTGCCATTATTATGCTTCAGGAACCCCCCTGGGATGTTTGTTTCCATGCAGCGAGTATCAGTGGAAAGTTTTCATTGATAAGATCGCTGAATGATTTCTTTAGTTGTTCGGGTGCAGGTTCAGGTATTACAAGTGTCGGTAACTGCTCTTCGGTTATTTTAAAATGATCATAAAATACCTTATCTGAATAGAATATTTCCTTATTATTATACGTGCGAGCATCTATAATATTTATTGCTCGATTACGCATTCGTAGATTGATGTACTCGATATAGTCTATTTTTCTATTTAAATCTTGAATTGTTTCGATAATGTGTTGTTTTAAGTCAGCAGAATAATGCTGTGTAGCACTAAGAAGTAAATTTTGTAATCTACCAAATGCGAGAGTGAGTTTGGGATTTATTCTCTCTCTCTCTCTCTCTCTCTCTCTCTCTCTCTCTCTCTCTCTCTCTCTCACAAACTATTAATATACCCATCGTTTACAATCATTTAAAAATCCGGCCCTGTAGTATCAATCATAAATAAATTATTAATACGCGTGTGTATTGTCTCACCATCATATACAATAAGGAATAATTCCGTTTCCCAAATCTGTTTCCTAAACTCTGGTTGTGTTATAATTTTTTCGCATCTGTGGTAAAATCATTGAAGGTTGGTTCAGTTATTTGCAAGTATGTCAGAGAAGGAATTTCAGGCCACGGTTCTGAGCGATGACTGAAAAGTATCTATGATATAGCCGGGTGAGTTTATAACGATGGCGGCTGATAATGTTGGTTCGTGGACTATTATAGCTATCTTTGATTCTTCTCCCGTAATGCATTTTATTCTACGTTTAAAGGCATACAACCTAAGATTTTCGACCTTTTTGTTCTTGCAAATGCATGATATTATGAAAAGTATAGTAGAACTAATGAGTAATTACAGGTCATTCAGTTTCAAAAAATGTACATCTGTAAGTTTAATCAATGAAAATATAACGATTTTCTGTACGGATTGCTAATTAATTATGCAGAAACGGAATTTACCGATCTTCTCCGAGGTCGCAGTGTCACATGAAGTCGAGGTAAGCATATGTTTCGCTTTTGAGTAATTATTGCCCTATTCTTCGTCTGTCCTTCTCTTTAGTTCATTATAGTCACCCACAATATATGTATTGCTTATAGATTTCTCATTATATATGATAAATTACAAGAAGTAGGCAAAAAAGTCAATACGATGGAAAATCCTGACAATAAGAGGTTCCTTTAAGGGGCGATTCTTGACTTTGTTTACTTGTCGTGTTTGTGAGATTGTGTTACGTTGTAAGATAAACCAACTAAAAATGTGATAATTTGTATCATTGTAATCAGAACCACTATTAAAAGGCAGCAGAAGAAGATAATACCGAGGGGGGGGGAATGACATACTGCTAATAGGCAATTTATTTTATGGACTTAATGGATACCTAAGTACTGGCAACAGACATGTCATTCCAAGCTGTTGTGTATGGCGTATAATGGATAAATAATTTTGGCCAGTACCATTTTCGATTTACTCAAGGAAGACTTGGGTGATCTATCCAATCATATGATGTGTGAATAATGAAATTTATGTTTATTTTAAGTTGTATAAAGCATTTCTTTTGTAGTATGCAATTTTTTTTTGCATGAACAAATTTTGTTAAAAATTGTTTTAGCTACCTACCCACTAAAGAATGATTATATGTATGGCTATGTTTTGAAAGCAACTGTGAGGAGACTGCTTATTAAAAACATGAATTGAAGTTGACTAGCATTGTCATGGGATGCAAAGGATGTAAACAACGAAAGTACATTGGTGAACATGATTTTAATTGTGCGTATACAGTAACACATTAAGTTAAATGATAAATAACGCATAGTCATGAGTTGAGAAAGCAAAACTTGTTGCAGTGTTTCATGAATAAAGATTGGCTTGTAAATATCAACAGAACTACAAACACTAGGATACTATTCTATCCAGATACTGCTCATTAATTTCAATTACATGTGGAAAAAAAATTGGCTCTGGAAACAAAATAAGGTTTTAAAGACTTAAATACTAGTTCATCAAAAGCAACATTGAATGCTTATATCACATACTATGTGCATCATCAGCCGTCTTATTACAACTAAATCAAATATACTTGACACCAATTAAATGCATCAAATCTTCAGTTTTTTAAATGTGTTCATTTACCATAGAAATAATTATACCCTTTATATAAATATCCATGTACACAGCTGCATACACTGTAAAACTGTTATATATTATGTAATGTACTAAACTTATATATGTACAAATGTGCATGTACAGACATAACTTTAATTCAAGAGTACAGTCAGGCATAAAAATGAAGGATATCATCTAAGAATAATTATGGCATATAATATATAGAGATTTTCCGTGTTATTTAGGTTTGGAGGGGTGCTCCCAATATTATTTAAATTATTACAAAAGACCTCCCGGCTTGTTTTTATGAGGAATTGAAGTAGTGATAGAAAGATGCAATGCTCAGAGCTCCCAGTCAGTGGTGCCGACAGTTAAATTAATGAATACACAAAATGTGAAAGTCAAATAAACAACAATTTAATATCATTAAATAACAGTCATCTCTCAAATGAAACTCAAATTAAAACCCTATCACTCGTCTTTAACTCGACCAAGTTATGGCCTATTTTATCATCTGACTGTAATTGATTTTCCTCCTGTCCTGTGTTCCTACTCATCTGTATGATCTTTCTCTGGACTGGTAGTCCAATTGCCTCCAGTCCGTCTAATGTCTGCCTCTGTTCTTCTTTTCTCTTTG
Organism: Unio pictorum; assembly: GCA_030141615.1. NCBI lineage: Eukaryota > Metazoa > Mollusca > Bivalvia > Unionida > Unionidae > Unio > Unio pictorum. The sequence continues at coordinate 13,217,011 of JARLTB010000113.1, forward strand.
TCTCTCAGAAACATTTTATATGAGAAACTAGTGTACCATTACTATAACAGATTGATTACAAACATCCCATTCCAAAATACTAGACAGTTCTATAGAAATTACATTGATGTTTTAGTATCTTGTGCTTGTTTTTTATACTTTTTACAAAAGTTATTACCATTTACTCAATGTCAAACTTTAGTACATCATCTAAACAAACTACTGCAGAGAAACAAATATTGAAATTAAGCCCATGCCCTCACCCCCAAGTATGTTTCCTATTGCATTTCTTTTAAAATTAGGGTAGCTAGGCACACACACACACACACACACACACATATACTGATTAGTATATATAATGTACGAAGTACAATGCAAAACTGGCTCAGATATACATATCAAATTCAGGAATGCAGGGGTCATGCTACCAGTGTTGATACTAATTAGCCTACACAGACAAACAAACTCTTACACATTCACAGGGGTGTTTTAATTGCTAACTGACCATTAACCCTGTTTGCAACAATATATCACTGCTCAAGTTCATGAAATTGGGCCTACTATACAGTGATGGAAATATGCCAAATTCTGTTTCAAAATTGTAACAGTGTGTGTGATTTGGATTTTTAACATACCTTGAACAATTTTTTAGTCATATTGCTATGATGTTTGAAGTGTGGCAGTTTATAGTGATGTCTAGCACTAAGGCATCATGCCACAGACATGTAGCATGACATCCCACCCAGTTACATTATCCTGACAGTAGGACGACCAGTCCATACACTAACCTCTTAATGCTGAGCACCAAATGAGGCAGCTGTTAATACCATTTTTATGTGTTTGGTATGACTTGGCCAGGGATCAAGGACCCCAACCTCTTGCATATGAGGTGGATGCTCTTAACACTAGGCCACTGGAACGGTCAACACCAGTATGTAAATAGTAATTTGTTAACAAATATAGTCGGTGAATATCATTTCTAATTTATTTTTTTAATTAAAAAAAGACAGAAATTAACAGCATTATTTTCTTTATAAAATCAGTTTAAAACTGTATGTGAACCTTTAATGGTATGTTTAGCAGGAGCAATTAAATCAAGATGAAGAGTATGGATTGAAGTCATTTGCTCCAATGTACATTTTTTTTCTTTTTCCAAGTATACTAGAAACCTTTCTGACTGCAATTTTACACAAAACATTTAGAAAATAAAATTATTAAAAAGTACTTTATTATGCAATAATACAGACTTGTAATTACATGATTTTAATCTTGTTACTTCTATAAGATTAAATGATTTACAATGTATAGCCTCTGCTGTGCTTTTTTTATACATCATATGGCCAAAATACACTGCATTTACCTCAATCTAAACATACATATAAGACAAGTATAAATGCAGTGGGTATGAAAAGTTAGAAAAGGTCTTACATCTTGTTGTTAAAATGCATGTTTTTTTTAAAGCTTTAAGAACATAATCAACAGTGCTCTGAAGATATACTGCTACATGTACTTGGAAATCAAACAGATGCTGGACTTCAGCTCATGGTAGGCACTTCAAAAAAGACTTAGTCAAAGTCTATATGGGTCCATGGTAGGGTACATTTCTTACCATACAATCACTAGAATAGTCTCTCCATAACAATTTGATATCAACAGGTATTACCTGACTAAAAGGCCTAAATCATTTTAACTTAAAATGAGATTTCTGCTTTGTAACAATCTCTTCTGTAGGTGGTGGTGGTATTGGAGCAAGTACATCAGATATTCACCTAGGATCATTTATGTCCAAAACAACTGGCTGGTTCATGCCAACTCTATCATCTAACCTCATTTCAATATTTTCATATTTATTTCTGGAATATACAGGTACTGTTGATCAGCTTTCTTTGGGTATGCAGACCATCTCTCACTTTTTTGTTGAGTGACCTTTGGTATCTGACAAGAAAATGCAAATATTTCACTGACAATGTCATTTTATATTTTTTTAATTCTCAAAAGTCCAAATAAAAACTGCATACAATTACATGTAACAAATCATTTTGCTACAGATGAAAATGTCAAAATAGCAAATCTGTATCTTACCATATGTCATAAAAATGTTTAGATTCTTTACAGAATTTTCTAATTACATTAGACTAATTCTAACCAAAATTGGTTTTTGAAATTTATTTTAAAAAATGTCTTCTGTAAAAGATAAAATTGTACCACAAATAGATGGTTTATCAACTTTCAGGTAAAGCATTAATATTTTAACAAAGATGAATTATTACTTTAACAAGAATAAAGTTTATTACCTTATTGTTCCATCTGTGTTTACAATCACATCTCTGTCAATATGATTGTTATAATCAAGAGCTGAAAACAGATTCCTAGCTCTGAAAGCTGATGGCTTATATGAATGTCTTTTGAAGGCATACAATAAAATCAAACTTCTGGAAATTCTCCAGTTCTGCTGTACTTCTGAAACAAAGTAAAATGACTAAATAAATAAATTGATTCAGATGCAGAGAACTATTAACATTTATAAATCCCCATTAATCTGTTTCGATGAAAATGCCAATGTACAGTAGCATTATACAGACAGAGAATAATCAACTCATTCCACCCATACTATTTTTTTTCCTTGTCACCTGGAGGTAGGGAGCGCATTTGTGGGCTAATTTTGAATATATTGAAATACATCTGTTTCCAAGAGATTTGATTAGATATACACCTAGGTGTGCTAGAAACATCATTCGGCATAAGGGTAAAAGTGGGAGTTTTTCCTTCTTCTGACCCATCATTTTCCTCCTGGCCACTTTTTACTTCCATCCCCAATTTATCCTACTTTTGCAATTGTTCACCTGTATGTGTATAGCTCAGACCGGTGTGAATTAGATTGCAAGCAAAAAAGTAAAAAGTCCAGAAACAAAATCTGATTCCAACTATGGACATGTGTGCAAAAATCGGGCAAAGCTTGACCCCTCCCTCCCTGTACACATGCATACTTTTTGTTTACACACACACACCATCTGCATACATGCGATTGCCCTCCCCATTCTGTAGAACAGCCATAATTTAATCACAACAGAAAAGATCAAGGATTAACAATAATATGTATTTAATGTAACAGATAGTCCACCAATGTTGAATGTCTGGCTGCATCAAAGAAATAAGCAGCATAACTTTAAAAAGTTTGTCTATTGTCCACTAAAACTCAAACACCAACTGAACCTAGTCAAGCAGGTTAATTATTAGACAAATTACTATCGAGGTATATGTGTACGTATATTATCAGTAGACCACCCACCCCCATACACAAGCATATGCATTTGGGTAAACCCCCCTTGCCCTCTCCATGTGTATTAAATGAACAAACCATAACTATGGCCTCAGTGTGGTTTGTATTTATAATACAATGTATTCATTTTCTTTCTGTGGTAACCAGTATATCTTCATTATTTCAATTATGCATTGATACTATATTTAAGATAAATTGTAAATACACAATTTTTACTTTTTTTGATAATACACAGGAAAGAAAGCTTTTGTGGGAGCAACTTTCTGTTTTATACACAAATACCATCCTTAAATACCATTACAATACTATATACATTACTTTTAGTTTAGTTACATATATCATGCATGTATCATAATGGTTGTTTTTTTAGGATACTTAACTCAAATATTCCCTTTTATGTATGTATCACAAATTTTTTTGTTAGTATACTTTCTCAAATGGGTTGATAAAACTTTTAGACTTTTCCATCAACTTCAGACAAGACTGAATCCCTTAAAATAAAATTTTGAAATGTGTAAATACTAATGTTGAAGTTGGGAATCTTTAGTTTTGTATCAAAAGAAATTATCATTTATCTTGGTTATTAAGACCTGAATGATAATGCTTCAAGAAATAATAATAATAATAACTTATTTAAAGGGGTGACTAATTTACTCAAAGACTATTCTCCCTTGAGGCCCTTTAACTAAAATACATACAGCATGATGAGGAACATATCAATAACAAAAATTAGACATATGCCAACAAACAATTTACAACACAAATATTATTCTAAATAAAACAAACCAGATTTTAACAAAATGTACAATCTTTACCAACTGCAAACTATTAAACTAATACAGAATGATACATTTCCAGGTAAATCCTTAGATGTTCATCTACCAAAATATTTGCAAACAAGTAAATATACATAACATTTTTAAAAAATGTAGCAATACTTACACAGATGCCATATCTGATTATGATGTGGTTATATCAGACACAGCAGGAATTTGTATCCTATGAATTGTTGGCCCAGGTGTAGAAGTTGTGGCCATGTCTTCTGTGACATTTTTCTGATGTTTTCCTTGCACTGCCATTCAATTCATTACCTAATATAGCAAGGGAAAATAAATGTTTTTTTAGACACAATAATATTATATACTTTACAAATAATAGTATGCATAATATATACTTAACTGTATTGCATTACTTTCATTTACAGCCATCACCATTTACATTATATATAATTTTTTTTTATTTAAAAACAAAAAAAACAACAGAAGTGACTGCTTGCCTCTAAATAAAGTCTTATGGTTGCGAGCAAAAATGATGATCATTAATACCCCTTTGATGGCCTCAAAAATAGCAGCAGTGGTGTACGTACATCCGGTTTTCAGCGATATTGTTGCAGGGCTGTGACATTTTATTTCAAGCTAAATGGAATAATGCCAGTTTATATAAAATATGTTATTTTAAGAGTTTTGATAAAGAGTTAACAATTCAGATATAAAATAGCGGTATAAAAACTTGACTGTTCATTGCAAAATTGAGACTCACCATGACACCAGTATCCAGCAAGAATTTGGCGACTTCTGGATTAGTTTCCAGGCTCAAAGTGGACCTCTTTTTATTCCATCGTTCATGCTGGTCACCAATACATATGCGTGTGCTGCCATAATTTGCCCAAAGAGCTTTTTTTCCCCCTCCTTTCAGAATCTAAGTTTTGGTTTTCGATCTAGTTGTGAACACGCCATTATTTTTGTGAACACGTGTTTGCGCATGGCTAAAATTCTTAATCTTCGGGAGAGGTCAACACAGAGGTTACATGAATATAGGCGTGGCAAACAGCGAATTTTTTGTCTGCAGACAATAATTCAGAATCGCGTTTTTTATCACAAAATTTCCGATACTAGCCTGATTTCGGCCTCAGAAACAGCCTGAATCGTAATTATTCATCTAATTAAGTAATCGTGAACTGAAAAAATAAATATATAATTTCATTCGTTTTTACTTAGGTTGTATGCCTTTAAGTTCGTTATTGATTCGTTCGATTTGATACTACTGAATGGCATATAAATAACGGTCCAGTCAGGTTCCACATTTTTTTTAGCTGATCAGACTGCAACTTTTTAATCTGACCAGGTGTCAGAGTGACACTAACGTGACTATATGACATTTATAGTAATACGAGTGATCTAATTATGTTACATGTTTTTAACTGATGCATCAACTACCCTCATTCTTTCACAAACACGTTCGAGTAACATCGATTTATTGCTGAGTATAACAGCTATTGCTCTGTAAGAACCGTAAATAGCTGGTGGACCTGCCGCGACAACAGGGGGTTGTGTTACACGAGCTTCGTAGTCTATATCAACGACACTCTGTCTGATTAAATCAAGATGTTCCAGCGAAAAGTAATAAATCGGATATAAGCTTCTAAAATCAAATTGTGATATTTGCAGTCCGGTATCTACATTCAGATCACGTCCCATAAATGTCAACAAACGATGATATGTGCGTGCTATTTGATTTTGGTCGTAATTAAGTAAAATATCCACAGATGGTTCCTGTTGACCGTTTAATCTTAACGAGACCTCATTAACACCCAGTTGGTTAAATATCATATGGCTGCGCGTTTGTGAATTTAATCGCGTATAATCCTGTACCGCAACAAATATATGTCGAGGTACAGAAATACCCTGTTTTATGCCCTATGCCATGCAAATATATCATCAATTGTACTCTGCATAGTAGCTGTCGTTGTTGTTAGCCATGATAGCAATGATTTACCACCTGTACTCATAAATGATAGTAATTGTTATCTTTACTTTACCAGCAGCAACAGCAGCATCTCGCTAGATAGTGTCATTATCACCTCATTTTCTAGCGAGTACTACTGTGTGTTTAGCTCTAAGGATAACCTTTCTTAAATTTCTACAAAAACCAAATATATGGGACAGTGGAATATCACATACAAATAATCTACGGCGTCCTTTAAACATTAATACGCGTGTTGCAAACCCTAGGTTGTAATTAGCATTAAACATTTGTATAATATCAAAAGTATCATCTGGTCCATCCTCGTGTTCAAAATCAACTGGTTGTGGATCAGATGCAGTACCTTGTAGTGTCCTTAATTTGACATACTGAACATGTTCGACGTGATCAGTAATATCCTTAGAAATCATTATAGATGGACCAGCTGATATTGTGTTATCAGCAGAATATCTCGCTAAACCCCACTATTGTTGTGGCAATATCCACAGCCTTCTGAATAGATTAAATCTCTCTTCCATTAACCATCTATGTAGCGCTACTAAATAGCGCCATAATCCCATTGTTAACAAAACCAACCCGTGTATTTAATTCAAATGGTATATTTGCTGCAGCATTTGTTACAAGTTCCCCTTCTACTTCAATAAGTGCTTCAGCCGGTAGCAGGTATCTACTTGTATCTTGAACTTGAAGTTCAATTCCCCCTCGTTTATTTGGTTGTATTGCGTTATAAGAATAAAACTGATAATCACGTACTGATTCATCCTTGAGCACCGGTGTGTCTATCAAATGATTCGTCAGGTGAAGATTGAACATTTTATTGTATATTTTTCGATCTAAATCGCGATCTCAAACCGCCTCCTGCGATTAAATTTGCGGTAATATTTCTTTGTAATTGCTCAGATTCTTGATTCATCAACGATGCTAGTTTTTGATCGCGCGGCTTGGTTTATTATTTTACTGACATTCGCGGGCATAATTTCCGTGGATGGTACTTTTACTGGTTGTGGGTTTCGTCGTATTAATTGTGTTAGTCTTTCGTTGGCTGCCGAAAACGCCTTACTAGCAATATTACCAAGAGCTTTTTCACCGATAACATTAATAGCTTTCATCGATAATTGTTTTGCGATTGGTGCTATTTTGGAAGCCATCCTTGCAAATAACCCTTGAATAACATATCCATGATACCGCCTAAAAATAATCGCCGACAAATATCAGCGGCTTCATTAATTATTCCAGGTGATTTAGTTCAGCACGTTTACCACCTATGAGGATTTCTTATCGTGATATGTCAGAGACGATATTACCTTGACAGGTAACCAGACAGCTCCTTTGAGTTCCACTCGGAGAAAATCCTTTTCCAGATTTGTTACCTGTACCACCTTGAGATTGTTTCTCTTGCGATGGAGTAGATTCTTTATATGACGGTGGAGGAGATTGTGAACCGCGTTATTGCTCAATCTGAACACCTATTTCCAATTGTTTTATTTCGCTCATATAGAATTTAAATATTGGATCTTTATTTAGAATTCGATCTTTGTCATATTTTATGCGATATATCCACCTATACCAATTATCTCTGCTTACAGATTTTTAATATTCGGGGTTTAACTATCTTTCTTTATGACTATAACCCGAGAGTGCAAAACCAGCTAGATCATCTAGATTATCATTTTTTTAATTACATTAATCGCACCATCAGTAAAGTTTTTAGATAGTGTAACTTCTTCAGATTCTTTTCTTGAGATGTTTCTTCTCCGATAGGGTCATCAGCTACCACTTGTGGTTGCAATTGTGCATCAGTTATATCAGCTGGAAGATCTAGTAAAATCTGTTTTGATTGTTTAGTTGTTTTTTCTATTTTTTTCAAGTTCAGAAAGAACACCTTTTCTTTTGTGCTTGTAGTAACAGGTTTGTATGATTGTTCAGTGCCTTCTACAAAATCAACTTGAGATTCCTATCGCTGTTGTAAATTCTGTCTGACAGAATCACGGATGCGTATGAATTTCGTAATCGCCGCTAGTTTTTCTCGTGCTAATTTAGTTGTTAATGATTCTCCCACAATTATTGTTATATGATATGATTTAATTCGTTGCAACAGCTAGGGTGTGACAACGAATATGTGTCTTGACAGTTAGAAGACTTATTTTTGTTTTTTCATACTATTTTTTTCGGTTTCATAGGAGGCCTTGGTTTGATAAATAGACGCCTCTAAAATTTGGTCTGTTCACCCTCTCTGCTGCTTCGTATGCACCTTATAAAATATCACCACAAAAATGTCATGGACACACTTTTAAATTATTATAATTTCAATTATTATGTGAATCACTACAGTTACTTCTGATTTTAGAATAACAGAATAGATTTATACATGTTAATAACGAAAGCGAATAACTATTTTACTGCTGGAGATAACAGTTCTGACAATCCAAAATTAACGGAGACAAAATGAGCGTATAATAAAGTATAATCCTCCACGTATGTTTAATGGTGTATTTATTGCGATCTTCAATATAGTAAACATGTTCTTGTTGTAGGGTGTAACGTCATTTTTCAGCACACGATAGGCTAAACATGGCGGCCAGTTTTACTTGTTGAGGAAGAACCCTGGTAACCCACATTTCTCACATATCCACATTGGCTGAATCTGAGACTCGAACCGACGCAGACAGAGATGAGATGGCAGTGATCGTAACGGAGAGCACTTTAGACCACTGGAGCACTCGGGCCGCATTAGTAAATAGTATGCATGTTCTAAATCAACGCAGCAAAACACGTAATGGATTATCTCGTAAATAAGTAAAATATATATCATTACGTAGTTATTTTTGACCGCTCCGGTGACCTATTGGCTAAAACGTCCAGCTTGGATGTGGGAGATCATGGGTTTGATCCCCAGCTAAGTCATAACAAAGACTCCTAAAAATGTTACTAACAGCTGCCTTGTTTGGTGCTCAGTATTATGATACTAGTGTTAGGACTGGTCGACCTGGTGTCTGGATAATGTGACTGGGTGGGACGTTATGCTATATGTATGCGGCATGATGCCCCAATGCCAGAGGCGTAGCGAGGGGGGGGGGGGCGGGGGGTACATATGTCCCCGGGCGCCAAGGTACAGGGGCGCCAAAATGAGGTTTGCAACGTTACATTATAATAAGAAAACAAGGGTAATAAATCTGTCACAAGATCGCTGGGGCGCCAATTTTATAGTTTGTCCCCGGGCGCAAAATACCATCGCTACGCCTCTGCCCAATGCTAGACATCGTTATAAACTGTCACATTGCCGACATCGTAGCGATATGAATGAAGACATGTCGAAGTTACGTTGAAAATCCAATGCAGAACAGATGATTTTCTATTCTGTACTATTTCGTTTAAGTCTCTGTTTTACTTCTGAATACACTACAGTATAGACAATGCTTCCTAGTAGAACATGGTCAATGAGCAGCTATCAGTATGCAAACAAACATGGAACTTGTGGTATTAAGTATGATGTTCTATTCCAGGTAGTATACGTAACTAATGCATATCACAAAGGTTACTCGTAATTATATTAATACTAGTAGTATAATTACACTAGCATTGCTATATCCAGTCTTTCAGCTGCTGCTCGTCACTCTCTTCGCTCTTCCTTTGTCGCAGTTTCTGCACTAATATGCATGTCGATGCTACCATCATTATCATTGCGCCTGTTTAAGACTAATATGGGTACACGTATTGCATCAAGAACATTAACAACCTATATTATCGCTCCTCTTCTTCGTTTTCCTCTTTCTCATATCACATAAAATCATCACTGTTTATACCATTATCTATTTCAGACAGTTGAAAAGCAATTTCCAACAAATGTCTTTCAGGCAGATGATGGGTCTCTTGATATAATCGGGTTGACTTTAGAAAATACAGGTCCTTACTTTTGTCAAGCCATCACACCCTGTGCAACATATAACTCAACACAGTTCTGGGTCAATATTCAGTAGCAGAAGAGGAACAATTATCAAACACTGAAGAAGTAACCATTCTGTCAGTGACTGTCATGTTATGTTCTCAATAATAAAGAAATGCTTTGGCACATTGTCATCTTTTCTATTATACATACCGAACAACATTGCCAACTTTGGATTGATCTATACAAAATACATTCAGGCACACACAAGTACACACACGCTAAAAGTCTTTTTTTAAGCACCAAAGGATTAGTTCTAAATATATGCCTTCGTAAACAGAAAGACTTTACATTGCATTTTAAGTCCATACGAAACTATTATAATCACGGATTTGTTATTAAAGTGAGCCATCCATATCGGTATCACCTTTTCTACAGATATTTGGGTTTTCGTTTCTGAATTGTTCACATAACATATCAAACAAATCAAAGTCTCTAAAACTGTATACATTACAGGATGTAGTACATTATACCATGTTCGCACATTTTATCTAATCATGGTAGGAGACATAAAAATACCACAAAACTTTAATTCAACTTAGTACTCTCGCGATGGTTTAATTCTCTCAAAACAACACTTAGGTCGACACAAGATAGATACTAATGACTATTAAAGGTAAATTGTTCTTCCACCGATGATATCAGTGTAATGTTGTGTCATTCTTACAGTAAGATCACAACACAGGTATAACGAGTGATTATGCTTATTCTAGCACTGTTCTGTATATTTAACTGTTTGTTAGTTGGTTTAATATTTTATTTCCTTACATACTATTGTAATGTAGCATTGTATGATGACTTGATTTTATCCAATATTGAGTTCATTTTTGCCTGACCTAATTGATGTATGGATATATTATTTTTATTTCATTTTATGTAAGCCACTAATAATAGCTTCATTATGCTCTATATGGATGTTTATTCAGATAAAGTTCAGAAGTAAATATGTTTATTTATATCAGGGTTTTCCGAAGTGAACTTTGCAGATTATTTTTGTAAGTAAACAAGGCTTATTAGATCATTATAAAATGGTATTTTCCATTAGATAGTCGGTTTGTTTTAGCAATTATTAATTATGACCCTTGAGGTCATGTAAAGAGTAAAGAACTATATATATATATATATATATATATATATATATATATATATATATATATATATATATATATATATTGCGTAACTGGGGATTTTAACATTCATACTTTAACATATGGATTTTCTAGTTGCATTATAGGGTGACCAGTTCCGGTTGAATTTTATTTTCTTCAAATTATTAAATTAAAGTGATTATTGTGTCTGCGAAAACAAAAGTACTCGGGTAAAATACTTGCATGCAGACAATCACTGGATTTTATGATATATTCCAAACTGGCATTATATTACAGTTATTTAACAAAAGACTGTTGACACATCCATAAGCTATAACAGAAACGTCATCGCCGTCAGTTATGCATCTGTTTGGGACGTTTACTGAATTTTATTCAGGACTTTTTGTTACTAGGACTTGTGTGTGATTTATTTATTTGAGTATGTTAGCATTCAATTCGCAATACCGTGAGTTCATTGTTCTCGGTTTCACTTTGTATTGTAGGGAAACAAACAAGTTGTTTTAAATTTTACAAGTTTATTGTCGTTCACTATTTTGTAAACTATTTAAAGAGCATTTGCTCATAAACAAAATTCGGCACTTCTCCTTGTAATACGAATTTTGCTAAACTATTTCCGAAAACTTTGTTTGTGAAATTTAAATTCCCCTTGTATTATTTCACATTTTATAAATCTTTAATGAAATCAAGACGGTTTTAACTACGAGATCTAAAGTGGATATCTTTATTTCAAATCCCAACCATGAACAGTAAGATTCCTGGACAAAGATGAATGGTCATTCTGAGGCAAAAGATTCTTTAACGAAGCAAGAAATAATAAATAGGTTGGTTCAATATTGTGTGCAAGCGAATGTTTTGGAAAAAAAGTGATTTCTATTTGATTATTAAGTTATTATCAGATTCTAACATTAAAGCCAAGGAATTACAAGTATGAAAAAAAGAGATTAAATTTAAGAAAGCGTAAATTTCATAAGAGAAAGATAAGAATCAAATGCAATTAAATAAAAAGTAGTGAAGAGAATGCGATTGAAGAAAGAAGAGGCAAATGCATTTAGATAAGAAGTATAGAGAGACGAAATGTAATTAGAGAAAGAGGACGGAGAGACAAATACAGTTACAGAAAATGGAAAGGCTAATGAAATTACTGAACGAAGAAACATAAATGCATATGCAATAGGATAAAAAGGAAAGCAAGGCTAATGCAAATGCAAAGAGAAGGAAACAAATCAAACAAGGGAATTCTAAATTAAATTTATATTTGAAGAATTAGAGTTGGCAAGTGAAAAGCACGTCCCACTTTACATACAAATTCAAGTTGTGATCTTCCTCAGAATATTAAGTTAGTGTCCCCTTTTAGAGGGAAAGATGTACATAAATATTTTCCTCATTGTGACAACATTGCTGAAAATTCGAAATAACCAAGAAAGCATTGTACTATATTATTACAGAGTGCAGGTTTTAGCGAAGCACGATCCGTCTATGACTCCCTGTCAGTACAGCAGTGCTGACTATGATCTGGTTAAGGAATGCATTTTAAAGGGTTATGAGTTTGTTACTGATGCTTATCGACAAAGGTGTAGGAACTATATAAAAGACGCTGGACAAACTCATATCATACAGTTTCTTTGCCCTTTACGTTAGCGGAATTTGCCAAATTCCTTTCAGAAGGTCAAATTTGGAGATATACTTTACAATTCTATGTATGCAATCATCGATTCTTGGTAATGGAAATAAATCTGTTTTAGTCGCACTGTTCACCCTTTTTTAATCTGAGCACTTGATTTCGCATCTTCATTATAAAGACGTTTCTCATTTAAAAATGTATGTTGTGTACGCACATTATGTCCAAAACCTAGTTTAAAGGGACTGAATCCTACAGATTCAATTGCAGGTATAGCTTGCAGATGAGTTTTAGGTATCTTTTGATTGGAGTTCCTACCATTCGACAAGTGTGAGAAGATCTGGAGTAGTTCCGAACATACTTTTAATTTGTGACCAATAAGAGTGATTCAAGATCTTGTGACAAGTCTTTTTTATCGGAAAATAACCAGCCGAAGGAATTTCATGGACCAGACAGAGAATTTCTTGTCTGTACTATTTTGGAACTTCAATTTGATAGTTCACTGAACATACGTCACCAGTAGATACCTTGGTTGGTGTCTTTCCTCTCATAAGAATCCCTTTGTTTAGCGAAATAACAAAACGATACTTTTGTGGCTTCATTTTTACAAGTGGCCTTTCGAAACAAAACTAAGACATATGGGAATATATTTCCTGTTCGACGACACGTGATTGTCATTTGTCGCCACGATTAGAATAAAGATAATAAGTGGTTAAAAGAGGATTAAAGTGATCAATTACCCTGTCATTGATCCAAACGAAGTGTGGAAGTGACCTGATAATATACCTGATAAACAGATGTTAGCTAACGGCATGCTTTCCTAATCAACATCATGCTCAAGGTCTTTCTTTGTCATACCTCTAGTAACTGCCCAATTTGGGTATACACCATGGATATCATTTCCAGTAGGATCGACGTTCTGATCCAAAACATGTCTTGTCAGTTTCAAGTTGAATAATCACAATATTATGTCAAGATAGGTCAATTTCTATTAATAAATAAACGCCCACAAAGGATAAAGACTATACTTTTCCGATTGTCGCTGATCCTGCAATTGTGTCTGATAACAAATGTACACAATGGAGAGGAACATTAGCAAAGTCAAATTCTACTCACTGAATGGGAACACTTTAAATAGAAAAAGACGTCTCGGACAAAGGCAAAGTAGTTAAGAAATGACTATGTACCTCTTAACATTTTACTAGAGATAGGATTGGCCGAATCACCCATGAGTGATATAAAACCATTTGAGACGAAGGGTTCATAATTCTCTATAATACCATCAGGCTGGGATTTATTAGACCCAACAATGTATTGCTTTCATTTCATGACCGTGACCATCGCCTTTTAGAACAAAGAGCCTTTGGAATAGGTCTCTCTTGATTATGTTGCTTATTTTTCAATTTATAGCAATCGGAAATAACGCGTTCCTTCTTCTTGCAATAGGTTGTTGTTGTTGCAGGGTTGTAACGCCGTTTTTGCAGCACACGATAGGATATATACATGGCGACCAGTATTAATGAAATAGGAAGAACCATAGAAAAACGCCAGAAAGAACCAACGACTCACGAGAAGCTACTGGCAAGCTTTCCCACATACCCACATTGGCTGAATTTGAGACTCGGACCCAAGCAAACAGAGCTGAGATGGCAATGATCTATAACCGAGAGCGCTTTAGACCACTCGGGGCCACTCTTGCAATAGGTACGCGTAGGAAGAGATAATGAGGCCTGATCAATATTATCACAGAATTGAATTTTAAAAATTATGTCATATTATTAGTCTGGAATACCTTTTTATCAGAACACTGCTGAGTGAGTGGACAAGTTATTTTAAAAAGAAACTTTACGAGCTAAGGAATACTCATCAACAGAATGAGCAGCTCTTTATGAATTGCGACTTAATGCTTATCAAGATAAGTCTTAATATCAATATGAATTCATTTTTTGCACTCGTCAAGTAATATGAGTTGTCTTCGAATTTCATAATCTTGATTAACTTCAAGATAATAACGATACTCTAGATAAACATTATCAATATTATGTAATGCCGTTTGGAATGAGAGGCTTGCCTAGTACTTTTAAATGTTTAATAGACATTTTTAGTCTAGTCTAGATAATTGTGATGTTTGCATCAATGATGTCATGATTTATAACGACCCCTGGAAAGATCAGTTGAGTTGAACTTTGCCCTGTTTGTGTAGAATTTCTAGGATATATCGAATAACATGGACAAGTTAAACATATTAATACTAAGGCAAGGCCATCTCTGAATTCCATGTGCTATCAGTAACAAGAAACAGCTGCGATTTGGAGTGGGCTGGATACTATTGGAAAGTTTTTTCAAAATTGTGCCATAATTGCTGCATTCCTGACAAATTTATTGAGCAAGAAAACAAAGTTTCTTTGGACTGAAAAATTTCAGGAGGCTTTTGATAAGTCAAAGGTCATACATAAGAGTGAGCCAGTTCTTACAGCTCATTATTTCAATCATTTAAATTGTTTGTTGATGCACGTGATGCTGAGATTGGTGCAGTATTGAGTCAAGTAGATGATGATGGTGTAGATCATCAAGTGGGCTATTTGTCTGCGAAATTAAATAAGCACCAGAGAAATTAGTCCACAATCGAGGAGTGTTTGGCTTTGATAATGGCATTACAGCACTTAAAAGGTTACATTAATTTAGCTCCTTCTCTGAGTATTGTGGTTAGTGATCACAAACCCCTTACCTTCATCGGGAAGATGAGAAACAAAAATCACTGATTAATAAATAAAGTGGGGATTGTATTTGCAGAAATAAAATATTGATATCTGGCACATCAAGGGAAAAGACAGCATAATAGATGCACTTTAACGTGTACAGATATATGTTGTTTCATATATAATTAGTGTTATTCATAAGATTTCATCTTCTTTTTACCACATATATTTGACTTGGAGTGAGGAGAAAGCTTTATTACATAAATCTTTCCTTTTCTTTATGAATGTAAGTTATGTACTATTGATTTCATTGTTTGTTTATTTCTTTTTATTACATGCTTTTGTAACGTAACATTGTATGCTGGACTTTTTGTTATAAACTGCTTGACCTAACTGACTTTTTTTATATAATTTTTATTTCATTTGTTGGAAAGAGCTAGTAATAGATTCATTATTATCTATGTGAATAATGGGATAATTATTTACTATTCAGGTAAAATAGAAGAGGTAAACATGTTGATTTGGGTCAGGTTTGTAGGATATTGTGGTGTAAATAAACAAGGCTGATTAGATCATTCTACAATATATGTTTCCATTAGGTAATGTTTTTTCTATCGAACAGGCTAATGGCTAATATATATATATATATATATATATATATATATATATATATATATATATATATATATATATATGGAAGTGAATAACAGAATAGCATTTGTAACAAAAATGTTTAATTCATGAAATGATTAACACTTATATCAGATTAACACTGGTAATTGCATTCACATTTATCTATTCCTAGTCAAACAGTATATTAACTAGATTAATTCTGTAACATCATGATCTTAATGTTGAATATTATTTATTATTGACTTATCAATTTGTAATCGTCATTGAATTACATTGCATTTTATCACATTTATGATTATAAATTGATATATTTGTGCTTTGAAAAGAAAGTCCATTAACTATTTTTACAGTTCTCGGACATTTGAAAACTTCTTTACTCTAATTTTATGTTTGTGCATTATAAAGTAAAGGCCACGAACTTCTTTCAAAAATTCTCAGATTTTGAAAATTTCATATTATGTATTTTTAAGGAAGTATTCATTATGATAAATTGATATATTTTTGTTTCATAAAATGAAAGGTATTTTTGTCGAAGTTTCCAACATATTAAACTTTCTGTAATTTGCATAAAATTTTCCAAAGTATTCATTATTATATATTTACATATTTGTGCTGTCTGAAATGTGCACAAGGTCCAATAGCATCCGATAGTCATTACACTAATTTTAAACATCTATCTATCTATCTATCTATACAGACAGACAGACAGACAGACAGACAGACAGACAGACAGATAGATAGATAGATAGATAGATAGATAGATAGATAGATAGATAGATAGATAGATAGATAGATAGATAGATAGATATACATACATACATACCAGCCCCTGTTGAGGACAAAGCATAATTCAAGTGGTAAAAAAGCGGAATCCAGGCAGAAAAGCATAGTCCACACGAAACACGCTAAACATTCAATAAACAATGAACCATTTGCCTGTTTCATCTTTTAACATCCTTTACTGCTTCAAGTTTTCATATGTAGCATTTTACTTTTACAGACACATCGACTAGAATACATCTGAAGACTTATAACACCAAATTTTAAAATTCTTTACACACGGCCAGTAACAGAAGTCATGTGATGCTGCCCTCATGTCTTCACATTTGTTGGATACTGTTAATTTTTGTTTCCTTTATATCTTGTCTTTTTCTAATCCTACTGTGAAAAAATTTGAAAGGAGATGTTTTTGCTCTCATATATGCATAGACTAAATTAAAATATACTTTTTAGCACCAAATACCTTTAGACTAGTCTGTATTAAATATGAATTAGAAGAAAGAATCTGCGCGTAAAGATTATAATTAGAAAACCAGTCTGTTCTCTCCTCACTAAGCCATACAGCTGCATTAAATAGAATACAAGGTCGAAAGTCTGAAAGTAGACCCAGCATGTTTCTTAGCAATAGGGTTGTTGCTATAAATAGAACAATTTACTATTAGGTAAGTGGACTTGTATGCACCAAGCGTACTCTTTATATTGTAATTAAGTAGAAGCCATTTTTTCTAAAATACGGTCAGTGGGATTTAATGGAATTTTAATAAAAACCAGAAAACAAATGATTTTTGTTGAAAATGTGGACAAACTGAAAAAGCGTAATCCATATACATTTACGTGTAAAGCATAATTTAGTGAGAAAAAAAAAGCATAATGATTACGCCATAAGCGTAATGGATGGCATATATATTTATAAACAGATCTAAACAAATGCACAAATGCAGCACATTAAAATAAGACTTGACAAATGCTATTATTTCTTTTAAACTATATTATTTGGCTATTGCTTAACTGAATTAACAATGTATCAATCCAAAAATCCACATGATGAAATTTGAACTCATCAAAATCCTGCAAACAATTTATGTCAAACTATTGTCCAAATATTTGAAAATGGGCTGGTAAATGACATCCTTCCACCTGACGTTAACATAAAGTTGACCCAATATCCTCTTTAAACTATAGCATTTGATTACCTCCATGAATTTTGGCTGCATTACACATTGATTTTATGTATTATACCAGCTTTAGTTTTACATGGCTATAAAAAAAGAAATGAAAAAAAAAATGCATGAAGCATTATAGCATTTTAACTTTTTATTGAATTGATAATGATTATAACAAAGTAAAGTCTATATAAAGAGGAACTGCTGTTTCAATAGTAATGATATGTACAAAAGAAATTTCATACATTTGCAACACAGTTTGCACAAATTGAATGTCTAAAATATGATCCTTACTGCACATGATACAAAGAAAATAGATTTTGAATTAGCTCATAATTATTTTGTGTCTTTGCTAAACAGTGGCATATTTACAACAATAGGAAACAATATATATATATATATATATATATATATATATATATATATATATATATATATATATATATATATATATATATATATATATATATATATATATATATATATATACACATACACACACACACATAGAGAATTGAGAGTGAATACAAGTTTCATTTAAAAGTAATGACTGGATCTTATCCTTGTATTGCCTTGACAGCATCAGAGCAAAATTATTGTTATGTAATCATGGGCAAGCACTGGATACAATTCCAATTTAAAACCTTATTATTTGCTTTAGAACTGAAACTGACAGAAACATTTACAACACTTTTTCTGGATATCTACCAGATACACACGTATGTATTGTATCTGATTCAATTGCAAACAACACAGACCCATAATTGCTGTCAAATAACACAGATCAGAATTTAAGAAACTTATTAGGACTAATCAGTAGAATAAAGAACAGACCCTGATCGGCAAGTGCATTATATTATGGAATATCAGGATCTACATTATTTGCAGCTGGACCCAACTTTTGTTCAAGTATATACAGTACATCAAAATGAATCAGACATTACAATATCCACATACAATGTAAAGCAGTTCATAAGATTTTGAAGCAAATATTTCCAAGCTTATTGTCAATCCTTAAGATTTTCCAGTTCATATTCTGCCATATTTTTCAGACTATTATCTATTACCTGATCATTATCAAAAATCTTATTTCCTGTTTCATAAAGTCTGATAGTCAAAAAACATTTTCAAATGAATTCTAGACATGTGAACTTATATTTATTTAATAATAAATTGAATCAACATATGTTAGTACTTTTGGTACAGAACTGATTTCAAAGTGAGGTAATATCAGATTAATATTTAATTACTGATATGCATATACTGTTAGTACAAAGATACCTATTAACATCTTAAGACCATTTTGTGCAATAAATACAATTGTATCCCAGGTTTACAATTAAAATTAGACTTTTGCCAATTTGACTTTTGTTCATATTTATGTGGCTTCAAATAGCAAAATCAATTATTAAGTGTTAATTGTTTTAAGCACCATCTCCCTAGTACATCAGTCTGGACCTAACATATTTGGAATGGTATTGTTTTCTAAAACAAAATATCATATAAAAATAATGAACAATTAATACATCATCACACAATATATTCTCTTGAATCAACTCTGTATAATGCATGATTGATATGTGATGTGCATGAATATCAAACTGATATGAAAAAGGGGTAAAATGACAAGAAAATAGTGTTCAAATTTTGAATTTTAAAATCGATTAAACAATTTCATTTCAGCCCTAAAAAGACCATATGCTGCTTTTATAAAAACTAGATTATGAAAAAATAATTTGGGACTAAAATAAAATCTTACCATTGATGAAATGAAAAAAAAAAAAAATACATTTTTAGCTTAAAAAAATAATGAAAATAATAATGTTCATCATTTTCATTAATAAAGTCTCCAAACAATGAACCTACACTTGGATTAAATCCTAGTTAAAAATAGCTGTTCCATCTGCAAAAACTAAACCCAAGTCAACATATAAAATTCAGTCACTATTTTCAGTTTTCATAATGACTGTATAGTTTAAATCAATTCAAGCTCCAGTTTTCCGGACAGATTATCAACTGAATTCTTTTCATATAATACATGGAACTGCAGCATTATCTTATTTGTCTTCCCTGTTCTCATTACAATTAGTAAACCATGATAACAGTGCCATCATTGAGACTTGACAGGAAGCCAGCTGGTATTTCATCTGCAAATTTTAACCTGCAATTAGTCTATATATATATATATAGGCTTCTTATGGTGACATGGACTTTTTTCATTACTTCCAGTGCAATTAATATCCACCATCTTTCAGATCCCCTCCATAACAGATGTATAGAAAAATTCATTCCAGCAAAATTGTGATAATTTCAAGTACAAATTGTCTGTGCATCTTAAAAATTAAAACTAGTTTTGTTGGCATAAAACCAATAATTGTGAGATTAATAGATTTCATAAAATGTCTCGATGTCAAACTTTCAAATCCATCATGCCTTGATGCGAGATTTCCTGTGCACACTGCCTTGATGTAGGATTTAGCCCACACCAATACATATGATGGATTGATTTTGATTTCTCACATTTCTTACCAGAAAATAGTACTGGATAAAAAAAAGATCATCACCAATATTAAACTCATTAACACCTCGTGCCGCTTTTATGCATCATGAGAGTGTAACCTACTTCATGGCTCTGTTCGGTCAACATCATTTAATACACACCAAAGTGGGCAGCATTACACGTCGGTCAACAGATGTAGTTCTACAATGATACTATATAATGCTGACTTTCTACTTGAATTAAAAAAATACAACCAGAAAAAAACTAATTTTTAGACCCAATGCTTTGAGGACGAAAATTACTAGTCGCCAGAAATGGAGTTTGTGTCCAGGTTGAGACCTTTGTCCCCGTTATTTAAAAGCGAGGTCTAAATAGCAAATGACAGGTGAACATTAGCAAAAGGTAAAGTAAGTTTGCGGTTCGCAATAATTTTTACCCTACATCAGATGCATAAGCGAAATATCGAAAATATCTTCATACAGAGAGAAATTCCAGCTAAATGAACATTTCTATGAAGCAAATGCATTTGGGTGTATTCAGAGGAAACTCTAAAATGTTTCTTGCCCCCATTTCAGGCAAAAATGAGCAAAAAATATCTTGGGTTAATGTGTTAATAGTGCTTTACAAAATTTCAATGACATTAGAAAGAGTATATCATGATTGGTTACAAGAAACAATTGTTGTAAACAAGGCTTACATTTTTAAGGCTGACCAAATCTGTTGTCCTTTCAATATTTTAGCAAAACAAAACCATTGCCTGCATGTTGAACCCACATCTTCAGTTTCTCAAGTGAAACCTTTAACAATGAGGTTAATCTAGGGTGTGAGCAAACATAATGAAATCCAGGCAAGCATGCACATTGATACTAAAGTGCAATAGCAAGCACCCATCAAGGTAGGCAGGAATAAAACCTGCAAGAAGCACAGCAGATGTTCATAATGTCACAACATAGTTACAACATCTATGTAGATACTGAGCACACTCATGGGACAAGTCTATCCACCATGACATGTATCACATATGAACAGGAATGACAGAAAGACATTTCTGACACTAAAATATATAATCAATTACTATTATCATCAATAATAATCCTAAGATCAACTTGAAAAATGGCAGCCTCTTATTTCAATGATAGATAAAACCTGCCTTCAGCCAGCTATGATCAATTGTGACTGAGCTTCACTACACAATTGACTTAGCATTTTACGAAATAGCAACACATGAAAGTTATGTCAAGGCAACTGGAGTAATATTGCTTTGCCCAATAACACACCAAGCCAAACTGGATTGATTTGATAACAGGATTAAAAAACCCACACCCTTTTGATTACATGTCTAGCACACTAACCACCAAGTTACCATAGCTCCTTCTCCAGCAGTATGAAAATAAAATACTTGTCAGATCTATCTCTGCATTGTCTGTAAACGTACCTTACACAACAAACAAATATGATATTGAAATAAAACATGCTGGAGATTTACATGCTATGTTTGTACTTGTGATTGCCAAAACTGAGAAACGCTATCTAATTTAACAGATCACTTGATGACAATTTAAAAAACCCATAAAATGTGGTATCTTATGCCTTAAAGTTACTTTAGTTTTGCTAATTAACTTTTTTCAAACAAACATAATTTGGTTATAATTTAACTCTAATAAAAAAAAAATAATGTCATTTGATGTTATATAGATATACAATTGATGAAATAAAACAAAAATTACTTTTGATTTCCTTCACATGGAGAAAAAAATCATTTTCACTTAGTACTTCCTTTTCTGCATTATTAATACATTTTATTGTAAACATAAATATGCTACAAAATACATTTTTATTTAATGAAGCATAGTACATGCATTGTGCACAATAATAATTCAATTATTAAAATTCATTTTTAGTCTGATACATGGTTTTCCAATTATCCCAATTTGGTTTATGTTGGATAAGTGAGCATAGACTAAACTTAACCTCTTTATGGTATCTGTGTTAAAATAAGAGTATACCTTTTGTTTCTGAAATACCATTTTCACGCAATGAATTGATGAGCTTATTTTACTCATTCAAAGAAACATGGCTAACTAATGAACTCTTTTCATTTCCCTGTCATTTGCAATAAAAAAAAATGTGTACTGTAACTTGATATTCAAATAAAAATCCTAAAGCAGGTTAAACTAAATAGGTGCTCTGTCTATGAAAAGAAAGTTAAAATATTAAAGAATAACACTGTATTAGAGTGTTGGGTTAACTGCTGTAGGGATTTACATCAGCAGAAAAAGTAATTTATTTACATGATCAAGGCACAATGATATAATTTAAGAGTAATTTTCACAAGGATAATGTCAATAAAAATTTCTTTCAGCCTTACATCCTAAATTATTAGGTTTTTCCGAGTCTGAATAATAGTATCTAAAAATATAAATTTCCAAAATAAACAAAAACAACCTCTGAAGGACACTGCAAGAATCAAGAACAAAATGTGTACGAAGAATTTTTTTCCATCGAACAAAACTAGAATAATGTCTCTTTAAATCTTTTTTTAGATGTTAAACTTAGATCTAACTTTCTGCTCTTTTACAACTGCAGAAACTTGTTTGAAACAATTTAGTTATTTATATTTAAAGTCTAATTGAACACTAAAAAATTATTTAAGACACAACAGCAGCCCAATAAATAATTATAGGCATGAAAAGGATTCAGGTTAAAAAAATTGGATACTAAAAAAAGATATTGATTTGAATTAAATTCAGCAGTTCCAAATCAGAAGAAAAGCAAGATGCTCCTTTTTGAAAAGAGAAATCTTAAATTCCAACAAGATTTAAACGAGACTAACAAGCAAAGGTATTGTAACTAGAAAAAACGTAACATTAACAGCATGAAGATTAAGTGAAAAAGACATTATCAAGTTTACTTTTAAGATACATACAAGGGTATACATGTTATCAATTTATCACTGGAGTGTTCAGGAAAAAACTTTCAAGCCTTGGATAGAACATCATAATAACCATTTCTTCAATGACCAATATCATAGAATACAGCTAATTTTGTATGTAGTAGTAATCCTTGGTTATTCAAACCTGCTAGTGCCAAAACACTGAAAATGAAATGCTTTAAATGAATAACCAAGCACATGTGCCATCAAACTTATTTAAATTACACAACTTGACCATTCTGAATTTCCCTAACAACACTTAAGTCTAGACTTAAAATGAAGTCTATAATCCAGAGCAAACTATAAACCTGTTCATAATGGTATGGCGGATTCTTCAACACAACAACATTTTGGAAACAAATCATAGACTTCCTTTCTATTTACAGTTTATTCTGAATATTCTGCAAACAGGCCTATCAATTACAACCATATGTAATGATTTCCATCATGAAACTACATCACAGCCGAGTGTATTATAATAAATACACTGTCGTTTTGTTATGAAAATAAAGCACTCTGATTGATCAGATAGCTGTCCACAACTGTACAGTATAAGCTGCTTCATTCAGACAGCCTTCATCACAGTCAACAAGTCCTTCCCTCATACTGATGAGAGAAATCTGTTTTGGTGTGATGTGTCATCTATCAGTGGAAAGTATGTACACCATTTCCTTTTCATTTGCTAAAGATCACATATTTCCAAAGTACATGCATGTGTATTCTGACTAAAAAATATTTATATACACTACTATTTCATATAAAGGAATTCCTCTAAGTCCGTTTTTCAACAATGAGAACAGCTGTGAATAATGGTAAATCCCGTATCAAATAGAAGTTCTGATGAAATGATGTTAATTAACCCATAAATCATCTAGTTAACACATGCCATGTGCAGTACATGCATGCCTCCATGCATGCATAATAAAAATGATTGTTCCATAGAAGTATCTGCTTATGTAAGTCCTTGAACACAACCTGCACAAAATCTTTTTTCATGGATTGAAGAAAGAAAGAAAAAAGTTGTTAACCACTGAATGAATTACTTAAAGCGCATGGCACATCCTACACACGTGGCATTGCAATGTCTGCATATGGTGTGCTGTCTGAGTCTATCAGCTGGATAGGCTTCCGACTTCTGGGCTTGTCGTCAAATTGTAAATCTACATATGTCAGCTGACCATCTGTCTTCACTTTGGAGTCTGAACTGTCATACGACTGTAAGAAGATTATCAAAAGCATCTTGAATAAACAATCAAATTATATGTCATAAAATGAAACAAAATTATTTCTGAGTTTATAATTTTCCACAATTGGTTCAAGAAGATTCCCTCAAATAGACTGACCATCTACTGAATTTCCATGAATTCAAGACCATTTTTTCCTTCTCTGATATTCTTTAGTAATAGCAATGTTTTTCAAATTAGCTGGGCATTGGCAACATTTTCATAGAGGATGGTCATGGCATTAGTTACAACCAATTCTTCTAGTGGAAACACCATGTAGATATATGATCTACTGTTTTTCTTGTAACAATATCAAAATTTTTAAGATGGCTACCTTGGTGGCTATATTGGACAACAAACTGGTACCATGTAGGACCAACTAGACATTGTTAGAAAGCATACTATTGATATGAACAGCCATCTAGGAGTAGAAGCCGTAACAAATATTTCATTGTAGTCACCACCATACTACATCCGAAAACATACAGTAAATATGAAAAATTCCGTAAGTCATCATTTAGAAAAAACTCCATAATGATATGACCATACATTCTGGTTCACATGTGATAAATAATATGCCAATAGCTGGGAAATAAAATATCTTGCTCTGATTCATAGCAAAATATTTTATATCCATTTTTTGGAGAAAAGTTAATCTTGAATTCAAATAAAATAGCTCACAACAAAATTGCAGCTCCCTACAAACATATTAAATTATCAATACCTTATAATAAATGAATCTGCTACGTCTATGTAAAATGTTGCACATGTTGTCATCTAACAATTGTATCTAAAGAGGGATGATTAAGCTTTCACCATAGCTGATACTCAGTGAGAGACATTGTGCTATCATTAAAGTTCTAACTGATCAAAATATAAGTGCTGGCACTGATGCATACAATTGACATGCTTTACTATTGATATGACAGGAAAATAAATTGTGGGTAGGATGCTAAAGCCCAGACAAGATCTTTATCAGAGACGGCCAGCAAATAATAAATCACACTTAGTCAACAAATGAGAAACAAATGTGGTGGATTTTGAGAAAATATGTAAAATTAAAACAAAAACAAATTGCTCTCCTGAAAATCATTGGATGATTCACCTTCTTACAATAGAATAATGTTTTTACCACATAAACATGTGTAGATAATTAACCAAACAATAAATTTTATTAAAAATGCTAATTTTTCCAAAAGTTAGATTTGGCCTAAATATCTTTAACAAGATTCCATTTTGCCACCACAATGGCACACCCGACACATGCCAAACATGTGATAAAATCATCATAAATTTTATTATATTTGTAATATTTAAATTTGACTTTCATCTGTTTTTCAAAAATCATTATTTTTTAAATGATTTGTCACAAAAATGAAATAAGACTACTGAGATGTTTCCTTACATTCCTTACTGGCAGAACCAACCAAGCATTGGTGCAATGAAAAAGTATGACAGTATGTACCAACTGAAAAAATACTGCAGGTTAATGGTATACCAGTAATACTGTACATCTTTAAGGCCAAATATGGAAACTTTATAATATGGCTGCCACAGTGACCATAAATCAACACTAGGTTGGCATATTTTCATCTAGGACATTTTCATTTAAGACCAACTAAAACATTGTAAGTTATTTAAGTTAAATGTTGATGTGACCATCCAGTAGAGAGGATTGTTTTTGTTGTGATGGGTTTAAATCCACTTTTAGCATATGATAGGCTATACATGTCAGACTGTATATTTAGTGGGAGAAGAACCTGGGACAACACCAGAAAGAGACAATGAGCAATGGGAAGCTAGTGGCAAGCTTTCTCACATACCCATTTTTTCTTACATACCCATTTGTTCTCACATACCCATTTGTTCTCACATATCCATTTTTTTCTACATACCCATTTTTTCCTACAAACCCCTTTTTGGGCAAGATTGAGACTCAAAACCAAAATTGCAAAATGGAAAAAACTAGAATACCTGTTACTTGATGCATTTTCACCAGGTCAAAAACTAGTAAGAATCATAAAATTCAACTTAGTAAAATTCAACAATTCTTTAAACTTACATTATTCAGGCTGGTATTTTGCATGTGATTGTTTTGATTTTTCCTCCATTTATCATCATTTGTAACAAGGTCTGGTCGGTTTCCAGTGAAAACAAGGTCTCGGTTGCTGAAAATAAAATGTATTTCCTCGCTTTATTATACACCATGCTGGCAATACCTCCCCACATAATTTTGTTTCTGCCTCCACTTTTCAAATATTTTCCAAATCCTGCTGGAAAATTTTAGATATCTACTGTATTTTAGACTATATGGAAAGTTTCATTAAAGGCAATTTTTACTTTTGAAAGTGATTCCACACACTAAATATGTGCGGAGATTAAAAAATGGGAATGTGATGTCATTTGATATTTGACAACAGACCAGAATTAATCTAATTAAGTTAAACAAATTCAAAAAAACTTACATTTTTTAGACAAAATATTATCTTTATGATAAAAACTTAAAAAATAGTGTACCTGACCATGCAATATTTAAAGATTTTACCCTTTTTTCTTTACATAAATTAATTTAAAAAATACTTTGGAGGAATATTTCAGTATTGACTTATTTCCATCTTGTTTTAGAGTGGTATATGTTTACTTTTTTTTCAAAGAGGTTTCTACCCATAACAATTTTAACTATAAATTTTACTTGGCACTACTGAGCACACACACACACACACACACACACACACACACACACACACACACACACACACACACACACACACACACACACACACACACACACATACACACACACAGTATCATAACTCATAAAATTGTCATGTTGCAAATATACCATTATCAAACCCAGTGATACCAAAATACAATTATTTTTAAAAAAAGAAACAGTAAATTAAGTCTTGGTGAATAAGCCTGAAATTATTCTGCATTATCAGTTTACAACATATAGCATATTTTAGCTTGCAATTAATGCATTCAAGAGACCAATATCAAAGCTTAAAATAATCGTCTCCTAATAAAGAACACAATGTGTATTGTGTTTAAAGTATTCTTCATTAATTTTCAATTTGAGCTAATATGAATAAAAAAGACTCACTTTCTTGGTTTTTCTGCAGGCTCTGAAAAAGAAAAGTTCAAAAAACAGTAATATATGGCAGAATACTTAACTTGAGACTTATATAATAGTAAGTTAGTCTCAGTAACAACTTATATGCAGATAAAACTATCATAATGGCTGACCAAGCGGTTTCTAAAATTTCATCCATTCCACCAAAATTTGTATCGACATATGTAGATATTTTATCTGTGTGAAACTAACATTAGTCATAAGTAGAAGACAAGAGTAGATAGACTAAAGTCTCTAGGGACTAAGAAGAGTCTAAAGTGTATCAACAATATTCAGAAATTTGGGTCAAATTTTCACCAGAATATTTGACCCAATTGTATTCAATGGGATTTATTTTAGCTTGAATTTTGACAAAAATGTGAGTGGTGTTGGGGCATGTGAGAATCTGCAAGGATAGTGACTGGTTTCCTAAATACAATTAAGTTAACATGATTTGACAACTAACTGTAAATATATCACCAACATGATTTGATAGCTACACTGGAAATATGAATAAACATGGTTTCACATATATCATTAAAACTTAAAAAGAACATTTAAATTGGTTTAGTATAAAACTAAATTGTATAAGACATGTTTTCATTTATTTGGGTGTATTTAATTTTTTTTAATATTAGAGAGTGGGTAGATTATTATTAGATATATGCATATTCTGAATGCACATGACATAATTATTTAGCAACAATATAAGTATATATTTTTAAAGTTGTTAATTAATCAAACTTTCCAATGCCTATCTCCACTTCCTCGTCAATATAAACATTATATATGACCATTTTAATTGCACGGCTGTAAAAAGAAAATTTTGTTTTCTTTGTTAGTAACTAACAGTCAAGTTTTAGAGTAGGTTCTGTCGTTCAGGAGTAATATCTGAATATTTAATTACTTGGTGTTGAGAATCAAAGCTAAACTGGCATGTAATCATGGTCAATGACTATTCCTTTCTACGTGTTCCTATTTTATCACATACAATTTTATACTATTGAGAATAACAATATACCATATTTACCATATATGTTGGGATACCATCAAATAATTATTTTATTTCCTGCCCCAGAACTTATGGCAAAATGTTTTTGACTTAGGTCATATCCCAAGACTTAAGAAACAAATTGAATTGCATCGATGACCCAGCGTGGCCCAGGTTTAGAACAGAACAAAAATCACATTATCAATTCATGAAGGCCAGAAAAGAAACATAATTTCGCCTACAATATGATCATTACCATGGATGGAATTCTAGTTAATTTTGATCACATTCCTGGATGGACTGAGAAAAAGATGGAGGTAAAATGTGTGAGAATGAGCAATAATAAAGCAGACTAGTTAAAAATATGACTTTAGTCCTTGCAATTTCTGCCTTAGTTGACGTCTTGCCTCTAGCAGTAATTCACGGTATGAGAAAGCTTTTCATGTATCAAAATAATGGATCATATGTGAGCAGGAGAAGGGTTGTATTGATGACAATTAGCTGCTGCAGTGGATTAAAGAGATTTATCTCAATTTTAGTTTAAGTGCAATTCCTGACATGTAATTTTCGAATGATTTACCAGATGTCCCACAACTTATGACTTAAAAAAAAACAGCACAGTGCACAATTTTTTTATTATATTTTAATTTAATTTATTAGGTTTTCTGAAAATAAAGAAAAAATGTAACATTGCTCCAAATATGTTCCAAATCATAACATGAGTAATAGCAACTGGTATTATTAGACTCATTCTCTGCTGGCTAAAAAGAATTTCCAGGAATTCAGTTAAGACTCTTTCCTCCTTTTAGATGCAGGGTGTTAAAGCCGTTTTGTTGATATGACTTTCCATTTATGACTAATAGTGATAACAGGATTCTCAGGATTATTGGCTTTTTACTAAACTGGCACTATTTTCATTAAGGACCAGCAAGACAGCATAAGAAGTCTTTTGTGAAAATTCAATAGATGTAAGACCCGTAACAGAGAACGCTTTATACCACTCGGACACTCAGGGCACACAGACTTCACAAGTAATCATCTAGTGAATACACAAGATTGATATGACTATCATTCCTGGAGAGGGAGAGATAACAAGATTTTGAGGATGGTCATCCAAGCAGCACCACATTCATTCAGGGACACTAGTTCTGAGATGTAATCATCACAACCTTCCAATTAAGTCTAGTTGTAGCAATAGCAAACTTGAGCTAATGGTTGGACAGATAAAAGAACAACCAACCAAGCCATCCAAAAAAGTTATTCATAAAATTCTAACAAAAGAACAAGTATATAAATAAAAGTCCATGTGTTTATATTCTGATGTATATGTATGAAGACTATTCAAGTTTACTTAAGTTTGTATATGTACTTAGAATTGTCACTCTATGTGACAATTATTCCATTTGTAACCTTGCAAACAAAATCTATAAAATGGAAAATACAAGAAACATAATATTTTGTTCCAATTAACTTAAATGTCATCCCAATGCATTCACAAAATAAGTTTGGCTTACAAAAAATATTGACATGGATGCTTTTCAGAGTCTGTTTAAGTCGTTTTAGCAGTTGCGGTATTCACAATCTGTGTACTTACTTATCTGCTGAATTATGAAATACTTTTGTTTTGCCATGCTAGTAAAATAACTCATATAGCGCTAGTGTTTTATATATTTTTACCAGACCGCAATGTATAATATCTTCTATTAAATTGCACACTGTGGACATATGAAAAACGTTAAACTACCCGATTTCAACCACTTACCTTCAATTTCTTGCTTCTTTCTCTTCTTTAAACAGACAATCACAATAATAATTGCAACGATAACCACCACACCACCAATTACAATTCCAATGATCATCCCAGTTGTGGAATCTGAAGGATAGCAACAACAAAAAATTTGATTAAAACTCCATTTACAAACGTACTTCATTGGTAATCAGCATAAACTAAGATTTTCTATCGGATAATGTCCCAACAGACCAGACAATATGACTGGTTTGATAAATTCTCACGTCAACAATAGTGTAAAAGATAAAAAAATATAAAGATACTAGATGATATATGAATAATATGGCTTTTCCTAATTACAAAGGGAAAGTAATTTTTCAAAGAGTTACTTCCCATGGAGTAATTAGCAGGACAAAAATAATTTTTCTTTTGTTAAAACTTTCATAGTGACTTGTCATACATTTAATAGTAAATACATGTACCTTCTACTATAGCAAATTTTGTATAAAGTTGAATCCTTTCGATTATACATATATACCACTTCCTCAATAAGCACGCCCTGATAATTCGTGAACCCATTTACAAAGTGAGGTCAAGCATGAATCACATTTTTTCAAGAAAAGAAAATATCAAAATATTGACCCCTATTTGTTGAACATGGAGAAGCTCAAGACCAAAATTGGTAATGGAAACTTTGATATATCACTCATGTTTTCATAGATAGGATCTGGAAATTTTAATGTAATGCTTTGTGGAGGCAGTACTTGAATAAATAAATACCAATTATATAAAATAATTTATCAATTGAAATTTGTTTTCTAGTTCTATCTTAAAGTTGATTTTAAGTGTAATCATCATAAATGCTATCTGTACTCTTGTAGTTAAATGTAAAATGTGGCCATCTACCATAACAGCTACGTTGGCGAGTGTTTTTCTGATAATGTAATTAAATGCTGTCCGTGTTTTTATATCGGACTAGAGGAAGCATCTGTTGTATTGTTGCACAAATTAAAAGTGGGCGTCCTTTTCTAATATCACAGTAATTACATCCTTTGAAACAAAAACAAAAAAAGAGGTGCAATAAAAATTAAAAAAAAACCTAGATGCTTAATAACCAGCAGCCCTGGTCGTGTGTCGAGTAACTCATTCAAGTTGATCAATGGAACACTGTTATAAATGTCACTGTTTATGAATTCAAATTAAACTACCTTAAATTAACCTACTCATCCATGACTGTGTTTCAAGATAGCAATGCAACCATGTTAAATGTGTATTTCATAAAATAGAGCTTTTGTTTCACAAATACAGCCCATTGTGGGGAAAACGAATTTCAGAGAATTCCTGAATTCGCACAGAGATATCCTCAAGGATGCAAATAAGTTTCAATGCTGCTTATAATGAAATCATGTCATTAATATTTTACTCAATGAACTATTCAAAAACTGAGTTTCGTTGCAGATGATTGTCTCATGAAATGTAACTTGCATTAAAAAAAAAAAAAATAGAAATCTTGTCTGGTAATGTATCAATAGTCAGTCTGGTTCCCTGTTTTGGAGTATCCTTGTTTGCAAAAACTAAACACACCACTCCGAGAACCAGACTAAGCAACAAAACAAAAAGTTGTGATGCAATACACAAATGTTCTTGTGTACATTGTTGGTTGTTGAACTCAGCTGGAATCATGTTATCGATCTTTCAGATCTTGGAAATTTGAAAATAAATATAATTTAACCAGAATAACTAACAACTTCATGGGAAAAAGCTCTTTACTGACAATTATTCTCAATGTGAATATTAAACAAGGATTCAGTTATTAAACAGCCCAGTCCCCATCCCAACCCCTGCAGTTCCCTGGATGCTTAGCAGATGTTGTTTTGAAGGTAACCCGCATCCTCATTTATAATATGGTCTATGTTTTGGACCCTATTGTGTGCGAGTTCTCAAAGGAGAGGTGTAGTTTCATTGGTAATCATTAATTTTTAAGACTGGAAAATTAATGTCCAATGGAAAAGAATAATTTCTGAATAAAATGTTTATGACAAACATACCTCATATAACTTACAGATCTATAATTCCAAATAGCTAATAGTGATGCGAGGAAGAAATTAAGATTCAGCTGTAGGGGAGGATACATCTGCAATATATACTCACATACAAGTAAATTAAGCACCAGCAGATCTGTGTGTATGCTGACTGTAAGGAATCAAACAGCTGAATAAACAAAGACTCCTATGTGCCAATGCATGTAACTAAAGATCATGATCTGTTTGGTTTGCAGCTGGATCTATCTTGCATGCAAATATGTTTCAAGTACTAGTATCTTTTAAAGATCTGCATTACAAGTAATGAGACCAATGCTCCAAATAAATGTATTATGTAGGACATTGGTATCATGTATGTAAGTGGTGTTAAAATGACAGCTCAGAGGTACACAAGATTTACTGAGACTCAATATATTGTCAAGATGGAGTATGAAATTCACAGATCAAATAACAACCAATGCTTTGCATATTGTTTAAATTCAAATTTTTATTACCTGATTGTGCTCCAGTATTCCCGCTACCTGCAACTTCCCCAGGCTTCTTGGTCAATGGCACTGTAGTGGAGGAACGTGTAGTAGAAGTAGTAGAAGTAGTGGGGGGTGGGGTGGTAGTTGCCACTAAGAAAAAAACATGCAAGAGTATAGGTAATGCTGTAACAGTACAGCTCACATGCAACCATGCAACTCATAACCTGCCAACAGAAGTAAAACTGCAAATACATGCCCCATTTAAATGCTTTATTTGCAATGAATTTTTTTAAAACTACACTTCACTAATTTCAAACCAGACTTGAATTTTCAAGGCTATGACAATAAGCTGTGGAAAGCTGCATCAGAGCAATCTACAAAGTAATATAATTTTGTTGCATTTACAAAATAAATTTATGTGAACGTTACGTATCACTGCTTATTCCAACAAATAAATGGTATATAAGCAGATTTTTACCATTCTCTTTGTTAATGTTATTTTTTGCATGGCTATAACAGGCTGTCTGTCTGGCCGTCTGTGCATCTATCTGGATATAGAAAATGATGTAGCCATCAAGGCCATACACAGACAAAACCGCTAATTTGTAAACTTGTGGGCATGGTGGATCATTGAAGGGTGCATTTGGCTCAAACAAGTGTGGGCCAATCCAAGAATTTAGAAGAAATGGTTTATCAGTGAACACATTTGCAAGGTTTTACAAATACATTTGAATCATATGGCTGTACATAATGATAAGAGTCATATGTTTATTCCAATTTATTGTTGTTTCAACCGAGTACAATTTGAGTCATTTTGATTACATGAGATTATTTACATTTTATTTTAATTACATGAGATTATTTGAAATCTTATTTTCATTTTATGAGATTATTAGGATCTCACTTTCACTGCACGAAATTAAATGAGATTATTTTAATCTTACTCTCACTAAGTGAGATTCTATGAATCTTACCGTCATACACTGGAATATATGAATAATTATTGTTTCCTATTTGTGAATGTTTGGATAGAATAATTGAATGTGACATATGTTTAGAGCGAGAAAGAATCATTATATATGTAGAATATATATATATTTGTATTAATCCATTCCATAAATTTACATCTTTCATCAAATTGTGTTGTGTTGTCATTTGATCCAAGCATCATTTCAGGTCAAACATAAAAATGCATTTCCAGTCGCCCAACCTTCCTAGATTTTTGGTGCCAACCCAAGCACATTTTCCCCCACCCAGAGTAAAATAAAATCAAAAATTCCATAACAAACTTTTGACTTGTACATATGCATCAAACTGAAGCGGCTTAACCCAGTACTTGTAGTGCTTAGAACATTTTATATATATATATATATATATATATATATATATATATATATATATATATATATATATATATATATATATATATATATATATATATGAATCATTAAAATGTAAATGTTTAACAAAAATTAACTACCTATTACTCTTAATTTAAAAGCATTGCAATAGAAAACTCACATTTGGGTGTGGTGTCTTATTTAAATGAGGTCTCACTAAATGACTCACAAACAGGATAACCATAACGCATGATACATCTACTTACTATGCACTAGGTGCTTTTGATATTCTTTAACCAACAAAGTTAGGTTGAAATAACTCCCACAATTCAATTCAATGACCTGTCGATCTGTGTTGAACATTACACAGGAATCTAATCGCTGCTTACATGTAGGTTTGTTATCATCACATTATCATAAAATCCCCAAAACTAATTAGTTGCATGTATGATGCAAAGTTCAGTTTATTTTAAACAGAAAGAATTTACCAATATTCAATCACTTGCAAGTTGCTAATGATGCACTAACAGATTCCTTTTCATGTGGTTTAAAAGTTCAGAAATACTTGTAAGATACACTATTTCAGATAAAAGTCTGATCTGAAGTTTATGTAACAAGTTCATTTTTTCCGGTCATTGTAGCTCCTTTTTCAGACTTGTACCTTATACTTTGAATATATTGTCATTCATGTGGGCTAATTTCAGTGATATCTGTTGCAAACAGTAAACACCAAATCTACGGAATACAATTTGTTTTTGAGATATATCATGTTACTGAGGTACCAATGTACAATATTGTTTGTACAAACGCCAAATAACAGGATGCCATCCGAATTAAGTTCCAGAAGAAGAAAAAATTCCAACCATTTCACTTTTCAGATTCTTAATTGTGTAAATTAATTTTTTCTTTTATATTTTTGCCAATTGATAAAGAGTTTTAAAAAGTGGGAAGTTTTCTATTTGAAATGATATCTTTGGTTACAAATTATCACTGCAGCCAATTTGACGCCTACTCAATTTACATTTCTAAAGATATGAACTAAACATGTATCTTATAAAACAGCATCATTACCCAATGAAAGCAATGGTATATCTGTTGTGATGCAATTTATATTTGTTCATTTCTATATCCTGCCTTCAGTATTTAACTCATACAGCCTAGTTTTGTTTATCCAGCACTTATCAGATAATCATTTAATTGACACATATGGAAACAATTTATATCATCATTTACAAATTATATACATTTACATTTATCAAATATATCTTGTTACAGTAATTTATGATGGGTAAATAGAATTATATCTTTTTATTTTTATAATCTGAATTCTGATTTACTGTGCCTTTCTAAGTCTCACAATTTCTCATAGCACTGTTGGTGCATTATGTACTATTATTTTCATGTGTCCCTTTAACATGGTGTATGCCCTCAGACGTGGAGTGAGGGAAACTGTGTCCCTTGCACTTGAGATCCTATGTGCAAACATACTGTGTTATTATTGGTATGTATTGCAAACTATCCACACAGCTGTTCCAAATTGATTATGAAAGGAATACATAACCACTGATACAAAAATGTGGATATTTCTTGCTGACATGCCAGCCCTTCAACAATACACATACACTGGAGAATCTGAATTTTTCTTTTTCTTAAATGCACTTCAAAACAAAGCAAAGCTTATAAAAGATCAAAATGACTTCCAGTAAGAAAAGAGGTAAAATTCCAGTTCCAGTCCCACAGCATCTGTTACAGACACACACCCTTTCTTTGTTGACAACCAACATAAACTGAGGTCACAATGTTGTCCTAATACAGCAGAATCATCCCTGTGTGTATCATTTTAATCAAATCTTTGAATAAAGCAGTCAGATGACACAAGTGAATAAACTAAACTTCACTTTATACTACACATGCCTGATGACAAGTACCTGCTTGGTTACAAGACCCCAACCCCCTTTTAGAAAAGCCTAAATTATATTATGCCATCAAGTCAAATTTTCATGCCTCAGATTTAAAACAATTAATAAAATTTATGTCTAATCTTAAGACCTCTATTTACTGAGATTACTGCAAATCACAATTTTTCATCATGAGGTATCGATTTTTTTAGTTCCTACAGACAATAAATTTAAGGACATAAAAGTGATTTATTTTCTCCTGTTGAAACAATATTTGCACCAAGCCTATGAATTTAAGTACTGATCAAAACTGTATTTTTTTAATAAAATTTGCAGTACATTACAGCAAAATCAAGTTCGCGTGAAGTCAGAATTATATTTCAGGCATAGCTTATGCTTCATGTCCAGACCTAAGAGCTGTTGAGAAAATCCAAGCTGTACCTGTGATAGATGTTAGGATGAAGACATGCTGTGAGTATTATCAAAAATAGCAAATAAAAGACTATAATCACAACTAAACCCAAATGTCTCTATAGTTACAATTTTCTTAACATAAAATCAATACCTGATCCAACCTTGTACCTGACTACTCCCAATACCTGAACCAACCTTGTACCCGACTACTCCCAAAAACCTTTACCATAAACTTGCAAGATAAAAATTACACGAGAATAATTTAATAGGAAGATTTATTATTTTTATTATTGTTACAATTTTTAAATGGAAGTTTTTCCTTCGTTACAGTGGGGTTACCAAGCTTAAGATGTCCACCATACAACATAGATAAGGACAGTTCCCAAAGGATAAGACAATAACGTAGTTAGTTAATCGTCTGATGTCATATGATATTATTTAATGTCAGTATAGGTCAACAGTGCCCATCAGAACAGTTACGATTTATGTTAACAAGCATAATTACATAAAGACAGGATGAATGAGAAGAGCAGACAAATGCCTGGGGTTTGGGGGCCACCAAGTCCTCGTGTCAGGATTTTAAATTAGCCCCATGTGACAAAAACCCCCCATTCAAATATCAACTTAACAATTCTAAGTCGAATATCCAACTTTTTCAGAGACTTAGCTGACATTCCCAACTATCATTTCCACAATCTGATCACATATCACTATATCCACTATATAGTTTGTGATTTTTCCAAACACTGTTCTGACATTAAATATATGAAACAGTTGATTCTTTTGGACAAACGTGCTTAGAATTTGGAGGAGGCTGTTTTGTGGGTTTAATGCCACTGTTCAATGCACGACGGGCTATACATGGCAGCCAGTATATTTGGTGGAGGAAGAACATGGAAAGAACTATAGACCACAGGAAGCTACAGGCAAGATTTCACACATAACCATTTTGGTTGAGCTAAAACTTGAACTTGGAGGTGAGATATGGGAATGATTATTAAATGAGTGCCCAAGATCACTGTTATCCAGCTAGTTCCCCATCCAGCTAGGTCCCCACTTTGAAATGCAAATAGCTTTTAATATGTCTAAGTGTGCTAAATCAGACCGAAACACAAGTTAGTTTTTATTGCAAACTCAAGACCTAGGTTTTGGGTTTACTCGTAAGCAATATGTACTTTTGACAGTAATGTGTCTGTCCCTTGTAACAATCCCTGCCCTACAGTTATCAAATTTGTACAATCTCAGAAGTTACCTATTCAGCGTGGAAGAAAGCACAATTCTTTCATTTCTCTGTATAGCATCCTGCAGTCAGGGAGAATACATACTGTCATAAAATACTCCACAGAAGTCAGTTGAATTAAGTTAAGAATTTTTCATGTCATGTACAAAGAAACATAACTATGATGCAATGAATAGCATATATAAGTAATAAAGTCTAGTAATGAATGCAAGATTAGATTTTGCCCTAATGCTGATCATGTAATATAGATTTAGAATACGTATATACAAGTATTACAATGAAATATATGTATATAAGAAATACAGAAAATTGAATACTGTGGGTAAAAGATTTGGTTAAAATTTATAAATATTCTGCTACAGATTAAAATAGATATATACATGTATTCAGATGAAAGATGAAAGTACATGACAAAAATTGAAAATTTAAGAGTACAGTGTAAAAATAAATATTTTGCTACTGAAAAGACAATGTGACTACTGATGAACGCAGAGGCAACAAAAAGTTAGGTGTACATGCAATACACGTGTACAGCTTGTTTGATTCAACCGAATATCAACTAAGAATCATTAACAATTTAGTGGCAACTTTCAAATCATAACTACCTGTGACATTTCTATCTGATTCAACCGAATATCAATTCAGAATCATTAATAATTTAGTGGCAACTTTCAAATCATAACTATCTGTGACATTCCTATTTATGGCAAAATAAATGCAGTAATTTGATCCTCTTCACATGTTTGGTAAATGTAATTGCAACATGTTAAACGCAACTAATTATTATCTTCAATGAAGATGCTTTTAATAGTTATTCACTCAAAATGTCATCCACATATGATTAATAGCCAAGACTTAGTTTATGGTAAAGTATCCTCAACCTGCCATGGTTTGTTTTCTTGACATCAATGTTAATAGTTGCATTATATTATTTTGAAAATTTATTTTTTGTTGGAAAATGTTTATAAATCTCAATCCTAAACAGGCTAATGTTACTCCAATTGTGTCAAAATGTGTCCATTTCAGTAAGTCGGCCATGGTACTTGCACAATAAAAAAACGGCCATGTTAATTAAGATTGAAAATGTGTCAATTAGGCCAAGGTGTAGAAATTGATTGTCTCTGTATTATTATTTGAATCTGTAGTGTATTTCAAAACTTTGAAATGCACATTGACTGCAACAAAACAATTATAAATAATCAAGACAAAGCATCACCCCCAACACGAGATAAAGAAAGGAAGAATTTTTGCTATTTTAAAAACTTACTTTCAAACACAAATTGTGATATATATATATATATATATATATATATATATATATATATATATATATATATATAAATATATTGAAATATATGCTGAATTTTTCTATTTTTTGTTACATCAAAATGAATTACTCTTTAATAACATAATACAATAAGAATTTTATACTACAGTGGAACCCCGCTATAACGCGATGATCGGGGTCCATAAAATCGGATCGCGTTAAAAGCGGGGTCGCGTTAATGCGGGGTTTTACAATATTTAACTTTTTCCGAGAACATATACGTGTATACATGTACAATGATCAAAAGTCGGCTTATCATCAGATGAATATTAACTGGAATGCATTAATTAAGATATATTCAAAATAATCGATGGCTAATATATTTATAGGTTATTACTGTGCATTAAAAACATTTACTAATTTTTATTTGTTTGAACGATAATACAGATTGACCGATAATACCAGACTATCGCTATATCATGAAAAGTGTATCAACATCGTATGCTACGGTGCCGTCGTGGCATGCAGTTCATCCATAATGGATGTAATTTCATTGAAAATCGTACAGATTTAAAATATTCAATAATTTTGTAATTCGTCGTGTAAAATATAGGATGAACAAAACATTGAAACCATTTACTTGCCGTCTGATATCATACGGTCATTGCATGCAGCTATTCCCGGGTCTACATACGGTGTCTGTACAAATTTCATACCGCTAAAATTTTATCATATGCGACAACTGCAAGAATAATTAACAATCAACGCATGATTTCAGCGTGCAAATAACTTTTATTTCAGATTTTGTGAACATCAAAAGAAACATGTGAAAACTGCTAAATTAATCGTTGCGCAAAGTGCAAAGTCAGTGTGGTTCCAAATTTAAATTTCATCATTTCTTGAAAAATATATCCAATGACGTTTGCTTCTTTGCTCTAGGGCATACAGTTTCTCTTTAGCAGAAAACGACTTGCGTTTTTGAACTTGCTTTTCCATAATAGTAAAATATTTTTTTATGTAAGCAAACAACGTACATGTACACAGATAAAGCTCGATAACTAAGTAATGAAGGCCTGCAATGGTTACGAATCACTTTTTATATAAAACAAAATTAAGCTGAACGGATGTACAATTTCATACCCTTTTAATTTACAGATAATAAAGTGGATACTATTTACTTTCAACTGTTTGTTGTTTGATCACACCGCCAAGCACAGCATACATGTTGGCGGCTTTCGTCCTTTGATGTTTATTAAATTGTGCGACTCTTGTATCAACCACAGCTTTGTCTGCTGCTTGGCTGTGATTGCAGTTAAATAAGAAGCCCATGTCGGCTATTGTTTGAGCAACGACTGTATACGGAATTCATGGAAGACAATCACAAAGACGATTTACTGGCTTTACTCATGGGTCCGTAATAAGTAACACTTCCGATAATGTTTACTTCGGCTTAACAATTCAAAAACCTAATGAAACCAGTTTCCTCTTCTAGAGTAGAATACGGAGCTTCACCACAACCTGTTCAAATGAATAAATTTCAGAAGCCAAGCGTTGTACACACTATTTCTCGTACGTTATGTATATCGTATTATTTTAGAATTCATACACGATCATTTCTCCAAAATCACTTAAAGAACCTGAATAAATTGTTAAGTTCCGATCGTTTATTATTAAAAGTCATACGCGAATTCTTCCACCAAATTATAATAAACGTTTTACACACTATTTCTCGTACGTTTAACAAATATTTTCACGGTCCGATAAAAATACACGTAAATGAAATTCAAATTTCAGGAACCATGATCATATTATTTTAAAAGTCACAACTAATCTCATGCCCAAAATGAAGGTAATTTCTTTTTTTTTTTTTTTTTTTTTTTTTACTTTTCTTTAATTTTTTTTTCCATGTGTGAATGAATATACAAAATTTCGGGAGCCATGCTACGACCGCGTTATATCCGAATTCGCGTTATGGCGGGGCGCGTTATGGCGGGGTTCCACTGTATATAGTTTTTCATTGGATTTATTTTTTATAATATGATATTCTAGCATGATGATACAAATGAATGTTCTAGTAACCAATAGTTTACAATGTTTTTGCCATCTAGGGTTTTCTACTCATCAAAAGGAAACGAAAACTAACATGTGAAAAATGGTCTGGCTTGAACTGCTTATGGGTCACAAAGTTAGACATTTTCACTGTTTTCCTCAATATGAATTGTAGTAAATATTTTAAATCTTATTTCATCAAATATTTCTTAATCAGCACTTACTGTTCCTATGAATGAATGCATGGGACCCAGATGATGACATCAGGATCACAGAACAAGAATATGATGTCATCAGAATCATGGCATACAAATCAAGGATCAACACAAAGTCAGGATGGCATTAATAGCAAATAATGCAATTAAGAATACTTTTCAAGATATATCATCTTGTCACACCACAGAACATCAGTAGAAATCAGGTGAATACTTAGTTACAATTTGCAAATAAATTTAAAATATGTACTCACATTTATCGTTTGGAATTTTAAAAAATAGAAACAATTATTATTCCAAAATATTTTGATCAAGATCTGACATTTAATCTCTGCTAGGATCAAACTCCTGACAAAAAAAATTGTATTCATTTCCTACACATTGCTAAATCTCGACAATAACAATGTAAGATTATTATTTGACTTCCCTATAAGTAATCACATCATGAACAATATTTAGTAATGAACGAAAACTTGTGTTGTTATTCTTCTTCAAGAGAATTATATGGAACTGTGTTTAATTTTAAGTGACAAAACAAGCCATTGATATATTTTTTTCTGAGTCTAATATAGATTTTTATACCTAATGTTAACAGTATCAAGCAAGAGCATAGAAGTATTTTTTTTTAACAATTCACTGTTTTCCAGAAACAATGCACTCATTATCGTTAATGCCAATACACAATATAGCATTTCCAACCTGACCTTAGAAAAAATAACTGCAATAAAATGACATGGTAATTTATTTTAAATTTAGATTATTCAAAACTAAAGACAATCTTGCCTTACCAACTGTGATGTCAATACTACTGTTTGCTGTGTAATTCTGTCCACCCCATCCTGCATATGCCATACATGTGTACCTTCCTGTATGGTTCGTGGTTAGGTTGGTAAGACGAAGTTGGTATCCTGTTTTCACTGTTCCATCAGGCTGCGTCCAGACATAATTTGATGAAGGGTTGCTGTCAGCATTACATGTCAACAGCAGTTGTGCCAGACCTTCACTGTAGACTTGGCTATCAGGGTTACTTCCAATAGAGTCGATCCTGGGTACATCTTTTTTTTAAAAATAATCAAAATGTTTTGCATAAATTTCACATGGGCTTTGCATTTGAAATATGAATATATACTATTGTGTTCATAACAATGGACATGTGATCCAAAGTTAGATACCCATCAACTTATGCCTTACATACCATATACATGTTAACGTATTCTTCAACATTAACGAGTGTCTGAATAAGGACGTGTCATTTTTTGCAACGTATGCCCCTGAACCGCATTCATTACTGTATACCAACACCCCAGATTAAGCCAGAAGGGGTATCCTTCAGAAATTGTTATCTTGAGAATAATCTTTTCTTCATATGAACAGTCAAAAAATAAGGAATGTCTTAGCATTACATGGATGTGTCTACTCACAAAATATAGCTTTAGATTGGTTGTCAACTTAAGTTTCCCCAAGGATTAAAAAGAGTAGCTGACAATGATGTCTTGGTTTGAAAGGTCTTTAAGCATTCTTTGTGTATCCTTTCCAGGGATACATGAGACCAACCCAGAGAGGTAAAGTAACTCTTTCCTATGCATGTGAAATGACAGGAAATGAGATCTGATTTCTCAATACTGGATATAAGTACAAACTGAGTCCCTATGTACCAACATTAGGTCAGAAAAGTATTAGGGACTGTTTGTTGTCATTGCATAGCAGCCAGTTATCAAGTTATTGGATGAGTGGAATTTCACAGATGCTTTATGTGTACATCTGTAACTACCATACCTCTGTTGAAGACCAAATGAAAACCTGAAGTATTTCATGGGCAGAGGAAAGATCAGATTATGGAAATATTAAAAGCTGGTCTGTGTATAGTAACAGCAACCATACCTGACTGCCAATCAGCATCATTTGATAAGTCTGAAATGCCTCTCTACTATGGGGCTTTTATGTGAAATTCTGTAGAGATATTTTTGACAAAAGCCATCTAAACGTGTTTCTAATTTTAATGATGGTGACATTATTTAATAGTGAAATGGCATAATTCATTTTTAAAAAAGGAATAAACCTTAAGCAATAATAACTATAATGCTTTCAATCTCAACTATTTCAAATTGTACTAAGTTTCTTTGGTACACAATGTTTTCTAAGC
Source organism: Unio pictorum (assembly GCA_030141615.1). Taxonomy (NCBI): domain Eukaryota; kingdom Metazoa; phylum Mollusca; class Bivalvia; order Unionida; family Unionidae; genus Unio; species Unio pictorum. The sequence goes on from JARLTB010000113.1 coordinate 13,260,540, forward strand.
TATCACAATGGGAAAGGGCTTGCATTTGCATTATATTACAACTTTTGTGTCAAAAATGACCTCTGGATATATGTTTGTATTTTGTTTGTTTGCTTTTTAATGGTTTAATGCCATTTTTCAGCAAAATATAGGCTATACATGGCGGCCAGTATTTATGGTGGAGAAAGAAACCGGAAAACCCCCGGAAAGAACCACCGACCCACGAGAAGCTACTGGCAAGCTTTCTCACATAACTACATTAGCCGAATCTTAGACTCGAACCCACACAGACAGAGGTGAGATGGCAGTGATCCATAACGGATAGCGTTTATTCTTAGGTCTTAATATTGTATGGATATCAATAATATATGGACCATTCTGGCAATATTTGTGACCTTTATTGTTTTTATTAGGCAGGCTGATGCATAAACATTGTCCCTTATCTGCTATAATAAGGTCAATATGAAAACGCTGATTTAATAATATAATAACATTATCTTTTTCAAAAAACAAATAAACACTGAGAAAATGACACCAAGACAAAAGCCTATTCATCTTATAAAGATAGTTTCTCCTCTTCAAATGAAATTACATGAAAAATAAAATATTAAAAAGAGCTTCATATCATTTTATCATTTTCCGAGCTTTCACTTACAATATACATTGATAGGATCTGTTTGTATATTCCCATTTCCAGCTTCTGTCATTGATGTTTGCCAAACTGTGCACCTTATCACCATCTGGTTGTCTTCCTTGGTCAAAGTAAGGGTCAGATTTTCTGTTCTCACATAAGTGCAAGATCCTGCAACATTGGTTAGTGATACTGGCTTTATCCCATTTGTAATGGCTATCCCTGAAGCCTGACCCCCAACATATTTGTACCAAGAAAAATTTCCTTGAGGCTCACGGCCAACATTTCCAGTACAAGTGAAGGTCACATTCTGATTCTCTGCAAGGTTGTTTGATGGGGTGTATAGTAATGATTGATTCCCAAACATTGGTGTTGCTGAAAAATATAAGTACATCATTTTAGTTAAGAGAAAACTAAAAAATACAGGTGTGTTTGCAATCCATAAATTTGTTATGCACTGTATCAAGTCAAATGCCCTTCTTATGAGCATTATAAAACTCATTGATTCAAGACCAGAAACACACCTGAGGCATTATGTGGGTTTCAAACTCACAATTTCCAATGCCACTGACCATTGCAAAGATTAGCTAGGTAAGGTACCTGACATAAAATCACAATTATAAGTTGTCAAGAATATGCCGACCTTAATGCCTCAATACCTAGGTGACTATCATCAGGTATCAAATACAAGCTAGAGCAATTGCAATCATGCATCATGATTATACTGTAAACCCACAATCATGCCAGTATTAACCCAAACTCTTAGACAGTGACCCATAAGATATAATGCAAAGTCTGGCATGGCATGCCATAATTGCTTATATATATAATACTATTCTGAGGTAATAAAAGCATGACTTACATTCAACCATTTTGTTTAAGAAAAATGCTGAGCATGAAAACTTAAGTCTAACACTGTTTCCAGTAAATAAAGTTACATTACAACATATTATGGAATATAAAAAAATTAAAACTAACAAACACACAATTAAATTAAATAAACAAAGTTACTTCTCCACTTTTTTTGATCAACACTGTCATTTTGCTGGGCTGGCATGCCAAAATACAAACGAAATAATCACACTGCTAATGATCAAATAAAGAAGAACACAGTAGCACCAGACATTATATAATTTCATATCTTGTCTGCAGAAACTGTTGTTATTGAATACTGATAATCTAATGATAATTCAGGTATTAACAAGGTACACCAGCAATAAAAGTGACAAACATTGATGATGCTGAAAAAAATAAGTACATCGTTTTAGACCCTTTGTCATGTATATTTGATTTAATTTATATCTTATTTAATTTAATTGTGTGTTTGTTAGTTTTAATTTTTTTATATTCCATAATATGTTGTAATGTAATTTTATTTACTGGATTTGATATTTTCCAAAAATTCAGTTCAGTTTGACTTGTTTTTTGTAAACACTAATAATATAAACTTTGTATCTAATGCTGACCGAGTTCCTGACCTTGATTCAGAAATATCAGTGAGAACTGAAGTACAAAAAAACTTTGTTTTTAAAAATCTGTCTAAGAGCAAGATTTAAAATAGATTTTTTTAAAAAAAAAGTGAAATCAAGGCCATAATTTGAGTATGTGACAAATAACATTTATCAATTAGATTTATGCGGAGGATTGACCCAAATCTGTTTTGTGCCATAGCCAAATTTATTATTGATATTTTGAGTAAGAATAGCCATTATACTTAACACTGGAGAATTCCAAGTGTTTTATGTTAAGACTACTGTAGTTTTTGTGGCTAATTATTTGGATTTCAAGCATATATTTTTACCTGGAAATAATTGTGCTCTAAATTAATTCATGGACATGGACAGTTATCAAAATTAACGAAGAATTCAAGCTCAAAGATTATTTTCTGTCATTCAACAATGAACTGTTGACAATTCAGTATGATGCTAAGGAGAGTATACATCATAGCCTTCCATTTGGATTTCATCTCAAGTTTCATTAGACATTTTATTACTAGGACTTCTATTTTTTAATTCATGGATTATTCTTGGATTATTTTTGGATTTGATTCATAAAACAGCAAGTTCACAGTTATCTCAGACGTAGTTAAGAGACACCCATAAAATAAGTTTTCTTAAATCTATAATTATAAGCACACAACAATATACAAGGTCAAGGCTCCTCAGATATAACCACAATCTATAGTTGATAAAATCCATGAAGCAAGTACCAAACTATCAACCTGTTCACTGAATTCTAGCTAACAAAAATCTCTTCCAAATTTACTTGTTTATGTACAGGTAGGTGACTGTGCTTGCAAACTCGGTAAAGTAAAAAAATTTAAATAACCACTTAGCTTGAAGGTCATTAAGTCAGGGCTTCAAAATTCCTTCATAAAAAAACAGACTGGTGATCAAATCTGGATAATTTTTTCAGAACCAAACATTGTTGCAAAAGCGATTTTAGTGTAAATGCCATGACAATCTACCATTCATATAAAATAAGCAATTATAAGATTTTAAGACTGTCATCATGGTGAAAGCTCTAGGTAGACAGCACAGCTGCATAAAGCTTTAGAGTAAATGATCTTTGCATAATTTGAACACATTTATAATGTCTGCATTTTTAGTCAATTCACTGATATAAAATATCATTTCAGATATTCCTCCTTCCCTATTGTAAGTAGTAGTACTGTGTATATTTTATAATGGCACATTCCATTGTTACGAGTCTGTGCTCTTAAAATAAGTAAAATAAAATAGTGAAAAGCAACAAGCTAGGTAAAACTAAAAACCAATTTGTTTCCCTAGAATACAAAGTGAAAATGAGAAAAAGAACTTATTGCAAAAATCCCCAAATAATCATAGAATTACAAACATAAGTGCTAGTAATTAAAATTTGAGCAAACTTGAGTAGCAAGTCAAATTAATCATACACTGAAGGGGTTGAAGTGCCTGTGGTGGCCTGTATTGTGTTGTTGTACCAGCAGTCTTTTGTTAACACAGTAATATAATTCCTGGTTTGAATTCACTCAAAGTCCCAGTGAAAGTCTCTGTACAATAATATTATTTTTAATAATCAGTGAATTCAACAGTTTGAAGAAATAAATTCCAGTACAAATGAACTTCTGACACATCAATAAAACAAACTGATTCTGCTAGATCTTATGCAAGAATGAATTCTCTTTTCAATGACAAGATTATATAGTTCTTTAGCTGACCTCCGGTCACAATTAACATTTTCTATCAACAACAAAAACACATTAACTAACGGAAAGTAACCTTCTAGAAAGTTCCCAAAACTTAGACATATTCACTTCTATTAATAATGATCCCGATATTAAACCAGTACAAAGAACATTTTAGCTATGTATTTCAGTAAAATTCACAAAATATCCTTTCTGCATCAAAATTATGGTACTTCACCAGATTTCAGTGAAGTTTCAATGAGATTTTGCCGAAATTTCTAACAATATCAGTGAGAATTTGTGACTGAAATTTCACTGAAATTTTTCACAAAATTTCTGAAAATATCTTCGATTGAATTTCCTTTTGTAATATCACTGAAATTTCAATGAAATATATCAATACAATACATTACTATACTGATGTAAAAACAAACTTTTGTTCCATTTTAATATAATTTTTTTTTTGTTTCTTGTCCATTTTTAATGATTTTCAGCTAAATTGATATTTCCCATTTCTGACAGCTCTAATTTTATTGTTTATTATGGGAACAATAACTTCCTTCACAACTGTTCTATGTTTCATTTGTTTGTTTTGTTTTTGTTTAATTTGAATTGTATTTAACTGCACTTGATCAGACAATAGATTTTCCGTTTGTCGTACTGAGGGGAAAATTGGCTGATGCTTCATGCTTCATGTATGGACACCTGGAATAATGTCAATATGTATTATGTAAGATTACTTAATTGGGGAAGTTAGAGCAACATCATTCTAATATTGAAAGAACTAAATAATGCAACAAAAAAAAAGAAAACTTTTAAAACATGTTGGTATCGTCATCCTTTTAAGGGAAATAGCTATTATAATAATATTCTTCTAATTTGGGGCAAAGACATTAATATAATTTTATTTCTGAGCAACTGTTGTTTAAGTGTCTGAATTGTAAACCCGTGCTGATACATCAATACCTTCAAAATTAGTGTCAAGAAGCTTTTAAATATATTGCTGAACTCCCATTTTTTTCATTACACAACTAGACATCATTTAAAAAATCCACTGACAATATAACTTCTCCACAATAATTGCAGTACTAACTTGGAGATTATATTAGATTTCCATGTAGCACAATTTCATTTTCGACCATCTAAACATTTTCAGCTGTCTTGTAGTGGAAAAACCAGATCTGTACATTTAACCCTCCATTCAGATAACAAGCTGGGCTTATCAAATCCCAGGGGCCCACAAGTGACAGAGTGGTCTAAAGCACTCTCTGTTACTGATCACTGCCATCTCACGGCTGTCTTCATGGGTCGAGACTCTGATTCAGCCAATGTGGGCATGTGAGAAAGCTTGCCAGTAGCTTCTCATAGGTCAGTAGCTCTTTCCAAGGTTTTCCCCAGGTTCTTCCTCCAAAATTAATACGCCATGTATAGCCTATATTGTTCTGAAAAATGGCTTTAAATCCTACAACAACTGCTCAAACCACAAAGCCTGATGTCCTGGACTATTCATTTCTAGACAAGTAAAATCTGTGGTGCCAGTCCTGGAAAGTCAGTTTTTTTCTATTTCAAAACAAGTCAGGCAAACATACTTTAGTCACAATACCTCACTTTGTTTGACTATTTATGCCCTCTGGGCATTCACAATGCCTTAACATAACTTCTCTGCATTTATTTATTCATATTCTATCATACTAAAATAAGTGGTAGTAACTGTCAATGTGCATTCTACTATTGCTTGACTGCATATTGCGTTAAGTGACAAACTTATCAGCCAATCAAACAAAACATATCTAGTATGATTTATCATCAGTGTTTTCAACTACCTTGATTATTCAAAACTCAAATATTCGAGAGCAGACCACCCTTGATTTAAATCATTAAGCCAGTGCAATCAAATTTTATAAAGGCACTTTATCAACGTAAGTGTCCATATTATTTATGAACTGATTAAATGGCAGTAATGAGTCTTTAATTTTTTAATTGATTAAATACAGAGTATCTACTTCAATAAGCAATATTGCATCAAAGTGATTATGTTAATTAAGAAGTGGTCTGCCTTTGCATTTAAACAACAAAATGTACATTATGATCACTTATCTAAAAATAGTTGTCAAATAGTTTGGATCAAATAAGCTTACTCAATAATTTGTGCAAGGATCATCATAAGAAAGATCGAGAGAAGGACATTTCTTGTAAAACTTGCTGTATAAAATGTAAGGTTGCCACTCAGTCATGAAGTAACTATTAATCCAAAGAGAGACAAGCCAGACTAGGGTGGCAAAAAAATATCAAACAGGACACATCTAGGAGACAGTGATATTGCAGCTACATTGGGTTGATAATTACCCAATGCTTGAATTTTATGGACTCTAAAGGAAAAGTGCTTTGCAGCCATTGAAAACGGTATCCCAAACTGGCATAGGCTGATTCTCAACAAGTGCATTTGTCAATAAAACTGACAAATTCAGGATTTACATAATAAAGTCTCATGGCAGTTTGGACCTCACAAAGCCTGCAACACAGTATATGCATGACAACAGACAGCATATGATAACTGCAAGATGGCTGCCATGTATGGATGGTTCTAACAAAGCTCCACTCAATTCAATGAACTTGGTGTAAAAACTGGTGTTAAATATGCTAATACCTACTGCCATACTTCATACTGTGGATTTATGACAATATTAAGTTAACGTAAGTGAAATTTAATGTGCACATTTTTGTTTATTCAAGTAACTTTGGAAATCTGTTCAAAACAAGAGAGTTTAGGTTATCCAAGATGGCTACCAAAGTGGAAAATCTGAAATTGATAAACATATGGAAGTTTCTTTTTCAAAAGTTTTAGGATATGTGCTAGTCATATATAAGGATTTCATATACCTTCTATCACTGTTGTGAACAAGCTGAAAATCTCAGAATCATGGAGACATATTTAAATACCAGCCTTGTTGGTTCCTTACTCGATACACTCAGTCCCAACTTTTCTGCATCATTCTCTGGCTTTAGTATGTCAGATATACCTGAAGATCAGAGCCACATAGAAAATCCCATTCAGGAATGTCTTGTACAGAGTGAAAATGAAAACAATGGTACAGATGATGATTTGGAGTTATCCAATATGGCTGACATTTATCCAGAATTCAAACATAATAAATACAGTATCACTGTGCATAGAGATCCACAAAAGTTAGAGTTTGCAAAACAGATATTGGATTCCGAACCTTGCATGACTTCATGCAGTTCAAGTGTTCAGAATGGTATTATCTACAGAACACAAGAGAAAAAGACTGAGAGCTACATTGTATAAAACAACATGTGTATTGCACATACAGGGGCTGAACAGTTTCACATAAGATTATATTAAATGTAGACAGGATGTAAATAGCCATGCTAAAGGCAGTTGTATGCTGACATCTACACTAGATATTAGATGTAGTACCAAACATGAAATAGCTCCTAAAGTCTTTGACCTAGATGACTCAGGCAATAAAATTAACACCCCTGGAGAGTGTCAGGAAACTACATGCTCCATAAATCATGACAACAGCAGTGATGGCTTAAACCTTAATGATGTCTCCGTGTGTGGACATCAAACAACAATTAGGAATTGGGAGGCCCAAATTGAAGAATTAAAAGTACAGTTACAAGTTACATGCTATTAAGTCAGCACAGGAAGGATTGATGAGCAAGTAAACTCGTGTGAAATAGCAATTCAGGGAGACTCCCAAATAGCAACAATGTCAGATGCTCAGACGCAGACAATCCCAATACCAGCCAAGAGAAAATGTAAAATGCATTTAAATGTACAAGGTATAGTGGGAAAAATAGACCAGATTAAGTTAATGTTGTTTCCTAAGGAAAATAATATACATATTTTAGGACTCCCTGAAACTAAATTAAATGCTAACCACAATGATAATCTATTTCACTGTCAAGGCTACAATAAACCATTACGCAGGGAGAGAGACACAGCGGGGAGAGGTCTTGTTGTATACATTAGAGAAGATGTAAATGCAGAAAGGCGACTTGACTTGAAATTGAGAGTATCTGGGTGGAAAATTCTCAAAATAATGCCAAATGATTCCTAATCGGTTTCATTTATAGACCACCTTCCTCCAGAGCAATCTGGAATGATAATTTTTTGAAAGAATTGGAAAATGTTCTTGCACAGGAGAAAGAAACATATATACTCGGCGATATAAATAAGGACCTTCTCAACACTCAAAAAAGGGACAACTGGATGGAATTTATTGAATCATTAGGCCTAGTCCAGATGGTAAATGAGCCCACAAGGGTAACAGAAAAATCAAGCACTCTTATTGATCACATTTATACTAACCTACCAGGCAATGTGGCTTGTGTTAATGTACCAAATGTTGGTCTTAGTGACCACTATCCTACTTTTTTTGACACGAAAGGTTAAATGCCAGAGAAATAAGAAAAACACACACAAAACGATCACTTACAGATCGTTCAAACATTTTAGTGAAGAACAGTTTCTTGATGACCGATATAAAGTTCCATGGAATATGATCCAAAATTTGGATGACACAGATGAAGTTCTGAGAGTGTGGACTGACTTATTTATGGATGTAGTCTCTAAGCATGCACTACTGAAAGTACATCGAGTAAAGAATGAAATCCAACCTAATTGGCTTACTACTGAAATACTAGATGCCATGAAAACAGGAGACCAATTCAAGGCTAGGGAAAACCATGCAACCATGGAGAAATAAAATAACAAGTACGATTAAAAAAGGTAAAAAGTCGTATTATCAGTCATTGCTTGAAAACAAAAAGAGCAACACAAACTCCATTTGAAAGGTCTTCAATGAACTCACTGGAGGAACACACAACAATCAGACAAATAAATTTCACTTACTTTTATATATAGTCACTGATGAAACTGACATTGCAAATGTTTTCAATGCTTTTTTTTTCACAAACATTACCACAAAGTTAAAAGAACCAGTGATAAAAAAAAACAACTTTAATGAACTGAAAAAGTTCTGCAGCAGCAAATTCTCTACGGAAGTATGTTTCTCTATCCCACCAGTATCAAGAATATCAAGAAACTTTGTTAAAAAATGTCTCAGTGAATTTGATACCAAGAAAGCTACATTAGATAATAGTCATATTTGATAATCCGAAGTCACAAAGATACACGACTACATTGACAATGGTACTATTTTTGAGAATATCAAAATGACTGTGACCAAGAATTTAAAACATGCAAATTGATTTGACTAACAGCTTTTGTGTGATTAATTATGCAAAAATGGGTTCAGGATGGAGGTATGGACAAGAGAATATATACCAGACAAACAACAACAAAACAATGTACTGCCCCTTTATGCAATTGCAATGGATAGATACAAACCCTCTGGCTTTCATAATACATACCTGTGACCACAATTCTGGTATCGCTGCTATTTTTCTCATTTCCTTGTCCTCTTGCAAACCACAATTCACACTGGTAGTCAGCTTCATCTGTACACTGTATAGAACTAAACTGAAGCATGGCTTTTCGGTTAGTTTTTGTAGGATTTGTTAATACAGTTCTTCCCATAAGATCGGATCCACTTGGGTAGTATGATCCATTTGACTGATCCTCATAATATGAAACTACTGGATAAAAGCTTGAATCATCAGCACGTTTTCTTTTCAGATCAATAGTTAAGACACGCCCAGTCTCTGTTAGATTATAGTCACAAACTAACGATAATGAATTGTTCCCAAGTTGTCCCTTTTCAGCAGATTTACTTAATGTGACCGTTTGTGACCTTACACCTGAAAAATAAATATAATTTATCATATAGCTATATCAATATTAGTTACAGTTAATAATAATAATAATAATAATAATAATAATAATAATAATAATAATAGTATGACTTTGTATAATCCCTAATCTTTATTCTCTAAGTGCTTTACATCAATAATGATATGATTACAGAAAACATTTAAGTATATTACTTGTGCCATACATGGATTTTTCTATTCATCTTAAATAGCATCGCAATGACTTCTGAAAAAAAAGTTGAAACCTATTATAATTGTTGCATCTAAATATGTGACCAGATTGCAACTCTATCAACAGTAAAACATAAAAAAAATCAAGAGACGAATGATTCCAGCTGAATATTCAATTGCTACATTTTTTATTTCTTCTCGTTTTATGATAAGGAAACCATAGCCACTGCTTCCTTCTCAGTTCGAAATGTTATCCACAGGAAAATAGTTGAATTTTCCACTGAAGTTGGTGAATGTGGACACAGGGGCAAGGATTTTAGTTTCCATTATGAAAAGTGTATAATCCACTAGATCTGGTGAATGTTCCCTAAGCCTATCTATTGTATCTAGTGTACTCCTTCATGGACTTTACTGCAACCAAGGTGGGGCTGTGGAGTTGACACACACAAAAAAACCTGGGAGAAACCACTATTTTGTAATCCAGATGACAGTTCTAAATTGCATACATTTACCTGTATAAACAACACAGTAGTAACATTCCTTGTGGTATTTAGCTGAACTTCACTCTTTCATATTTCAAAATATTGCTGGGGCTGATACAAAACTAGTTCTAATTATACAAATGTACCCTTTGCTACTCTGTAGCAATACATCTCTTTTGAAGTGGATAACTATCAATGAGATAAGGTCTATAATGTAAGATATGCAGGGTCAACAAAAATTAAGGCACCAAGCTTACTGCCTTCTTCAAGACAGCAAGATGAGCATACATCAAAAACTGAAACACGATGTGCTTACACACAGCTTTGCGTCATACATATAGATATAAGACTGGATAGAGACAAGAATTCCTGCATACTACGTACATTATGCTCTATTTAGATGGGTGAAAGTGTGGCAATGAAAAGCTGTATTGCATATGCAGACCTTCTAAAGCTGCCGACATCTTGCCTTTCAACCACTTGCTTCAAGAAGTGTTAAAAGAATATATTTTATGACTGGCATCTTTAGTATATAAAGAAAAATTTAACCTTACTAAGATAATGATTTATATAAAATCTGCTCAGATTCTAATCTGTTCAGTGAATTTTGAGAGAAAAATAATCTTTTAAACAAGAATTTGATGGTAGACGGGCATCTTTTGTAACAAACTTGAGTCATTAATATAATTATTATGCCAAGATGCTTTCCAATTAATCTAGTCAAATTTAGTTGATTGGCTTTTAATAAGTCTTCTTTTTAACAATGATCATATCTAATGCGACAATGACACTAAAAAAACAGATTATTTTGTGGAACATTAGATTAAAATATCAATGCAAAGGCAATTAATAATACAGGATTTGCAAAACATTATGCATCATTTCATTCTACACAAACATATATACATTTTATTCAAATCAGTATTTGTTTTACACACAAAACATTTATCCCCCTCCACCTCCATTGGATTTTGATCTTTCAGTAACCTTGGAAAACATAATGAAAAAAATATTATTGCCTTCAAAATTAAACAACAAATTCAATATAGTGAAAAGACAAAACCATATGCTCTCCCATTTACAATATGACTTACCATATTTTGATAACAAACTTCAAATTGTAATAGAAATAACTTCAGCCATATTTACTTTTGCAGTACAACATAATAACCAGTCTCGAAAATACAGCACTGTTGATGAGGAAAATATCAACAATTTTTGAACAGAAAATAAAAAAATCACAAAATTTAAAATTCTCTGATTTATGATTCTAACCTTTCTACACTAAGATGACACCTTGATTAAAGATGTCAACAATTACTTGGGTACCTGCTCATTCATAATTGTCAGGGTAATAAAATGAGCCACAGGGTACCCATTTACTTTATGAAAGTTTCAGTGTTTCCCTTTATGCACATTTGTGCATCAGGGACACAAGCTGAAGAAAATTGATGCACACATTTTGTTACTGTGCAGTTTTTTATGCAAAGGAGTTTGCATAATGTGCAATGGATTTATTTAATATCCAATGCTTCGGATGAGGGATGGCATCATGTATACTTCGAGCATAGGTATAGTCTGGTTCCCTGTTTTGTATGCTCCCTGAATGCACTCCACTATACAGAGCATGCAAAACAGGGAACCAGACTAGCATAGGCATTGTTATGAGAGTATAGCTAATCCCCATATCATGCAAGCTCTCAAGGTATAACGGTACCAACTGTACAACCCCAAGTGGGCAGAGCTTAAGGTGTAAAGAATATTGCATTGAGAAATAAACAAAAACACTCTAAGCTGTGAATTTGGTGCACTATATAAGGGTTGTACTTTCTGTTAGCCTTTAAAATAAGTAGTCTTTTGGCAACATGTCATGTGAGATTATGTCAATTCAATCTAGATCATATTTTATATTTTTTTTTAATGTGGCACACATGGGTAAAGATATACTTGCTGTGACTAGATAACTCTTACCCATGTCTAGTTCCATCAGAGTTATCTCTCTTAAATGCAATGGAGTACCTGGTTTTATTGTTGTCAATTGACAATCTAATACCATTCTAAATGACAGTGTGACATGCATGCTGGAGAAGGATAGTATATTTATTTCACAAAACATTATCATTTATCATTGAGGTCTATGGAAAAACAATTGGTACTGTGATACCTCAAGTGATTTCCATTTAGCTCAGCAACATGTCATCCAGGTGTTTAACCTGGGTGCTTATTGTACTAAAATGTGATCTCCTGATTGAAACGGTGTGCAATAAGAATCATTAGCCAAGAAAGTGAAAGAAGCAGAACACAAAAAGAGTAAGTGTGGATATAACTTTAATTAAAATGGGAGATAATAATTCACTTGACTGGAATACAGCCCATCCATTGTGATTACCAGTGTGACTTCTGATCGCATGATTGCGAAGACCATAAAAGTGAATAATCCTTTCGTGACAGGGTTCAAGAATTTTTTAAAATATGCCCTTGTTTACAACAAAATATCTGGAGAATAAATTATCACCCAAGACATTCTTTCACAATAAAGAAATCAGTAATTTGCTGAGACAAATGTATTATTTGGATTACAAAGTCAGAAGGTCATTGCAGATTTTTTGTTTTTTTTTAACTATGCTGCAAAAAATGAAAGATGTAAAAGTTCAAGTTTAAATTAATAAAATAAACAGAAGATGAATCATTAGCCACTTTGATTTTTGGATAAATCTGTTTTGGGTCCAAGTACAAGGAAATCAACAAAAGTACACATTTTATGATACAATAAATTAACTGCCATTTGGTTAAAAAGATTTATTTGCATTTTTGTATTGATTTATATGTATTATGTTGGTCTATTATAAAATACTGATATAAAATGATTATAAGGAGACTGTAAAATGTACAACTTTAAACTAAAAGAACAATGAAATAATAAAATTATTCTTTGAATTGACAATGCATTTGTGTGCTATTTGTGTGTGTTGGATTATTTGTATAGAAAGCGAGAGAGAAAAGTATGTTGTGCAAGTTGCAATATCCGATTTCAAGCTGAAAAATATTGTCAGTATATTTTTTACCCACATTTTTCTTTTATCCCCCCCCCTTCTGACAAAGTTTTTTTTACCCTCAATTTTACACCCCTGGGGATACACTGATAAAAGTTTTCCACCAGTGCTTGTTAGGGCAGCACTCTCTGTTTCCAGGGTGACAATCCTTATTGGTGAATTTTTTCAGTGCCAAGCAGAGATAATTTCTGGTAAATAATAGACCTTACTCCATACTGTAGCTGTTTTCCCACATGAAGAAGCCTTTGACTGAGTCACAAGTTTGGTCCAGTGGCAAGCAACAGAGAGTGGTTATCTGATCATTTAGCACATATTACCTGTGTTCAGTTGCCAACTTTAATAGAATTCACAACTATATGATGAAAGTGTTACTTACAAAGCTCAAGCTCTGAGTCACTAAATAAACATCCACATGACACTGAAGTAAAGGAAAATGGATTCAGACGATATTTACGATGACATGAGTTTTTGCATACCCTTCCATTTGTTTGTATCCCCTACTGATTTTAAAAACCAAATGAATCCAAGATATAAAACATGAACAAAACCTGGTTATTTCATTCAAAAGGCTATAAGTTCTAACCTAACTGTTGCTAAGGGATCCCTAACACAAGTTAAATTATTGGCTAAATTTCAACACAAACCGAATCTTCTGATGTGAACAAGCAAACTGACTGCTTACTATTTCTGGTTTCTTGAATAGTCTGCTTTAGTAAAAACTTTCTTCTGCATCCAATATTTGCAATGTCTAATTTTAATATTTCTAAAACTAATCAAACTACTGAAAAGGAGGAACTCTTGCATACATGTGTTCAAAGAGATGTAAATCCAAAATTACAGAATTATGGAGATTTTAAAAGAGGGTGAACTACATCACAGCTGTTACTTGAAGACTGGCCCAAGCAAATATGTGTTGTTAAAGAAGCTCCGTTTTGATTCAAAATGCAAACAAGCTGAAAGTTTTGTCCATTTTATATTCTTGATGCCTTGTTTTTAAAATTTGGTGAGGGTACAAACAAACAGGATGGAGTGATTAGGATAGTTGGGTACCCCCTTGAAGTTTTAAAAATTATTGTCAGCTCTAGATGAACTAAAATGTGTCAGTCTATTTATTGCAAAGGGCCATGTATAAGGTTTTTTTTAATTCCAGGCTCTGAAGTACTGGAGTTCCGAATTAAAATACATGTAATTGTGACAACTCACTCAAGTGAGATACATTATAAATATATTCAGTGTTGTGTTGAAAACACGGTAAAGTGTAAATTCTAAGTTATTCTTAGATGCTTATTACAAACAAACAGGATATGGTGAGACTACTATAGACCATTATTGCTTGATGAAGATGGAGGATTTCAGAAATTTATTAAGTAATGAGAAAATATGTTTTCTATTGCACTGATCTTGAACTTTGGGTAGGCAGGCATTTTTTGGACATTATATTATTACAATGCTTAGTATATATAATGTAATAAACACCTCGAGGGAGGGGGAAGGGTTGACAACTGAAAATGGAATGGGACGACCTATTTTTGGCTTCAAGAAAAAAGAAAAAAGAATATGAATTACAATTTGTAGTAGATGACATTTAAGGTAGGGGTATGTATCATAAAGTTTTAACTGTGTATTGTTATAAAATCTGGACTTAACTTCAGGTCTGTACACATTTAATACGATTTCCATTTGAGCTGGCACCCAATCATTAGGAGAGTTGGGTACCCCCTTGAAGTTTTAAAAAATTCTGTCAGCTCTAGATTAACTGAAAAGTGTCAGTCTATTGCATGGGGCCGATCTATTAGAAGGTTTTTATTTTATTTCAGGCTCTGAAGTACCGGAGTTTTCAATTAAAATACATGTAATTGTGATAATTCACTCGAGTGAGATACATATTCAGTGTTGTGTTGACATCTCTCTGATAGTTCAAATTCAACTTGGTGCAAGTTATTTTTTTCTTCTTAATGTGTTCCTTTTTTATACTATGAATTGGGAAGTGTATGTTTTGTGTTATTTGTATTTTTAATGCAGCTTTTAATCTGCAGAGCGACTGTTTTCAGTGATATCAACACAGGGGCACATGATGCCGCAGACATGAAGCATGATGTCACAACCAGTCACATTATCCTGACACCTGGTCAACAAGTCCTACCAGTAACCTCTTAAATCTGAGCAGCTGGCGAGGTAGCTGTTAGTATACATTTTAATCAATCTTTGGTATGACTCATCCTCCAGGATTCATACCTGCAACTTTATGTATCCCAGGCAAATGTTCTTACCACTATGCCACCAGAGCAGTCCAAATTGGAAAGAAGAACTATGTAAGTGTTTATATTTCTTAGGGAATAATCACAAAGGACAGAACGGTAAACCAATGACATCACACAGGATCAATTAAATGTGCCAAAACAATGTTTGATTACAAATTCTTAGCTAATACTTTTGGGAATGAAATAAAAAGTACTTTGCATGCTACGCGTGAATAATGGATATAGTTCATCGCATGGGTGAAAAATGATTTTCATCAGTGGCTTTGCAAAGTACATATCTTTTATCACTCTCATTTCAAGCAAATATCCTTTTTACTATTTTGTCTTCACTAAACACAGGATCTTATCAGACAGATCATCTGGTCTTGTATACAAAATCAAACAAAAATCCTATTGTTAATATTTTTAACCTAGCTGGTTTGGGATTGTGCATGTGCAGCAATACATCTATGAAAATTAACTGTCACACATGAATTAAATTTTATTCTTGAACTAATAACAAAGTACATGCAGCAAGATAATCTTAACGCTTGAACCAGAAAATCTGATAAACTGATTAACAGTCTCAGAATCTGACACTTCAATCAGATTAAATTGTTTGGCAAATAAAAGATGTTGAATAATGCTTGCATTAACTCTGTAATATGACACAGTGGAATTGTGAAATTAAGTATAAACATCACATATTCTGAATATGTTAGTTTTATTCCCATTGTAGGCAGGCAAAATTCCATAAATGTCGAAGTCACAAAAAGGAGAATAATACTGTTAGCAGCAAGAGTACCATAGCTGAAAAAATGTTCCCTATTTTGGTATAAAAAGGTCAATATTTTGATCAATAAAAAAGGTTTCAATAATGAAATTTAAAACTGAATCTTTATTAATAAAAGTACCATAGCTAAAACAATGTTCCCTATTTTGGTATAAAAAGGCAATATTTTGATCAATAACAAGATGCCAATAATGAAATTTAGAACTAGAAAGAGACAAAGCACATTCACATGTTTATCCAACATTAAATAAACTGAAAAATAAGTGGATTAAATATAGGAAAGAGCACAGGTTTGTGGTGCTTTAGTCACTGGATATTAAATATAGGAAAGAGCACAGGTTTGTGGTGCTTTAATGATCTGGATAAAGGCATCTCTGTGGAATCGTGGAAGGCAGAGCAGGTACTACAAGAACATAAAGTGCATACATGACACTAAAGGGGGATGGGGTGAGGATTACTGCTCAACTTCTCCCTAGCTAGTGCCAGCTTTAATTAGTTATGGTGGTATTGTAGTTATCTAATGTAAGAAAATATATTTTTGTATATTTTTTTCTAAATTCTCCTGAAAATTTATGCAGGGTCATGATAGAGCTGTACATCATTAATTACTGTTAATATTAGCGCATGTCACTCAAGTGTTTCCTTTTACCTTCATTTGTGCATCAGAGACCATTCAATTTTTAATCTAAACCCAGTACTGATATAAAGGTTTGGTTTTTACACATTCTGACCTCCACTTGAAACACCATGGAGATTTCTGACTACCAGGTAATTCTTGTAATCCTAATAGAAACAGCTAATTCCTGTTAAATATGGTGCCACTCTGGTCCAGTATGGGCTATTTTATTCAAGTTAAATTAAACCAATTTTTGCGAGAATGTTCCAATTTAAGTTGGCAACAAGTCAATGGCAGTTATGGGACCATTTATTGCAAGATTTCTGATTCTTAAAATCATTAAAATCAGAGTTAAGTAGTTACAGTGTAATTTGAAATTAATTAGCTTATAAGGAAGCACTTTCCCACTTAAGATAAATTTTTGGGAAATTATATTCATTCTTACTTAGCAGTGTGGGTTAAAGTGAATATATGGCTATAATTTTATTTTAGTATTTAGGTTTTGTGCATTTTGGGTTTTGAATACAAGAGTTAGCTAACACAATCAGACTGTTAAGTTCAGCTCAGCATCAAGTCTAGAAAAAGTCTTCAGTGAATGATTTCTCTGAGGTGTAGGAGAGATATGGCATATGCCATGTAGAGCTGTAAGTCTTCAAATGAAACTAAAGTTATTAACACAATGCTGTACATTGATATGAACATTTCTGCCCAAATACCTGTAAAGTTGGCATATATTATGATATTACTTTATCAGGATAATCTGCATTGAGCTCCAAGATTACATTGACCAAATAAACATTTGGCTCTTGTTCAACACAAGTATCTGGCACTTCATTTCTGATTTATTATGCAAGTCACTGGACTTGGCTCTTATCTACATGATCATCAATTATACAAACAATTGAGTCCTGGTGTTCATGATATTTATATTTGAAATAACAAAACTAGACAACTGAAGCAAATTGAATTAAATTAGCATGCAGAGATAAAAAACTGTTTTTTAAAATGATAAGCCAAAATCAAATTGTAAAATTAAGCACCATGTAGTAAAAAATTAGTTTGTTTGATATTAATGAGATGGGGAAATTAGGACACGAACAGATTCTATCTCATGACATTTATTAATTATAATAATATAACAACTGTCTGCTAAGTGCTAGGTATTCATATTAATTTCACAATATTTTCTTGAATGCTATGTACTCAACAGTATGTTGCGATGTCTACTGTCTACATTTTGTAGTTCGATAAAACGCATGCTTATCCACTTTATGACTATGTATGGTCATCACTTTACTAAAGTGAACACTAACCCAACTCAAAACTGAACCTAATGAACCTGTAACTAACTGCCTGACTAAAAATTAGCAGACCATACTCCTAATCTAAGTTGATGTGTTCTATTTCATAAGATTAATTTTACTGAGTGACAGATAACAATTTCAATATATAATCTACTACCAGTCAACACAATTTAAGGAAGGTTTGTTTCTGTGTTGTAGGTTTAATGCCTTTTTCCTGCACATGACTTGCTATAAAATGGTGGCAAGTATATTTGGTTGACAAAGAACCTCCAACACACAGAAGATCCATGCGGATGGAGGTGACATGTGTAAGTTAGCTGCAAAGACAAGTACCTCAAAACATCAGATGAAGATAATAAAAAAGCAATAATCGGAAAGAAATAAATTGTACCAAATGACAAAATTACCTCAGATTAGCCCCATGACCCGTTTTGAAATAGGACCTGGTCTATCATACTATAAAAGAGACAAGGTGAGTAACTTTGTTCCATGCTTGACCCTCAATTTCCTACTGCTACTTCCATCTTTGGTGGCACAGAATCTGTCACTGACAGAACCATAAACCTTTGCTTATATTACTCCTAAGATATGTTTCTATTCATCGTGCCAACATCAATTTTTCTGAGCTTGACCAAACTAAAGTAATGGGCTTAAAAATTTACATGTACAACTGACACCATTTTCATTTAGGATTTATTGAAAAGCTCATATTATAAAATCTGGGAGAGTAATGACAAGAATATTAAGACAGCTGTGGCAACCATACTGGATGTGTAATTGGCACCATTTTAAGTTAGGAACCAGTGATTCTCTATTTGTCCATCAGAGAACCAAAATATTTAATTTGATGCCCAGTTTAGACACCAAGATCATCTTTTAGTGAAAAACCCCTGCTGAGATGAATATATATGAACAAGGAATTGAGCATTTCCCTAGGTGAACAAGCTATGATTTGTACTGTAGCTTTAATATGTTTTCAGTCAATTATCTCTTTGATGTCTGCAGTGTGGCAGTTTATAAATTGTAAAGCACTGGGGCATCATGCCACAGACTTGTAACATGATCACCCATCCAGTTACATGATCCTAACACCAGGCCAGCCAGTTTTTTTTTCTTTCTGTTTTTGCATGAAATGCAGTAGGAAATACATTTTGGAGGCTATTTCTGAATACATCTTAATACATCAACTTCCAAGCAATTTTCCATAGCCTAAAAGTTCTTAGTTCAAGATGTCTTAAAAATATTTGATTTTCACTGATTAATTTGCTCGTGCATGAGCAGATGGTAAAAAGTTAGTTCTTTTGTGTTTTGCTTAATTAACCCATCATTTTCCTATGGGGAAGCCTATTTTTAAAAAATGTCCATCTTATCCTACTTTTTCACAGGTTCACCAGTGTCTGTGTGCTATTCAGCCTGGTCTGCCTTAGATCTGAGGCCAAAAAGTTTACAATCTGAACTCAAAATCAGATTCTGACCACAGGCGGATTTTGGGTGAGAAAAAAAAAAACTAGGTCTAAATATTTAGGTTTTTCCCTTTGTATTTTGTAGTGCAATAAAATGTCCACATTATTTGGTATCAATGTAGAGCTAAATCTGTCTACCTTTCTATAATACCACCCACTTTAGTGTATTATACATGACCTTGACACTACAGAACTTGGCAGTAGACTACTAAATCCTGCCCTGTAAACGCGGCACTTAGGTGTTAATGTGTTATTGCTGAGCACCTAGGAAGGTAGTTATCAGTAACATTTTTATTGGTATGACTTGATTAGGGTTTGATAACGCAGCCTGCCATATTATAGTTTGATAGTCAAAACTCCAGTTGGTATCAAAACTGGAATCAGACTGAGTTTAAATAATCTTGGTGTCTGAATTGGGGGTCAAATAATAAATCTGGTGGTCTCTCATGCACAAATGAAGTTAATGGGAAGTACTTGGGTAACAAAAACAAGATTGTAAAGATGGCTGCCATGTTATATTAGACATCAGATCCACATGATTTTTAACTTAGCCTAAATGGGCATGATAAGAAGTTTATTGAACTAGAACACCATGCTAATATAAATATCCATTCTGGTGCAGTTGCGAAAATATTTTCAAGATGGCTCCCTTGGTGGCTACATTTGACAACAGATTGGCACTTTTTTTTAAAAAGCAAACAGGCATCATGAGAATTTGTTTCTAGACATCTCTATATTGAAATGACAATCCATTCAGAAGAAGCAATGTGAATTTCAAGGTGGCCACCATTTTGGCCATACTAGGTTTTAGATTGACACAATTTTCAATTACACCAACTAAACATCACGTCTTTTGGTGGAAAACCATGTTGATATAACCATCAGTGTTCTGGAGAGTAGCACATACATTGTTTTCAAGAAGGCCAACATGATGGTCATATTGGACAGTAGGCCCGCACCATTTACATTTGAGACCAACAAGATCATTGGATGACTGTATGAAAAGTTCAAGGCATTCTTTCAAGTAGATAAAGATAACAAATTGTGCTATTTGATGGATAAACAGAAAATACATTAAGCTCTTCTTGATTAGCAGACCTAAAATTCGAACCATTCTTTTATTACTCATCTCCTATAAAAACCAGATTAAAAAGGTAACCTGATTTTTTTATATATATTTATATATTGAATGTTGTTGAGTACCATAAGCTAAATAAATCAAGTAGCTATGTCAACACTAAGGCTTCGATAAGTGGTTAACAGAAGGCTACATAGTGGATTATATATTACTGTGTCAAAAAAACTTTTGAGATGGAGGGGTGATGTCCATTTTCAAATAGAGATGTCTGCTCAGCATACAAGAATATTTGGCTTGGTCTTGGCATCATTATTTTCTTTTAAAAAACTGAAAATAGCAGTGCCTGATGAGGATCGAAATCAATTTCAGCTTAAATTTTAAAAAAGTCTTAATATTTAAGAATACAGTGGTTTTATTATATATGATATTAAAAAGTGCAACTTACAAAAGCATGCAAGATATTAGTATATCCAAGCATAACAAGAGGAGGTAGATTGTTTTCAGTGCTTAGGTCTAGTCCAGATTCAGTAATGTTTGAAGATGTAGATGGTTGAAGGGTCATCTAATGTTATCATGGTTTCATTTCTATAGATACATATTTGGTTTTATTATTCTTTGCAAGCATTGTGACTTAGCATCATGCCCTGGTCTTCTTATTAGGAGCATAACTTCCAACAGTGTTTCTGAGTATTATTTTCATCCACCGTGTTTCACAATTGCTGACAAAAATATAAATAAATTGGCCTTTATAAACATGCATGCTCCCACAAGTTTAGAAGCACAATAGCCAAACAAAAATATCATCCATGTTGAACATTTAGGGAGATAATGCCAACAGGCATTGTGCTATTTGATGGATAAACAGAAAATACATTACCGGTAAGCTCTTCTTGATTAGCAGACCTAAAATTCGAGCCATTCTTTTATTACTCATCTCCTATAAAAACCAGATTAAAAAGGTAACATGGACATTCCTGAAAAAGGTAAAGCTAATAGTTCTTGCCTCAGTTAAAAATACTGGCTAAAAAACCTGTTTACTTGCCTGTTAATCACTGTCGCTCTTGCTTGTTATTGGAAATCTGCCAAAAAACATTTCCTTCATACTGGAAATATTTGATAATATGAAATTAACTATTTTTGTAATATAATTAAGGAACTACTAATTGTCCCAGAGGGTCCTAAAATATTCAGTGTAATATTATGGCATATTTGTCAATAGGTATTCACGATACAAATCAAAACTTTTTTTTTGCACTTTGCGAGGCTATCCATGGTGTAATTCACTTTAAAACACCAAATCAGGTAAACACAATTTGAACAAAAAGAAAGGTTATTTTTCTAATGAAAAGCAAACAACCTCAGAGGCCAAATTTCGTTACTTTTGTTTTGTAAAGGACATCAGAACAGAGGTTATTTTGTTGCAAAGCAATCTGACATCAGAAGAAGAGTATGGATTCTTTTATGTGAGCTGATATTATTTTAATATAAAAAGATGGCCAAGATATGGAAGCAAACTTTGCTTTCTTTTCACAGATATTCACCAGAATTTTGAAAATAAATTGAAACAAACAAATTTTAAAGTGACACAGTGATTCGTGCATGGACGTTGATGACACAGCTTTATCCAAAAAAATATTTGGAGGCCAGAAGAGAAGCTTATGATTTTGCAAATGAGAGGGAAATAATTAAACGATATTAAGAAGGCAACTGCATGCATGACACGTGTTAGGTGCAAAAGAACAAAGACTAAATTATATCCAGGTCTACTGTATAGACAGTATATAGCAAATAAAAATCATTATATGAAAACCCATTCACTTGAGTACAAGTGAAAATCTTTTCACCAGCACGAGTTACAAACGTATCATTACTATTTACCTGCAGACATCAATTTTTCTTTATATTAATCATAACTACAGATACCAAGCTATAGAAGCCCCTGTGTCAACTCCGTTTTTGAACTTACTGACAGAACATCATATTAAAAAGCAAGCAGACCTCTGAAGCTGATTTGGCACACAATGAAGCTGTTTTATTAAAGATTATTTTATTGCATTTTCACCGTGTGAAAGAATGGACCCTATGTGTGTGTGAAGGGTTGAGTTGATGAGATGATGCTGCAGTGGATTAAAGAGTTTTATATCAAGTACACAGTTTTTTTAATTTCTACAATAAAATTTCAGTTGGAGTGCATTTTCCAACATGTAATATTGTAATTTTCGAATGATTGAAGAGGTCCCACAATTTACAACTTAAACCGCACCAAAAATAATGAATTTGTGGGTGTCCCAACAAATACAGGAACCTAATATATACAATAGGGATGGCTGGCTGACTTGAAACATATCTTGGGGCCGAGGGGATAGGCTGGCCTTACATTTTAAGGACCAACATTGTAAATGAAAAAAAAAAAATGCCCTGTTAACAACCAAGTAAATAATGTTTATTTCCCTATCTTCTCCGACAACAATTTCTGATTTATTCAAAGTTATTTGTTTGTTTTTTAAATTTATATGTCAAATAAGTTCTGATACATATATGTTAAATAAACATAAAATACACTGAAAGATTGAATGCTGACAATCAGATTAGTGTCAAGGAAACTAGATACACATCTCTGCCCTACATTGCAAAATTTTATTTGTTGACTTTGCATTACAGATTAAAGCCTGGTTCTTTAAATCAGGCTAACATGTCCAGACAAAGACTCTGTTCAGAAGAAATTAATGTATGCTAGAACCTAACAATCAAGAGTTCTTTAATCCTCTGACTGCCAGATACTTGTTTCTCAAATACATTCCCCCATTATACTCATTCAATATTATAAACACTGCATGCATTGTAAAGCACTAACAGAACTAAAAGGGTCAGAAATCCAATAGTAATTCAGGACAAGGTCTTGTTTTCAAATTTATGAAACTTTAGCTGCACTATGTAATGAGATTTGCAATGTCATAACATGGATAGGGAGACTTGGCAGTGTAGTGTCTGCAAATCATAATGGTAGAATGCAGGTGTGAATCCACCATATTTGAACTGTATCACATAACATTGATCTTTAAGGATTAAATGAGATTTGTAAACAGTCAATATTACTGTCCAAAAAACCATGCAGTTACCATTACTATAACAGATAACTAAAAAGCAGCTGCATCTGAGGCAATCATGCTGCTCACATGAGTATACATGTCTACACTTGACTAAGGACTTCTCAGTTTCTTTATATTTAACTTCATAGATAAAATTGTGTTTGCAAACAGTTCATTTTATTGTAAACAAAACAAAATCATTACCAATAGTATCACAGTAGCTAACGAGCAGCTGCATCATTTCAGAGGCAACTGTGTTCCACACCTGACAACATAAAATTTTACATCTGACAATGGATTTGTCTATGTATATTGATGTATCAACAGAGACAAAAAACACCATGAAAAACAGTATTAAGTTATTGTTCATGTGAAATTCGTTAGATTGAGGAAGTATCTAGTGACATTTTTCTCCTTTTAACCTGGTAATCGTAAATGGTGTTTGGGCATCAAGAAAGTTATATATAATATTCTGAGTCAGTGATGACATCACTGCAGCTCTACTAATACAAGACAAAACAACCAAGAAAAAAAAGAATAAAGTTTA
The DNA here is from genome assembly GCA_030141615.1 of Unio pictorum. Lineage (NCBI taxonomy): Eukaryota > Metazoa > Mollusca > Bivalvia > Unionida > Unionidae > Unio > Unio pictorum. Next base: position 13,284,954 of record JARLTB010000113.1, read on the forward strand.
CTCTGTGAACCTGGCACTTGAGTATACCATGCATAATGATGGTAAATCGACTTAAAATCATAAATGCCCATCTAAAATGATACAAGTTGTTCCCAAACCAGTTGACCCCAATATATGAAACTAACCAATTTGCCAATGGTAAACAACTTTATTTTGTCTGATGTAAATCTATTCAATAATAACAATCCATACTGCCAGATCCTAATGTTTTAACCAATGATCATTCAATTCCAAACAAGTACTTCATGTGGCATGACCTTTAAGCTCCCTGGCTGTCAATCTGGTTACAATGGTGTAGTCCTTGAAAAAAGCATAGAGCTTCCATTTTCTTGGCACCATATAACTGTAACATATAGTATGTAGTTGAAAGTGCAATTCAAAAAACTGTCAAAATAAAATCTGTCAATCTGGGATATTTGTTGACATGACATTTAACTTTTTCCAATTTTTCTAGTCTTGTACACAGTCACATTCATAAGAATCCACATTTCACACTTCTGGCAAGTTCTGCATCCTAAAACATATTGCTACATAGTTCTGCTTGATATATATATTTGTTTTAATTTTAGTGTTTGTCAGTTTTAAATCCTTTTTTGTTTTTTATTACATGCTATTGTAATGTAAAATTATTCACTAGAAGACGTTTCAGAAAATCGGTTGACCGAACTATTCCTTAACAAAACAAGTAATGTTGATCTAGATCCTGACCTTGATTTAAGGTTAGTGGAAGTTTAAGCTCTTTAGCTGTCAGTAAAGTTCCATTGGTGTAGTCCTTGGGAAAGGCATGGCACCATATAACCAGTATGTAGTCAAAAGTGCAATGAAAACTGTCAAAATAAAATCTGTCAATCTGGGATATTGTTATCATGACATTTAACAGTTTCCAATTTTTCTAGTCTTGTACAGTCACATTCATAAGAATTCAGATTTCACACTTCTGCATCCTAAATATATTGTTACATATTTCTGATTCGATATATATTTGTTTTAATTTTATAGTGTTTGTCAGTTTTAAATTCTTTTCTGCTGCATACTAAAACATATTGTTACATATAATTTCTGATTTGATATATGTTTGTTTTAGTTTTAGTGTTTGTCAGTTTTAAATTCTTTTCTGTTTTTCATTATATGCTATTGTAATGTAAATTTATTCACAAGAGATGACGTTTCAGAAAATCAGTTGACCAAACTATTCCGGAACAAAGTAATGATGACCTAGATTTAAGGTTAGTGGAAACCATGTAAACAAGTTTTTATTATTATTTTGAAATGATTGATTATTGTCAAGGTCAAGATGGGACTTGTGAAGAGTAAACAACTTTTGTAATTCCTAAAGTAAAACTGATTGATTCTGGCCATGGTCATTCGTGGAGCACTCGCTATAAATGATCATGTGACTCCTTCCCACCCCATTGTGATTTTGCAACTTGGGATTTTTTCAAAACTGCATATAACTCATATGATATACATGTAGTCTTAATTTTAGTGAAAATTTAAGTTCTGGGCTTTTATCTATGACGTTAAGTCATTTTGTTTTGTTGTAGCCAGTTTTTGGAATCATTTGGAGTTTAAAGGATTACAGTAATTTGTATATCTAGAAATATTTGATGTGTTCATACAAAATTCTTGTACAAAGTAGATCAAAATCTTATTTGGATTTCCAACACCAGAGTTTCAAATCTTTTGATTCGACAAGGATATAGATATACACAAAACATACTTCAGCATATGTCATCATCTTCTATCTTTGATTTTCTACACGATAGGCCAGTGTTAACAATGCTTAGAATAACTATTTGTTAAGACATATTCTAATAATGTTCGGTCTTGGTTGATTCACTGGAAAAGTGTGGCTCACAGAGAACATAATTCCCTCATCTTCTCAAACACAAAACTAATAAACACAAATTAACTATAGTTAGCCTGGACATCATTCAACATCGCTAAACAATTTAGTCATTCATCAAAATCGGCTCAAAACTGCCTTCCTTTTGAACTATCCCATTGTTTTGTCTTGCAACTCAATTTAGTCCACAATGATATATGACGATTCTTCTTACGAAATTTAAACACAAAAGACAATTTGTGTCATGTGAATACAAGTTACTCATGCTTCATATTATTTCTAAAATAACAGGGTCCCACTTATTACAAACTGCCAATGAAAACAGAAAAGTATTGGATATTCAAGTGAGTGATGTTTGCTTCCTGGTTTTGTTTATGATACTATATGCCACATGCCATCTTGTCAAGTGTGGCTTACAATTTATTTATGCAGTCTTGTCAAGTGTGACACTTGTTTAGTGACCCCCAGATTTATTTTTGTAGCAGTCTTGTTATGTGTGGCTTACATATTTTTTTTTAGCAGTCTTGGCATGTGTGGCTTAGAGATTTATTTATTAAATTGTAAGCTTATCAATGTGTAGCTTACAGACTGGTGTTCTTTAATTTCTTGAGCAAAACTTTCATTTGATTTTATCAAAAACTGAAACAGATGTATGAAAGCCATGAAAATTGTATCTGCATAGAGTTTAGATAGCCACATAGAGGAAACAACCATGCTCTGCCACATGGACATGATGAGTGTGATTATGCAAAATGGATTAACAATTACACTGCTCTATCCCTGTTAAAGACTGATGTCTGCCAGAGGTCTCATCTGGATTTTAAAACTGGGAGTCCAGTACTCTCACTTTGGTATAAATTGGAGTTCAACCAGCAAAGGTTGCAGTCCTCTCCCAGAAAATATTGGACTTTCCTGATTAGATGAAATGTTGGTCGCTATTGAGTTTAATATCCACATTCTTTATAAAACTGACATGTACAACCATGTGTATATGGTAATTCAGCACAATGATACATCATTTCTGCAAACATCAAATCACATGTTCTTGATGAAACTTCAATTTTTGGGTGAAATGCCATCAGAAAGAGTCCAAGTAATGTATTTCATTTCTACAGCCTGATGCATAAACATTGCTAGTTTCAAAGCCATGCGCAGAATAGGCCACAATATCTTGAGCTAAGAAAACATACGGATGGCATACTGTTTGTCCAAAATTAGCATTATTTGAATAGAATATTCTGGTGACAATTGTCGCTTTTCAATTGGTAAGCATTGCAGAATTTTATTTTCATGTACTCTTACAATAACCGCATGTACATCTTGATGTCTTTCTGTCTATGAATTCAGTCATTTGTAAGTATCAGCACATTTTCCCACCATAGGTGCTAGTCAAAGTCATTGAACTTGTGGCCCAGCTATTGCATCTGTTCTTTTGATGTACACTTATAAATACAAAAGATACATATGGGAGTATTTTAACCAATGAATTGTAAATACCGGTATCAGCAAAGGCTAAAATGATAAAGTAATTAACGCATTCTTCCACTAAGTAGGTTGTTGAAGTAAGACTGGCAAGTCTTTGAATTTGCTGGAAGGCTATTTGCACAGATACGGACGACTATTGCATGGGTGATTTAATACGTGCCAGATCAACAATTTTCATCCAAAGATGCATAATTAAGCATTTCTGAGATCCCTGTTTGCTACAAGAGAAATCTTTAATCTGGGAGTTGGCGACCCACCACCTCCCAAATTATCCCTCAATGGAGTACCCATAAATGTTTTTAAAAAGCAACATTCCAAGACATGGTATTTGAAAAAGAACTCACATGAGCAGCACATATTCAACAGCTCATAATGTCCAACCAAGACATCAACCTTCTCAGTAACTGCAAAGGTGTTAAGGGTGGCTGACCCAAAAATACTCATTACCCTTTACAGAGCACTCAAAAGGGATAAACAATAAACTGGACTACAGCTGCCAGGCATACAGATTGTCGAGTGCCACATTACTCTGTAAACTGGATGCAGTGCAATCAAAAGGTCTAAGGGCATGCACCAGGGTAATAAATAATAAACTGTAACAAAAAAGCTTTATCATAACAGGAGAACAGGTGGAAAGAAATGATGTTGCGATACTCAACCCACATAAACTACTTTCAGAAGAGTAGTTTCAGTACTGTGGCAAGGGCAATATACCTACCGACTATAAATTGCTAAAAAGGCTGTTTGAATTCAGATGAAATAAAAGTTGATTAGAACAACATTTTCTAAGATTTTTTTTATATGAACAGGAGATTAGAAATTGGGCAGTAGTTCTTTAAATTGTTATGGTAGAGTGTTGGTTTCTTCAGCAGAGGCTCTGCAATGGCAGTTTTGAAAAAAAAGATGGTAATTCCACGGATGAGAGAGAGGTATTAATAACATCAGTTAGTGAAGGCAATATTGGATCTAAGGCCTCAAGCAGTAGTGATGTTGGATTCGGATCAAGTTCATATGACTTGTGGTGCACTCTTCATCATGATTGTCCGTATATCTGTAGAGACAGGTTCAAATTCTGTTAATGGCTGTTGTCGCTGAAATTCTGTATCACAACTGTATGGTGATAATAAGTCAATTGAAATTGTGTTATCAAGTTTATATCTAATAAAATTATAGATTGTACCTTGTCAAGGACAAAACTTTGCAAACATGTCCAGAATGTCTACTAAAGAGAAGGTAGTAGGAAGAGGTGCACATTTGTACATAAAGGCACATGTTATCACATTCTGAAAAGCATGGCATGTTTAAAATTATAGCCCAAGAACAAGGCAATTGCAGCAGATTTTTCAATCTGACTTTGTCACCACTCATCAACCTCTAATAAAATACATGTATCAACAGTGTTCCTGAGCCAACAAGCCTGTGAAAGGAAATCTGATATTCAAGCACTGTCAAACAGTTGAGGATCCCTCCCTGAATATTTCCCCCAAACATCAACAACAAATATATATATGGAGTGTTCATTACTGGGGTGGTTTTCAATTCAGTGTCCCCAAAAGCAAATTGCCTCTATTTATATTCACACCTACCTGTATTACAGATTGATTGGGTACTGGATAAATCACCCTGCTAATCTAGGTAGGCTACATTACAGTTTTAATGCTTAAAAGTTGGACTGTATTTTGTGGGTCCAATAAACTACTCCAGTCCTGGCTAGATAACAGAACTGTGCTAATTGAGCAAGATATTATACTCCTCTCTTCACCTGCCTGGAACCTGGAGCAATAAGTGGTATAAATGGCCTGTCTTTACATACACTTAAACAGTATGTGTTGATTGAATACTTTGATACTTTAGTTAAACTGAGGAGAAATAAAACTATCATACAATTCTTGAGATGAGGTGAAGACTGAACCTTTAATACCCCACAAAAAGATAATATTAAGGTAGAAAATCGCTATGTAAAATTAGAACACACATGGATCCTGGGACACAAAATGAAACTTATGTGGAACAACATACTCCACCTATTTTAAGAATGGTCATATACCTTGTACAGAATAAACAATTCATATTTTTAATTCAAATCTCTTTCACTGGCCAATTCAATACAAGGGTGATGAGAAGTCAGGTTGGGAGTCAAACCGACTTTAAATCCAACAAGATACAATTTGATACCAGACATTAAACTGCCATAATACACAGCTACACACACACATGCCAACCATAATAAGATCTCAGTAAGGCAATCTATAATGTCTTCAATTGGTACAAATTTTAAGTAATGAGTAATAACATATATACTGATAGTAAAAAGGTTTTAAAATGTTCAGAAGTGTAAATGGAGACTTAACAGTGATGGTGAACATCATTTTCAACTAAAAAGTTTGAGAAGCACAGAGAATTTGTTACATCCAGTATATCTTCACAAACTGTAGTTCCAAACCTTATGCAGCTCAATGGCTTAATGCCATCTTCCAATCTGGACCTTTCATCCACCTTTTTTTGTTTACATTTCTTACCGATTTCTCAATCATCTCTTCTGTGACAAGGCATGGTAAAATCAGCACACAATGTCCAACATGTAATGGTTGCCATTCCAGCTTTTATCATGAAGAATTTAGAAAATTCCTTTTTTATTGTTCTGTGACATTTAAAACTTTTAAGAGGCTTATTTCTTTTTTGTTCGGAACATTAATCATTTTTTGAGATTCCATTATTAGAACATTCTATAAGCAAGCCAGCATGACCTGGCAGATTTTCTGCCTTAAAAAAAATGTGCGCAGTTGAAAGTGTCGAAGATATTCCTGTTAAGCCATACGGGATATCTAACTCCATTTATTTTAATATAACTGCCTGAATCAGAATCAGAATCAATGATGGACTAGCAATTATCTGGCTTTAAAACAGCAATCTTGTTGCCATGCCTTTTGCTATTATTCCTTAAATCCATATTTTAAGGGCCCTTTGTATTAGACTTGTGTTCAAATCATAAGAGCTGGCAGGTCTGCACACATTGTGTGCACAATCAGATTAACATGCACCACTTTTGTTTCATGGTCCACAAATAACAGCAAAATAATTAGATTTCAATCACCCCTTGTCTGTTTAAAGTACTGCCCCTCCACCCAGGTGAAACAGCTAAGAGATGCAGGATTCTATGAAAAGAGCTGTACATGTTATTTCAACAGCTGCATATAAGCATTGTGTTTGATATAATATGTTGACCTCTGACTTAAGTTGTCTGTGCAGATAAATACATTGAATCTAACAGATCATTAGTCTACTTTTTTTCAGATGGAAAAGAAAAGCTCTCTAATGTTTTTCAGTCTTAGTTGCCTTTGTCTTAACTAGCTCTCACTATCATTGTCTTGTCTTTACAAAATTGGACCAACATCAAACAACTGACCCAATTTAGTCGTTACACACAAAAATGGAGTACAATCAGGTTTGGGTCAAAACTGGGCAGTCCTGTCTTGGGCCTAATTGTAATAAATTTACATATTAATTGCATTATATATACAATTTCTCTATAGTGTAAACGACTGAAAACATATTTATTTATTCATAGCACAGTGTGTGTCCGTTCCATTTGCATGTGAATATCTTACGTCTTTACAGTATCATCCGGTTTCTCCATCTTCCTTTACAGTGTTGAATTGGAGACTGGGAGATCCATGTCCATAACACACAGTCCATTCTGGAGACAGTCCACAGACGAGCCGTTGCTAAATGGATTTAGTCCATACAATTGTAATTAAAAAATTATGAATTTGTCAGCCCTTACCGTTAGTCAGTTTTTTGTGATCCTTTCCTATGATCTTATATGGTTTCACAACACTTGTTATTGAATAAATATTTATTATAAATGTTATTATCTAATTAGTTAATTAGTACTGATCATTTAAACTTTATGGGTTTGATTAACCATAATAAGTAAACAAACAACACCATAACTATTGTAGATTATCCATGTGTTGTTTATTGAAATATTTAATAGATGTTCTAAAATTAAAAAGTGAAGAAATCTGTCCTTTCACAAACAGTTGTTTAGATAATACAAAATATCAAAAGAGAACCTTAATCTTTGCATCAGTTCAATCCTGACTTGGATGCTCCGCACAATGCATATCCCAAAAAAAATACTTCTACATGAAAATTGTCGATAACAATAAATGTTTACAATATTTGCCAGGCAATTTACTGGGGTCAACAAAAGAGGAACTCCAGTCTATCATAACTAATTTCTGGGATATTGTTTTTTTTCTTCTTCGAAACACTCGCAGCTCTCATAATGACATCACGGATTCTGACACTGTCTCAGAGCAAGAAATATGATTTCCAAGAAATATAGATGTATGAGTGTTCGAAATAAAGTGAATAATCACCATGTAAAGGTGTGTGCACTTCAATTATATAAAATTACACCCATTCACTGACACGTTCTGTAGTGAATGTCAACATGACCTGTACTTATTTGAGATCCTAAAAATCATACACAGATGTACTGAACATAAAGAAATATTTTCGAATAAATATGGAATGACCTTTTACATTGGACATTACATTCACAATACTATTATATAAATTGTGGACCAATATGTAGAAAATGTAAAAGGATATATTGGGTAGTCTGATTTTATTATGGAACTAGAATGTTAGTTGGCCAACTATAATATTGACCAAGTGTTCCCAGAATCATTTAACTGTTGACTTTGTGGCTTAAGTTAAGAAGGCAGAGTTTTAACAACATTATATGGACTGGGTCAAATATGGGATAATCCAATTAGATTTTACTGATAAATTGTACAAAGGAAACATGTCACCTACATGACTGTACATTTCAGGAATGGATGGATGAACAATACCTGGGTATTAATGAAAACATTATCCACTGACATTTCCTTAGCACATACAGACCATCCACCCTCCAACATATTACTAACTCCTCCAGTGATGATTACACAGTTACATCTAACAGTTTCCATCTCATCTGAGATAATTAACGATATGTGGGTACGAGGTCAGAGCATATTCTCTATTGCAAACAGATTCAAGATACTAAAAACGTATAAATTACGCTTGTAATTTCTGAGACAATGAACATTGCCGGTTGGCCTGATGAATGAGTTTTGAGTTTGGCTGGCTAGTAAGTGGCTACACTATGACAATACAGCACAATGTCAGCGAATTCCATTCTTTGATAGGAAGTTGGCTCTAACCCTACACACCCACATAAATGTCCAAAAGTCAGATGGCATGTGTCAGAGGAAAATCCTACTACTATATGCTGAATAAGCTATTGCAGTAAAACAATAACCATGTAACTCTGGTGGGTGGGGTGCAATTTTACAAAACGCAGGTGAATGTTGGCAGGTTAACAACAAAAAACAAGTACATGTGTCTGCAACAGCTGTCTCAGATGGATTCTTAATTTAAAGAATAACATAGCAACAATTAAGCAGCTAATAATATTAAAATAATTACAATACAATAAGTACCATCTTGTATTGATTTTCCACAACATATTGATATGTGTATCATAGCATTACAGCAAAACTACTGATGAATCATTTCAACACTTAATGTGGTAGTGGTTTATGTGTCATGAGGTAATTGCCTTGTTCATCTAAGCCCTGAGACATCAAAATCAATCAGGATAAACCCATCTAGGTGGTATCACAGAAAAGAAGTAGCTCAATAGTATTGCCAAATAATGTCAACATGCAACTCACAAAACAAAATGTGACCAAAAAAATACATTTTTAACCATGTAATAGCAGGTTGAAAATTATCAGTTGCTAAGCAGGTGTGTCAAGATTTGATACTGTTTCTCATTCAATCTATCTAAATCCAGGCCATTCTTCTGCTACTATCACATTTCAAGCAATTGAAATACATGTACATGACAATTAAACATGGAAAATTGTTATAATATTTGAGTCTTATCAGGAAAGACACATTGAGTATATGCGTAATATGGGCTGCTAGATGAGATTTTTTTAAGCTTTGGCCTCTAAAATAAATTCCAGTCAATCGACACAGAAACACGCTGCACATGTATTGTTGCAGTATGACAACCCAGCATCAAACATATTATCAGTTTACGTTTTGCATCGTAGGATTTGTTAAAAGCTAAATCAGCTATGTACAGCGCCCAAAACTACCGGGTTACTATTTGAAAATGGCATAAACATGACGTAAATTAAAGTAGATGAGCATAACAATTTTCAAAAAATAACTGAAAATTACTAATTAGTATGCCAGCTCCATCCATTTTATTTTTAAGTGTTATGTTTCAACGACAGCCATGACGGAGTAACGATAGGCCATATAACGCACAGGTTTTAAACTACAGCGGCGACCAAACGAGACAACACTAGACAAATAAATGGTATCTTTAAATTATAAAGTTAAATCGTTAACCTATTACGATTTACGAGAAACATGTGTACTGTACTGTTACAGAGCTGGACCCCAGCCCTCTGTCCATTGACCGATACCCTAACTTCATTTGTAACAAACCCCTGTGCATCACTGTACATTACTTAGGCGACACTACTTCACGCATCGCCGGCTCCAAATTTCAAAAGAGGTTTAGCACGCCATGGAGTCGTTAGTTTTGTTATGGTACCAAATGCAGACTTACCTGATATAGAAAGTAAGACCAACAAAGTTGTCACAGAAAATATGTTGACTAAATCCATTTCTGAGTCTTTTTGTTTTCAATTCAAATGCTCCGAGTCACTAGAATTCTACGAGACCTTTGGAGACACATCCGCCATGACTCAACTTTTCCGTTCCCGGCATGCACTGTGCGACAGGTAAGTGCACAATGTTTACCTGACTTTCCAGAGGCGCCCAAGGGAATTTAGCTTACTGTCAATAAAATATAAAGCATTCTTTCAACTATAACAGTAATACAATTTACTAGTAAATTTAGAGCAAAGACATATACTTGTGCGCTAAATTTAAAAAAATAACCTGATAAACGTAAAACTGCAATTTAACAAGTGTGAAACTATTAAATTATTTGATCATTCTGATTTATAACAAAACAAAAAACAGTTGTGTGTATCCAACTTATCGCTGGTAAGTCAGCAAAGAAAATTCCGTTGATTTATGTACTTGATTTAATTATTGCACAAAAGCATCATCAGTGTTTTAAACTTATACATATATAAAATTCAATTTCAAATTTAGATAAATAATCAGCGTCTGCTGTGTTTCAGCGAATAAGCCTTGAATTATATCACAAAATATCACTTTCATCGTGTTATTCAATTAGATGTTGTATCTTCTGTCAAATACCTTGGTGTTCATATCTAAAATAAACTTTAACCTCCGCCAAAATACCTGGCCTTTCATATCTCAAATGACCTTGATTGTAACATACACTTACACAAATAATACCAATCCCATAATAATCAAACAACCACATCAAACTTGAGTAGTTCCAAAACGTAGCAATAAAACTAACCACGAAAATTTAATCAGCAGGTTTTGAATGATTCTTGGCAAATCTCGGTATGCATACAAATGGGACTGCTTCTAAACAATGGTCCTATAATCTTATCTATCAACTTGAATCTGCCCAGTTCAAGCTGTGCTGCCAGATTGATGAAACAAGACTACAGACAGACCCCAAATGTTCCAATGTTGCTGCTATTTACACTGAAGGAGACTATAGTGACAAAGAATTGACAGTTGAAGATCCTCATATATATATATATATATATATATATATATATATATATATATATATATATATATATATATATATATATATATATATATATATATATATATATATATATATATATATATATATATATATCCCATCCCGAAATAAAACTTTAATTTTGTACAATTCTGCGTCTGTACAAGATATTGCTGATTGTGGGAATCACCATAATCTTGTACAGAACGATAACTTCGCCAATTAATGTAAATCCTCATTCTTCCCCAACAAAATCGTCTGCATGTAGGACATTGATTGTTAACTTTTGCCAGATGTGGAATCCTGACCGGGGTTCTTTCTCTTTACAGAGGCGCCCATAGACGTCGGTAAACACGACCACTTGACTGTAATTTATTTAGTTACAGTCTCTTCATATATCCAACAATTATATTACTTTTATTGTTTTGATTGCATCACTTTCCTTTAACAAGCACCTACTTGAACTTTTATTCATTAATATAATTGCCCAAACGAGTAACTACAAGAGTCCCATAAAAGGGTTATGAACAATTAGAATATATTTGGGATGTCCATTGCCAGAAATTATGGGTACACCCGGATTTCTTTGTTTGATGATGTACAGTTCTACGGTCTTTTGTACTATCCTGGTGACTGTTTCAGATTTGTGCACAGCAAATTGGTCCCTTTAGGGAGGAAAAGGTATTCGATCCAACTGACTACCCGCCCAACCCTCCTTGAATATCTCCCCTTCTCTATTAATTGTCAAATTTCAGACACACACGAAATTTAATTAATTAACGCTCTGACCTTTATAAGATCAACTGGCACACGTGGTTTTATACTTAACATCAAGCAGGTGGTATGTATTGTTTTCTGCGTTTATTTAGTGTAGTACTAGTAATAGGTGTGATTTTAAAAAAAAAAAAACAGATTAAGGACATTTCTTGATGATGACGAGGGGCCAGACTATCCTCTCAAATGATTTTAACAATAACAATCTTCAAAGTTGTTATTTGATAGGAATTTACGACTTGTTTGTTTGCTAATTAGTGACAGTTAATTTAGTTATTGTCAGTATATATTAGCTGGGAATAATATACAAAGGTGGTCAACTTATGTATCATTATGGACAGTTTCTTGTGATGACAAGGGAACGGAATATCCTCATCCATGATAAGTAAACACAAAAAGGTCCTGATCCTGACTTATATGACGAGGTTTTATTGTTGGTAAATAAATCATGCACCACATATACTCCCTTGTAATTATTGTCCAATTGAAAACAACGTAGACTCTGATCTCCGTTCGCATCATGTGCCGATACATCAAAGTCTGCGTCATTTTGTTCTACTTATCACTACAAGCAGACTGCAGATAGATTGGTCAGTTTGCGCATTATGCGACATCAGATCTGGGTTTGTGCAGTTTGCAGTTTCATTGGAATTATTACTGTATATACGGTAGCTAATCATACGGTTAAAAGCAAATTCTTATTAGGCATGTTCATTCGTTCATTTCAGCTTCGTTTTTATTTTCTTCTTAAAACTGGTCCTTCGAGAGAGAGAGAGAGATTAAAATTTCGACAAATCTGAAAATTTAATGTGTCGATAATTTTCGTTTATCACCATATCCTTTCAACGAACACATGTGTGTGTGTGTGTGTGTGTGTGTGTGTGTGTGTGTGTGTGTGTGTGTGTGCATCATGAAGTCTGACAGATTGCATTATTTGCATTAATTTTTATTTTACACCTTACACTGAAGTTAAGAAAAAGCGCCCCGTGAGAAAACGTCAAACTGCATGAAATGGAATGTGACGCCGAGGGTGAAAAATAGGTACGGTATGCACTCTTCTAAATACAAGTTAGTCACAACAGGTTATAATATGCTATTGAACAAGTAGCTGACCTTACATTATTAATTGTTTTGCTAACATATTTTTGTCTGGATAAACTTTCAATTTTTTAACCTCCTGTTAATTTTATTTATGTTTGTTTTCTTTTCTAGGGGGATTTAAGGGGGGGGGGCTGTTCTTTTTCTTATAGGTCGATATTTGGGTGCAATACAATTAAGTAAAGATGATTAATTGCGTAGCTATTTAGCACTTTCCAAATGACACCAGGTTCTTTCAGATTGCTGGAAGTTATCATGATATGTATGTCTTTTAAACTAAGGCATGTAGGGCGACGGGAGGGAAAGGGGGGGGGGGTGATCGGGGGAGATATCCGATGGAACCGTGACCCGTCTCGTAATGGGGTCCTGATCGAACAGTACATTTTACTTTTATAAAAGATACCTTTATTTGAATAAGAACTATGAGAGGCAGGGTGTTTATTACCCCAGGAGTCCCGGGACCCGTCATCGCTCTCCACGGCCCTGCAGGCAGAGTTTTGTTAATACATTTATTAAAAAATATGTCCGGAAAGATTGCATCCGTATACTTAATAAGTTCAAAATGGACCATATGCCGTAATAGTTTGCAGTCCAAATTTAGGCTTTTGAGGAAAATAGGCCTGCCTATATGGAACTAACCTATAAAAAAAAAAAAAAAACTAAAGACTAACTGCCACAATAATAATAATAATAATAATAATAATAATAATAATAATAATAATAATAATAAATAGGTCAGTCGGAGCGAAGCTTATTGTTTGTTGGCTCTCTTCCAATATATCTAGCGATATGCGGTGTACCGGCTACCTATATATTATCGTATTTATCATGTACATAAAATGGGAACGCCTATTGTTGGCACTGTATTGGCTCGAGGTGTATGTACCATAAAGGCAATAGACGAGTGTTTTATATCTCAAGAAGAATGTACAGTAGGCCAAATAAAAGAAATCTATGCTAAATAAACAGAGAGAGAGAGAGAGAGAGAGAGAGAGAGAGAGAGAGAGAGAGAGAGAGAGAGAGAGAGAGAGAGAGCGAGCGGGGTGGGGGTGGGAGACGTCGTGGTGGGCTGGGGACATTTACCATAATGGCATTAATTCATTTCCCACCCTATGTTTCTGTAGTTGTCGGTTAGTCTGCTTGCTTCTTTATCAACCCTCATAGTGACGGAAAACAGTGAGGGCGAGAGTGTAGAGGCGTTCGGAGATTTTAATATGAAATATGTTTTATTCCCATAATAATAGCTTTTACAAAACACGAAGATGAAGATACATACAAAACGTAAAAATTACATGATGTGTACTACTCCATACGAATATATGTATTGTATAAATATTGACATACAACTGTAACTTGTATCAGTGGTATTGTATACACTGTATTAAAATCTAATGGAACGTTTACAAAACACCTCACGTTTACCGAAGTCCCAGTTTCTTAAAGGTTACTTGGTAAAAGTTCAGATTTCTATTTTCTTTTCTTACTCCACATACTTCCACGTATGAGAGAGAGAGAGAGAGAGAGAGAGAGAGAGAGAGAGAGAGAGAGAGAGAGAGAGAGAGAGAGAGAGAGAGAGAACTATGCAAAGAAAATGAATGCGCAGAATACTTTTTAAAAAAACAGGAAGTAGAAAACAGAATATTAAAAAAAAAATAGGAAGTAGAAAAAGACAAGTGCATAATATATACAGTCAATGGAACACGGCATCTCGGCTTTTCTTCGGGGTTAGGACCATGTACAAAAACTTGAACCTTGTGCTGATGACGCCAAGGTTAACGATATATGTACTGCATATATCACTCGTATTTATCTCGTAGTTATATAGAACAAAAGCAACGGGAAATTGACAACATACAGTCCTTACAGTGACAAATGCACGTGATACAAAAACAGTGCAGTTTTTTTTTAGTATTTATAGATCGTATTCTAAATGTAAGTACCTCACACAGCTTTGGCTTTGCATACTTACCTATTTTTAAAATTAATTTGTGATCAAATTTGTACGAGTGTTGTTATCTTATATTGTGGTGTTAACAATTTAATTTAAGACATTGGATCCATTTGGCGGTAACATTAATGGCTTCATAGAATTAGTACATGTATTTTTTTTAAAAAATTGTTTAGAATTATCTTTATTCACTTAATTGGGAAGGGGGTGCATACAGAATGAGTACGCCAGGGAAGAACTGCCAGACCTGAAGGAATAGCAATGAAAAACAAGTTATTTCTCGTTTTAAAAACTCAGAAAATACAAACCGATTACATGGGAGAGAAATTCGCATCTTTAGTGATGCTTTATTCAGCAGTTGGTTTGTAAATATACTTAATTCTTAAATGTGTATAATATGCACGTACATTTTAACGTTATATGGATACACATTACGTGTGTTTGTTTCGTTCTTAGTTTTAACATGTTCAACAACAACAACAACAAAAAACAATGGACATGTACAAGTTGAAAAGAGACAGGGTGAGGGAAAGCTGGATATAATTTATATATAAGATTGATAGAGCATGTAATACGAAACAAATCTCTCAATCTGAATAAAATTGGTTCTGCCATGTTAGATAATAGATTTTCCACATTGTTAATAAAGAAGCTCTCGTGGAGACACCTCAAACATCAAATTGAAACCACATATTCTATGAACAAATCCTACAACGCTTGGTCAAAGTTTGAGCAGCAGTTCTCGAAAATCAATTTAGATTACGTTTTCATCTATGGCTGCTTTGGAAGCCACTGTGACAAGGCAAGTGACGCGGAACTAATTGTTCATAAAGCATTTTGTAACAAACAGACATACGAAATTTGACTGAAAGCGGCTAAGCTGTTCCTGAGAAGATGAGGGAACTATGTTCTCCGTGAGCCAGACTTATTCCAGTGAATCGACCAAGACAGATCATTTTTAGAACATGTCTTAACAAATAGTTAATCTAAGCGTTATTAACATGGGCCTATCTGATAAAGAGTAGTAAAACTATGTCTTCAATATTTTTGCCAAGAAAGCCACAGTACAGCTAGGAGAGCCACATAGAACATAGTTTTGATGAAGCATGTTCAAACAATCATATCTATATGATGCTTTTTTTTTCTCCCGGTGAAGTCAATACTATGTGTTAAATGTGATTGTAGTGGAAACCATGTTGCTAAAATAGTCACGCTGTTAGTACGAAATCTAGCCCATACAATAGTTTAATAAAGCAATATGCCAAACATTCATTCTCAAAGTGATCGACATTGGCGAAACCGAACTAGAGAAAGTCGAAAATATGTTTCCCGCCAGGTGCAAGGAAACCTCAACGCTGCTATGTTACTAACCTTGGACGTAAGGTGGACAGCGATAACACAAGAAACATCATATCTGTCAGTTTTGTTCGAAATTGGCTCAGCATTTCTAGAGAGGAAACTGAAAATAATTTTCAAAATGATTGCTGTCGAGGCCATTGTTACTAATGACAGGTTTTATCAAGAGTGTCCAAAGAAATATTCTTCTCAAGATTAATAACATTTTCTCCAGTTTTTAAGAAAATTAAAGAAAAGAAAGAATTTACAACCCACTATGGAAGCTACGACATTGCCAATTTTGAGAAAAAGAATATGCTAATAAAAATGCATACCAGCTTGAATGAAGTGGCCGAAGCGTTCTGGAGAAAAATTGGAATATAGACGTCGTTGACACTGAATCCAGCACATACATAATTTTGTTACAGCATATCATGTGTAATGTTGCTGCCAATTATGACTGAAACGGATAATTTAAGAAAACAAATTCGAATATAACGTTTTGACGAACGACGTACTGCGCATGCCAGAGGCACACTAGAAAAGTCTGACATATTAGTCACTGGAGAAAGAGGAAGTATGATGTATATTGCACATAATAGAATGAAAAGAGTTTCATTTACTGAATGAAATGAAAAGAGTTTCATTTCCTGTTCTGCATTAAATAAAAGTAGCAAAAATCACGATGCTTTTATACAAAGGAAGAGCACCAAAACAAGCTGATGGATTTCAAAGTTTTTTAAACAGTATTTCTCTGAAGGAGAGATCAAACCAACCCCTCCGTATTCAAGTGAAAAAAAAAACGTTAACATGGAAGTATGTTCAATAAAGCAAACATAACTATCCTATTTAATAATCGTCCCACACCCCAAACAACCATAGCAAAAAGGAAATCATAAATTTGTATCATTTATAAAAGCTAGGACAACTTATGTAGCTAGCCATTACAAATCATCACGTTTATCACCTATTATATAATTCGAAACATCATCAAATACAACTGTAAAAAAATTGTTATATTGGCTACCGTTCCCTGAGAGAGAGAGAGAGAGAGAGAGAGAGAGAGAGAGAGAGAGAGAGAGAGAGCATTCTCATAGCATTTTTATATTATGATCGTAGCTATGGAAATAATTTGTGACAATATGGATTTCTGAATGGATATGATTTTTATTTCATTGGATGTAAGAGTAATCTCCCTTACAAGAAACCAAAACCAGGATGACTCAGTTTTATTTAGCCTTTTTTCCCACACCCACATGATTCGATATATCCGAGTCATTATGTTAATGACATCATAGTCATTCCTTTAGGAATAGTCAACTTGTTGTTCATACATCCTGTTACATCTGTCTATTAGGATATACATACAGTATGAATAGTGAATCAATTCAATATATAGAAATGTTCTAGTTTTGTACAGAGAGAGAGAGAGAGAGAGAGAGAGAGAGAGAGAGAGAGAGAGAGAGAGAATTCCAACGAGATTTAAGGAAGCATACTAATTAGTAATTAAAGTGTCCTGTGTAAAACATTAAAAATATCTTTTTCAAGAATTGCATATATGCAAATCAAGTTCATACATGACACAGATTGAGGGGATGAAACTGAATATCAGAACTATGTGGATTTGTCTTAATCGAAATATAAGAATGATATCGATTAATGATAATCTGAATATCAGAATGATATGGATTAGTGATAATCTAAATGATATGGATTGGTGATAATCTCAATATAAGAATTATATGGATTGGAAATAATCTCAATATCAGAATGATATGGATTAAAAATAATCTGAACATCAGAATGATATGGATTTGGTTATAATCTGAATCCCAGAATGATATGGATTAGTGATAATCTGAATATCATAATGATATGGCTTGGTTATAATCTGAATATCAGAACTATGTGGATTATCTTAACTGGACTATCAGAATGATATGTCTTGGTAATAATCTGAATATCAGACTGATATGGCTTGGTAATAATCTGAACATCAGAATGATATGAATTGGTAATACTCGGAATATCAGATCGATATGGATTGGTAATATTTTGAATATCAGAATGATATGGATTGGTAATAATCGGAATACATGTATATTAATAATATAGATTGGTTGAATGTAGGGATATCATTTCAATTTGTTCAAGGGGGAGGGGGCAACACTTGATTGGAACGGCAGCTAAATTGATTGGGGGTGGGGACGGACGAACCCAGAATATAATAATTTAACAGCACGTGCAAAGTTCTGTGCCACCACCGGTCCACCACCACCACAAATTACGCTCCTGGATGAATCTGAATTCATCAATGACATGGATTGGTATTAATCTGAATATATGATTGATATCGATTGGTAGAGTACGCGGCAATCTGATTTAAATCATGAACTCCTTATTGATAAGTACAGATTGATTTTGAATCAATTTAGAACCCTGCTTCTGATTTGAATCCCTAAGAGGATCGCCTTATCTGCATCGACATCTACACATTTTGAACTTAGGAATGAGCTGGGAGGAAGAAAAAGTTCTTGAGCGACTAAATGTGCCCTTCACATTTCTTTATTGTTATTGGAGCAAAAAAAAAAAAAACCAAACAAACCAACACGATAAGTATAGCCTAGGTCTAAAGATAAACAAATATTCGTTAAGTATACTCATGAAATCTGCTATGTGCTGCAAAATAATTGTGAACACCGTATACACCTGTTTATATCTACATGTCATTATGTTTATATATATATATATATATATATATATATATATATATATATATATTATATATATATATATAATATATATATATATATATATACATTTCAGTTTGTGAAATTTTCTTGTCTTAGCAGAAATTTCTTATCTGTACGGATTATGTCATGAATTCATGCTAATATAAAAAACCTCAAAGGCGACTGCATAATCAACATTGTATCATTGTTTTTATTAGGAATACTATTATTTAAATTGATCGATTAATTAATTAATTAATTCTTTCATTAACAAATAAATTCATTAATTAGTTTGGCTGATGTCCGGTTGACACTCCTCTTTTCTTTCCATATGCAATGCAAAGTTCATTTTTGAGAATAATTTGGCTTCCAATATTGGTCAACAGCTAAAACTAGTTTATAAAGCGACTGTCTTATGTGTTTTAAAACAGAGTTCAGTCAAACTGTAGGACCCTGAATCATTATTTACTGATCCGATTGACAAATTGTCATATTCATTTCCGTTCAACTGTCAATCAGTCTTCTATGTATTTCCATTTCACAGTATTCACAATATGTTATATAAGTATAGCAAATGGTTTTAAGTTAGAAAGCAATCCGTAACCATATTGGGTTACAGCTGTGGACTTGTATTCGAGTGTGATAAAAATGTACACAAGTACTTGATGAACAGGACACACACACACACACACACACACACACACACACACACACACAGAACATAAGATGCATCTTTTGTCGTTTGCTTTCTTCATGCAAAATATGACCAGGTTTATGTTTGTTCTCTCCCTCCTTTGCTTACTATTGAAATATAAATCTATCCCAGTTCTGATTGTACGTTTAAACCGGTTGGAGATAAAATAGTTTTCAGTTAATATATCTTGTGAATGTAAACATGTTTTTTCCTATTTCGATCTTCAGTACCTACCAGATACAAAGCATGAACGAATTTTCACAGGTGCCGTTACGTGCCAAGGACCAATATATAACTGGATTAGAATAATGACATATTGTTTATGCTGATAATGAATATTGTACCGAAAAGTCATTATCGTGAAAGAGTAAGGTTGGGTGGGGACTGGACATTTGATTTAGTTATGGCCGCCTCAGCCCGCCTGATAGGCGCCACAGATGAGCAGAGGGACACTTGGTATGTAGTTGTGTAAGGAAGTAAATCGGTCAATAGAAAGGTAGAACTATGGATTCGATCAAGGGTTAGTGGGTTTGGTGTTTCTATCAATCTAGCACAAATTTATGTGATTGTACATGTAACTATATATAACACGTATAACAGAAACATACGTTGTATTAATTGCAGGGAAGAATACTACATTTTTTTTTTATATGTACCGTAAAGCAATAATGATATAGTACTCTCACTAGCAAAACGACTAGACTTGACCTTTTATCTCTAATTCCTATTATAAACAGCGCTGGGATAATTAATTCGTCGGTATTCAATTGTCACTATTGTTGACCTGGATCTGTCCGCAGATACATTGATAGCCGATTAGGGTCGCCATATAAGCCTCGTATGTTATATGAAAGACGACGTTTTAAACAATAATTGATGTTAATTCGCGTGGCTTTGTTCTTGAGAAAAATAGTCTATTTTTGTAAACAACGTCCATGAGAGACACATCGTGACCCTCTCCATTGTTAAACTTCTATGGGCAGCATTCCCTAGTTGTCAGTTGGCTCATCTATGTAAGTGATCTACATGTCCAACCCGTTTTACTACTGGCTGTGTCTGATAAATCACGTAGGCATATACGCATCGTTGTCCTGATAGAATCAGGTAAATGCCTGTGGCTACGTATGGAATTTCTTCCGACGCTCATCAAATATACAGGAGAAATAATTAAGGTGACGCTAGATTATCTCCCTTATCAGTCGTGACACTCCAACAGACCGGCAACTGGCAAAAAGCAAATCCAAAACCAATGAAGTTGTTGTAGGGTTAACGCCATTTTCTTTTAGAACAAAATAGACTATACATAGTCGCCAGTATACATGGTGGGGGAAGAACCCAAGAAAACCCCTGAAAAAACCACTGACCCACTAGAAGCTACTGGCAACCTTTCACACGTACCCACATTGACCGAATCCGAGGTTCGAACCCACGTAGAGGTGAGATGCAATGATACGTAACGGTGAGAGCTTTAAACCACTCGGCAACTCGGGGCCCCAAAATAAAAATATAAAAATAAAACTTAAAAAAAATCAATCAAACCAGAACCAAGCAATATGTAACAAACCTTAATTAATTTCTTTGTTAAAAGAAGGATAGAGAATTGAACTGATGTTTATACACATGTTTTACACACACACACACACACACACACACATATATATATATATATATATATATATATATATATATATATATATATATATATATATATATATATATATATATATATATATATATATATATATATATATATATATATACATATATATATATATACAGAGAGAGAGAGAGAGAGAGAGAGAGAGAGAGAGAGAGAGAGAGAGAATCTACGGCGTATCACATGATGTATACATTTTCATTAAAGAGAAAACAGGTTTACCGAGTTTCCTTTTGACTATATAACGAGTGTTATATAAAATATATAGAGTACATTCTACACATTTTTTTGTTGTTTATATCGCATACAAATACACATATTTGCATTTCCAACGCTGTTAAGATTGAGCAAGGGCAGCTGTGTATTGATGGAGTGATCTAATTCTGCAGAGGTGTCAAGTGTCTGCTGTAAAGTTTTGTTTTCAACCTTTTACGAATAAACCCAGTCTCCTTTGCAAACACATACATTTGCTTCTTCTAGCTTTGAACTTCTGTTTTCATTCATTTTTAGAAAAAGAAATATTAAACAGACTTATGATTTAAACAAGAAAGATGGTGTAAATAAAGAAAGTAGAACACTACATACACAGCATGATTAACTATTTGAACACTGTACGGGCTGGCTTTCACATATGAACTATCATATTGAAATAAGTTGGATATGAACTCTGAACAATGATGAACCAGCAAGACGTATCTCAAACACTTAAAATTATTTGCAATTCATGTATGTCATTATTATGATTTAGTTAGCATTGTTACCAACCATCATATTGTCTTTATTATCCATTTCTAACAGTCTCCTTTCTGTTACTTTGTGTGACTACATTTTTTCCATCACTGAGAGAGAGAGAGAGAGAGAGAGAGAGAGAGAGAGAGAGAGAGAGAGAGAGATAGAGAGAGAGAGAGAGAGAGAGAGAGAGAGAGAGAGGTGGGGAGTTGGAGACGTAGTGGTTGGTTAGGGATACTTACCATAATGGCATTTATTCATTCCCACCTTGTGTTTCTGTAGTTGTCGAATAGTCTGCTTGCTTTCTTATCAATCCACATAGTAACGGAAAAGGGGTGGGGGAGTGTAGAGAGGCGTTTGGACATTTTAATATGAATTATCTGTTTTATTCCCATGTTAATAGCTTTTATGAAGCACGAAGAAGGAAATACGTACAAAACGTAAAAATTACATTATGTGTACTACTCCATACGAATATATGTATTGTCTTGACATACAACTGTAACTTTGTATCAGTGGTATTTTAGACACTGTATTAAAATCCAATGGAACCTGTTACAAAACACCTAACGTTTACCGAAGTCCCAGTTTCTTAAAGGTTACTTGGTGAAAGTTCAGATTTCTATTTTTTTCTTGCACCAGAGAGAGAGAGAGAGAGAGAGAGAGAGAGAGAGAGAGAGAGAGAGAGAGAGAGAGAGAGAGAGAGAGAGAGAGAGAGAGAGAGAGAGAGAGATTGCCTGTAGGAATTTATGGCATATTGTGACTAATATGGTCTCTAAAAGAAAACATTTCTTCAAGTGATAATAAAGATGTGTCTATTCGCTTTTATCATCCTTGGTATATTAAATACTTTATTCAAATCCGCAATTTTGACCATCTTTATACCCAAATTATTTATACTGACTTGAAGAAAGTTGCCTCTAACATTTCAAAATATCATTGATACGAATCTGACTTAACGTCCTGGCACGATCTAGAATTTGATTTAAGAAATTTGTCAACGGGAAATCTTCTACCTTAATTTTAGTATTGACATTTTATAAACTGCTTTTAACACGTATAATGTAGCGTTAGTTTTTTTCTCCTTTCATCCAAAACTATCTGAGTTTCAAAATAATGACATTACTAATAGTAATTTAATTGTTGTATATTTTTAAAATTATTTGACCATGAATCTCAAAACAAAAAAGACAACAAGTATTTCTGGAGAATTTGAATGTATTGGCACCACACCTTTATACCTTTAAAAAAACTAGTACCTATAACCGTTTTAGAATGTACATGATTATCTCCCTTATAAAGTAACTTGTTTATGAAAGAAATTTTGTTTGAACAAGACTTAGGAGAGGACATGGTGCGTCTTACCTCAGGGCCTGTGATCGCTACACTGGGGCATCATGTTGCAAGCATATAACATTATGTTCCACACAGCCACATTATCCTGATATCAGGCCGACCAGTCCTAACACGAACCCTCTAAATACTAATCACCTAGCGAGTCAGCTCTTAATACCATATTTATGTATTTGGTATGAAGCGGCCGGGATTGGAACCAGCGACGTCCCGCATCCGAGACGGAGGCTCTAACCGATCAGGGTTATAGAGGTTATCATGTTTGAAATCATGGTTTATTCTCTTACTTCCCAAAAAAAATCTTCAAGAAATGAATCATCAGCTATTATATCATCCACAACAAAAAAAAAATAAGATAACAAATTAAATAATAAAAAAAAAACTCTTCAGTAAATCCATCCAAAGCAGGTCTTCTATCATCGTGCATATCTTTAACCACTTTTTGCTAATCCCTGATAAGTGATTGTAATTATCAAAACTTTGTAACATGTATACGTTAGGACCTGATTCATTTTGCAACTTCTCTGTCCATGAAAAGCACGGTCCATCAGAGCAAAGTTTATGATAACACTTTTTATTGTTCTAAAATGTCTTCCCTATCTGTAAATTCGTTTTAAAATTCATCTCTCAATTCCGTATAATTCACAATGTTCACACTTCATGAGCCTGGCTTGAAGAAAAGCGAGAGGCGCGGAGCGTTATCTGTCTTTTCTTTCTTCATCTTTCTTTAAGTTATGTGACTTGTGTTATATGGCTTATGTCAACCACAATTAAAGAAATCTCTGCATAAGAACGAAAACTACAGGGTATATCACTGATTGAAACATTTTGAATATTGCTTTGTCGATATACGTCGCCAAAGCATCAAAATTTAGCCACGTGTCAGGTTAATAAAGCTCTGACAAAAAAAAAGTTTCAGATTAGACATTTGTCATCATTAATATGTGTCGGTGCGTTTGTCATGCATTGTTTTAACATCTGCGAAACTGGGACATTTTCGGGTTTTGGCCATACCGAAAATCTTACTACCGTACCTAGTAACCGCAATTAATTTGTTCTAGCGTGTGTTAATATTTTGGCAGGTAATATATATTTTCAAGTTTGAATTTAGTTCCGGTTGCACGTTTTTCTTCAAGCGTACAATTTAAATGTGGGCTCAGAATTTATGTAGGTATCGGTTTTCTGGTGCAAAATGGTGTTGAATTAAGGACACATATTGGAACGAAAACAAAATTAGTCTTCCTGTATAATGAGGTTTCGATTTTGACGAGTTTCACTACATACTATCAACATACTATTTTAAGTCTAATTGGTATACATTTATTAATGTGGAGGTCAACGAGAGGATTGTTATATTGAAGTTTACATTATTCATTTTCATTAAATGATAATGAGACCAAAAAGTACACACTGTACAAAAACAAACATTCCAATGACGTTCTTTGGATTGTATTTGTTTTGAGATTCAAAGAATTGTATTACACTGTCATACTTTGTGTGCGGTCAGTAGTAATATATATCACTCATACTGTAGGTAAAGGAAAGCTTCCTATGGAGCAAAATCCACCACCACTCCAACCCAAACTGGGAGACAGGATACGAGTACTAACATCCCCTCCCTTATGCTACAACCAGGAAGTTAAACCAAGATTTAATTCACTGGAACATTGGGCATAAGATGTAGGGACAATGAACTGCTCACCTAAGCAATAACAACATTATAGGCGCCATATTACGAGGATACCGTGTGCAGTTTAGATTAATTAGAATAAAAACTGACTACCTAATTGTTCACTGCAGCATGCTCAACCAAGTGAAAACAAAATCCTGCATCTGGAAAACCTATGCCACATTATAGTTAAAATCGAAAGGCAACATACAAAATAAAACTACTGAACCGGACAGCAGACGCCCCCCCCCCCACTGTTTCCAAAACAGACAACACCAACACAATTAGCAAACCCGCCATTAAATACGATCTTCAAAGCTGTACTAACCCTCAAATGATATAACAAGGACCTACAAGACCAAACACAAAATAGAAATTAAAAACATAACGACTTATAAATCATTAATGACTTCCATCCACAAAAGCAGTTGTAGTATCAAAATAATCAATTACAACCTTCATACAATTAGGTCCTTCCAGAGTAAGAAACAGAATGGAACCTTTTCTCGACAAACCCCAATTCTGCACCAACTGTCAACATGGGGATACTACGCCAACAAATGTCGATACAAATATAGATTGGGCCGTTGCGAGGACCAAGTTTAAGAGGCCCGTAAAAAGAGAATTATCAAATGCCGCAACTGCAGAGAACCACCCCAACCCAGAGCATCTGAATGGTCCTATACTATGAAAGAAATTGACATCTCATGAATGCCAAACATTTAACATATCAGCCAGTAAAAACACCAAAACAATTGATAAAAGAAACATAACTTCATCAAATTGGAATAAAGGAAGTTATCTAACCTCTTAACTACAACCACAACACAAAGCCCACCTACACAAAAAGTTAATCGGAACCAAACTGAACCAAAATCTGAAACCAAATGAAAGCAACCAGGACAAATCAAAACCATAACAATACAACAAAACCTCAGTCCACTCACCAAGGTTATCAAAACATCATCAAATAATCAGATGTGGATTGAACTATTCAAAGAGATAATTAATCTAACATCATCAGACCCCCACATTAGAAAACATAATATAACACCTAAACACAAGTGTTACCAAACATTATCATGCACAACCCACAACTACTCCTCAACCACCACCCAATTATAACCACAACCACCAATAATCTCAATAGATAACACAACTAAAATAATGTTACTATCTGGCAATGGATTTGCAGAGGTCGATCCAAAAACCTACCTGAGCTAATACACAAAATCCATAGCGCGGAGAATTTAATAAACCTGACACACTATGCCTCCATGAAACACACTCACCAGAGAATCCGAAACATATACCTAAAATGTCCAGATACTCACAAGGCGTACTCAAGTCGTAGTAATGAGAATGGGGTGGGAGGGTGGGGGTGGGTGGTGGAAACTTGCACTATTTCTAACTGACTTCCAGCCCTACTCTGAAAACTTAACAACCCCACTGCCAATATACATCAATAACAATTTTGAAATTCAAACTGCATTAGTCAACATTGGATCGAATAATATAATAATAACTAATATATTGACCCAGGGG
Source organism: Unio pictorum (assembly GCA_030141615.1). Classification (NCBI taxonomy): domain Eukaryota; kingdom Metazoa; phylum Mollusca; class Bivalvia; order Unionida; family Unionidae; genus Unio; species Unio pictorum. The sequence goes on from JARLTB010000113.1 coordinate 13,311,536, forward strand.
GCAGTGACATCCCAATCAACTTAGAAACTTATCGATAAATCTCCACTAACCAGCCTGGAATCCTAATCATTGGTGGCTACTTCAAGGCCCACAGTGAACTACGGGGAGAAAGTAGAAGGGATACAAAAAGCAAATTAATTGAATCATAGATTGCTGAATTACAACTAACCATACACAATGATGGGTCTTGAACTCGAATTAATGACGAGGATGGCTCCCTCTCAGCAATCGATTTTACTATGTCCACACCCAAACTAGACCAACTTACAAATTGGTGGATTGATCAAGATAACACCTTAGATAGTGACCATTTCCACATCTTAATCTCCCTCCTTATACAAGTTCAGCACAACCCTCATGAAGCTCCACCCAAATGGAAATATTATAGAGCTGATTTGGATACCCGTATAAACACCCTAGCTTCTGTTAATACCAACAAGCTCAAAGATCCAGATATAATAATATTCAATGACAACGTAATTAATACAATACTTAATGCTGCTACTCTAAAAACACTTCAACCAAATCTAATCACTTAACACCTAAGCTGAACAATGCACTTGTACACGGCCATAAGCAGTAATACCAACCACACTAGGACCTTCCATGAACACAGACAGAAAGCTGAAACCACACTTCCGAACCTCTTTAAAGACATAGGGTTAAGAACTCAGATTTAAATAATGAAATAACCCACAACGAATAAAATAAAATATCACTGGGGTCTAAAAAAGATCATAACCTGGGAAAGATCAAACTAGATGTATCATATACAAAAATCTTATATACATCATTACAACAACCATTATAAACTGCTCAACCAAATTTGGCAAAGTGGAGAACTACCACTCAGCTAGAACCAATCAATTGTCATCCCGATCCTTAAACCAGGTAAAGACCCTAATAATATTAACTCGTATCGTCCCATCTCCCTCACTAATAATATATGTAAACTAATGGAAACAATCTGTCCGGTGGCGGGTTGTGGCGTTATTCGTTTAAAGTATTGTATAAGTCCCACTTTGCCAAGGGGTATTGCACTATACATAATAAAAATAATAACTATAACCCACTCCCTTTTGGTACTCGTTATCTAAGAGATTACCGCCCTCGATATAATTGCCCGGTTCGAGTATGAGAATAGATAGAGTAAACTGAGCAGGTATATTGAACAAACAACTACGAGCCCCCGTAAAGATAAACAAACAATCTAATCAAATACATACACAATTATGAAACTTCATTTCATTAGGAATACACGCTTTAAAAAAAAAATACAAGTTTCACCGAATTACAATAAAATTCGAAATAGATTTAAATAAATTAGCCGATATGTTACTGATAGCTTTAAATCATTATAGGATCGAGTGGTACAATAGAAGTCAATGCCTTGTTCGATTTTCATAACCTGTTATTCATCGATCCCCGTTCACTGTTCATTTCAATGTTGGTTCTAGAAGACACATTCTCGTCCGTCTCTAGATAATCTGCACCCGTGGATGTTTCCGCTCGATTCCGGACGTGTCCACTGTATCATGCGTTCACTGTAATTCCCGTTTCCCAATTCCTTTTCCAAAGTTTGCGACGAAATTTACATAACTTCAAGATGTTCCAAAAAGCTATTTTCTCCCTTCCAAAAGAAATTATAACAACCCTATAGTTTCTCGTTACAATTGTTACAGTTGAGAATTTTCATTATTCCTGGTTCGTAAATCAGATATATCTATCAGTCGTAAACATACGTTATGGCTAGTAATTAACTACACATGTTCTCAAATAACTGTAATTAAACAAATTGCTAATTCGTTATGCCTTGACCTAATACAATAACGTACTATACATCAAGGCTATGCATTATTTGCTCGCCTTAAATTACACAGCACATTAATTGAATACACTGTCTCTAAATCATCCATGAAATCTAAATTACGTGAATTCAAATGTATTCTCGTACATCATTAACTAATGTAATACATACAATTCTTAGAACCTAATCATTATGCAAACAAGATGATAAATTCAAGAATTAATGTAACACTTTCTATTCATAACTCAGCATAGTGTTTCACGACATAAATTAACACTACATCATTCTAACTAAGAATTAAGGTCAGAATTTCGATTCATAATACAAAAGTACATTATTATACGAATGTATCAAATGAAATCATGCAGGATCTTTCGATTCATAATAAAAAACACATTATTATACAATTGTATCAAATGAAATCATGCAAGACATGTAAACTAAAGCAAACATTATATAAATTCCATCAACAAATTATGAATTGTGACACTATACCTTTGTATTCTCGGTGTGTCACTCAACGTTGGTTTGGCACTTTTTCAGGACTACGATTTGTTACGAATGTATTTCTCACAAATAACATCCGGAGTCTTAGTAAATAATTCTATCTTTTGTTCTCTCTTGCATAAAAATTCAGACTAACTTCTGAATTCGCTAGGCCGATATTATGTCCTACGAAATTTCGTGTGAAAACACCCCACCCCCCATTATTTAACTGTGACCAATCATAATAAATAAATAAGCGTGCAAGGCGCTCATTAATCACCTAATATAAACAAAAGCAAAAATAAATGAGTAGCGATTGGCACTAGGGTGTCAGAATCCTCACATATGCCTATCAAGACGCCCACAAGAAGTACCCATTCCAGCAGCTAGTAGAAACAGCTAACTACATTTCTACGCTAAACAGCTACCTATTCCTTGAAATTACTAGAGAGGAAAAAAAATCTGCGCAGAAATGTAAAGAAGCAGAAGGAAAAAACAAAACGGGGAACGTTTGCAAACATCTCACATCTTATGGCTATTAATACTGCTTCTTATTCAGGGAACCATTTTGGCTTGTTATCCCGTTTCGACAAAAAAATTATGTACAGTAACTTGATACTTCAACTCACCGCTTCAAAAGTCAAACCTTTTATAACCAATAAGTGACCAAAAACCAAACTTGTTAGATGTTTCTTAGACATATTAGTTACTAAAAACTTGTAGGGCATCTACAATTGTACACTATGTACCAGAATGTTTCAAATTGTTATGATGTAGGAACATTTTACAACTTGATTTGATTTGATCCAATCGTACAGGTAGCTAACACATTACTGGCATTTTTTATTGTGCATTAGAGTCAACTCGACCGAATTTGACTACGTACGGGCTGACGTTCTTGGCACTAGAGTGCATGATATCATTGACTTTAGGCTGTCTTGCCGAGTTCCTTACCCTGTCGGTCATCGTATAAAGGCTGAGATGTGGAACACTTCCACCAGCCTAAAGCGAGGTGTCCCGATGCGAGGTTATCGTTGCGATCCATCGCATTCGGGGTTACAAACGGCTTAGGTCAACATATAGTACAGTCAATAACTGACTGAAATCAACTCTTTGGTAACATACGTGTGTGTTGGGCCCATTCCCAAAGCCATTAAATTCAAGTCGTTAGGGACATATAGTCCTATGACATTACAGTTAAATTGTCAGTGCTCCTTGAGTACATAAAGCCGTCGTAAGTCAATGTCAGCAATCAATCAATCAATCAATTGACACTCCTAGCCGAACATAGTCTAAATCAGCTGCTTGGGTGATGAATCATTAAAACTTCCTTTATGTAATTACTTTGGTCGATCAGTGTGTAAATTGTACCCCCTCGATTATGAAGGTTAGATTATCGTAGAATAAAATAAATAAGACAATATAACCCGACAATACTAACCAATATTCCAGCCTCATTAACTTCAAACATATAGTATAATAGGGCTAAATATTTATCTAAAATAAAAACATGAAATAAACCGATTTTAACGCACACACACACACACACACACACACACACACACACACAAAAAAATAAAATATATCTCAGCTTCATGAATACAGCTTTATCCAAACAATGTTTCACAATGTTTAGACCAAAAATGTCTTATTCATGGGACAATGAAAGCACATACGCATACAGACACACAGTCAATCATGTTTTACGAATAGACATAATATATTGTCATGGAGAAGCAACACTGTCTTAAATATTTAAAGGTTTAAATTGAGTGAAGAAATAAATAGCAGAAGCATTATTTACATCACTGTAATTTATCTACACCGACTCTGGATAATGGACGCCGCAGCTGGAAATGTGAGGTAATTTTCACTTTCCTAAATTTGTCCTGCATGTGATTTATTGAACTATTATGATGTAATAATGGAATATATGGATATATTTATGAAGTTTGGTGTTTCTGCCTTGTATTGTTCTTGAAATTAATGTGAGGCATGTACACCTCATGCAGTTAATTGCACTATATGTTGCCAGTAATATGCCAAAAAGTTGGCTAGCAAGTTACTTACAGCAGTTGGCACATTGGTTCACGGCATGTACAAATATCTCAACGACTATTTTGAACATCACGTGTTTTCAATATTGGCCTTCGGACATGGACAATGCATGTAAAATTGGGGCTTGGGTGAATCAACGTTTTATTCTATAAATTTCAACTGATTGGTCAGGTGGAGCAAATGCTATTCTTACCTAACAAATATGGACGTTTCTTTATTTTACCTACTCGTGTATTTTATATTTCTAATGCATTTTATATTAGGTAGGTGTATGCAACATTAAATCTGTGTAAAACAAAACTGTCCCATGCACCCTTAGGAGAATCAAACACTAAACGGCCTAGTCATTAATGTAGCAAAGTGCACACAACTGTGCAGATGAAAATAGCTATTCGATGAAAACACCCGGAGTAGAGGTAGATATATACGCAAAACCATATACGTAGAATTATTCTGAGTGGACAGAAAAGTCAATTTTGACATGACACGTGGATACATTATGATGTCTGACCATGATGTATTCTCCACCAATTTCAAAAGAATTATTTTGCCTTGCTCAGAACTTAATAAAAACAAATAGAAAATACATGTTTGTAATTATTAATGTATTTTACCTTTATGTATGCTTTTTAATTTAGCTTTACAAAATGAATGAAGGTAACAAAAAGAATAAGCAACAAGCATATCGACACACGAACATCAAAGAGAACACATATATAATTCTAATGTAATTGTTATTTTGAAATATAGATCAGATTAAATGCTAGATCAAACAAGTAAAGTAAGATCAAACTGGTATATGATAAAATAGACTATAAGCCAGTCTAGAAATGGATCTACCATCTATACAAGGATGAATATAAGAAAAATAACTAGATGGGATGCAAGCGGGATTCGAATTATAAACGTAGAACGTACTGCTAATGGTGCAAGAAAGACGTGAGCATGATGCAATATCCAGGCATACAGGTCTACCAGAAGCAAAGTGCAGAGGTTAGCACGGCAGTGCGCCGATAAATACTGGCTTCAGTTTCTGTCAGTGCATCCAGTCAGCAACATATGTCGGAAACATCAGATGGCATAAGAAAGCAATGGGTCCCACGACGAAATTAATAGCACTAAAGTCTTCCGCAGGCGATACAATCCACGACAAGGGCAAACAGATGAAGAACTGTACGCAAGAGAGAACCACGGGACCAGCGATGCCATAAGAACCTCCCGCTCATGTCCAAATTGGACGAGAAACCTATTGTAGCAGAACTAAAGACGTCTTTACAGAAACTGTCCTTAGGTAAAGCCAGAGGGAAGGATGACATTTCAGCAGAAGTTTTCAAGTGCGGCTCGAACTTGCTGATAACACACCGAGAAGACAACATCTGCCAGTATAGGGATGAGGTTGCAGTGCCTCAGGGAATGATACATGCCAACATCGTAACCCTATACAAGAACAGAGGCAACATAAGTGACCGGAACAACTACCGGGACACATCCATCTCAGCACCAGGGTAAAGTCTTCGCACGCGTCATCCTGAATAGACCACATACGCGTACTGTCAGAGTGTATCCAGGGCCGCAGTGCGGGTTCTGCGCAGAGAGGTTTACAGTCAACACGATCTTCTCCGTCAGACAACTGCAGGACAAATGCAGGGAAAACACAGACCCCACTTCCTGGCCTGTATAGACCTCACCAAGGCGTTCGATCTGGTCATCAGAGACCCACTCTTTACAATCAAGGCGAAGATTAGATCCCCTATAAAGCTGCAAAGCATTATCCAGTCCTTCCAAGATGACATGAAAGTTACAGTGCAGTACGATGGTTCAACGTACGACCCCTTCAACATCCGCAGCCGAGTTAAACAGGGGTGCATCCAAGCCCACACCCTCTTCAGCTTCTTCTTCTCTGTCCTGTTCAAGCATGGCTTTGGCACCTCTACAGAAGGATCTACATGCACACGCGATCAGACGGCAAACAGTTCAACTTGGCACGACTAAAAGCAAATAGCAAAGTGTGTGAAGCAACTATCAGGGACATACTATTCGCAGACAATTCTGTCATTGCCACTCACACAGCAGTTGTGCTACAGCACCTGATGAACGGCTTTTCTAAAGCACGCAGTGAGTTTGGGCTGATCGAAAGCTAAAAAAAAAAACAAATGCGAAGGTACAGACTCCCGAGGAATTATCACCAACAGCTACGAAATAAGAGGATTCAGTCAGTTCACATAACTCTACCATCACCAACAACATATCGTTTGATGTTGAGCTAGTTGTAAAGGCATCAACCATTCTTTCCAGTTTGTCGCAGAGTATGTGGAACAACAACATGCTGACCCTGAACAATAAGATCTACTTGTACCGTGTATGCGTGCTAAGCACCCTTTTGTATGCTAGTGAATCTGGATTATGTACGGCTCATATGAGAAAAGACTGAGCCCCTTTCATATGCAATGTCTCCGACGCATACTACAGATCACCTTGAGTGATAGCGTAACAAATACACAGCGAGAAGGTTTAACGTGCAAAGATTCCCAGCTAGAAAACACTCCGCCTTTTATGTCGTATCAGATGGTTCGGTCATGTACGTCGGATGGATGACAAAAGGATCCGCAAAAACCCGTCTTTATTCGGAACTTGCCCTTGGCACAAGGTTGAACTGACGGCCACATGAACGCTTCAATGATGGCTGCAAGCTCCACATTAAAGACCTTGACATCGATGTCTCCACATTAGGGAGAAATTAAAAGTAAGTGTTAAAATTGCTCCGGACGTTATTTGAGAGAAATAGATCCGTTAAGGAATCGTGGTCCAGAAAAAACCGCCAAACTAAGGGAGGGACACACCAAAAACACAAAGATGAATTTGAAACTATCAGTAATAGAACGGCTAATTTGTTTAAATCTATTTCAAATCTTAATGTAATTTGGTGAACGTTGTATTTCTAAACTGCGTGTATTCCTAATGATAAGAAGTTTCATAATTGTGTATGTAATCGATTAAATTGTTTGTATATCTTTATAGGGGCTCGGAGTTTTTTGTTCAATATATCTGCTCAGTTTACTCTAATTAATTCTCATACTCGAACCGGGCAATTATATCGAGGGCAGTCATCTCTTAGATAATGAGTATCAAAAGGGAGTGGGTTATAGTTAGTATTATTATATGTTATACAATACCCCTTGACAAAGTGGTAATTACCACTTACCCTTTTGACAAGTGTGGCTTGTACAATACTATACGAATAACGCTTATAACCCGCGAGTAACCTGACAATTTTTATAGTTTAAGTAGGTTATTAGGATAATATAGAAAAACAACGAAGCTGACCTACTGGTATAAAGTTACCAATTGTATCACCCCAGGTAGGCTGAGCTTAAGGTGTAAGGAACATTGACTTCAGAAAAAATAAACTACAACACTAACTGTGATTGGTGCATTATGTAAGAATTGTATGTTCTGTTAGGTTTAAAACAAAGTAAGGCTCTTGGCAACATGTGAGATTAAGATAATTCATATCTTGATCATATTTTGTATTTGTTTTTATGATTTTTGTTTTATAAAAGCATGGCTGAAATGGGGTTTGTTGAGACAATATAAGCATATTTATTTCAGAAAATATTAACTTTGAGGTCTTTAGAAAAACAATTGGTACTCTGATAACTGATGTAAGATTCATGCATAAATCAGATTGTGATGGCGGTTGATGAGACAAACCAGAGTTCAGTCAAGGAGGGGTTTAGCGTACAATCGAGGCCTTAGTTTGCCCATACATTATCTGCAGACAGCTCGGAATCTGCATCTTGTGGAGTACGCAGAACACACAGTCACAACGAAGTTCGGTAAATACTCCTTCGTTCCAAAATTTACTAATAATGTATTATACAATATTCACCGGTGTCTGTCTATCTTTCTATCTGTCTGTTTGTTTGCCTGTCAATCTGTCTCTGTCAATCTGTCGGTCGCTCTCTCTGTGTCTCTGTCTCACTCTATGTCTGTATCTCTCTATCTCTCTGTGTCTCTGTCTCTGTCTCTGTCTCTCTCTTTATATATATATATATATATATATATATATATATATATATATATATATATATATATATATATATATATATATATATATATATATATATATATATATATAATACGGATATTTATCAGTCGTGTGTGAACATGTCTGGGAAATTATTATTAAGTTAATGACTACAATTTCACACATGAGTGGTTTGATTGTCATTAATGGAGAGCACACTGTGCTATTGATCAATTCGTAGTGGTAACTAGTTATACTGGAGAAAAAACTTAATTTCCCTGTACTCTATTTTTTGTTCATGGACCAAGAGAATATATATATATATATATATATATATATATATATATATATATATATATATATATATATATATATATATATATATATATATATATATATATATATATATATATATATATATATATATATATGTGTGTGTGTGTGTGTGTGTGTGTGTGTGTGTGTGTGTGTGTGTGTGTGTGTGTGTGTGTGTGTGTGTGTGTGTGTGCGTGCGTGCGTGCGTGCGCGTGTGCGTGTGTGGTTTCAGAGGAAGCTCCTATCAATGAATACACTGTATGTTTGCGTCGTCTTAAAAATAAAATATTAAGACAGAGACCACCGTTTCAATATAAAAATTATTCCTCCCAAAAATGAAAAGATCAGTGATCATTACATCGTAATAAAATGAAATTTCATTGGATGTAACTGGAATATGAACGCATTGTAAATGGAATATGACTGGATCAACAATTTGAGAGCATATTTGAAACAAACGGTCCTGTCAGTTCACGAAAGGAAAATATTAAAACAAATTCTATTTTTAAATATAGAAATTTACATCATACGTATCCTGCTTCCTGTTCTAGACTTCCTTGCATAGCAACAATTTAAACCATCCGTGTCATGATAGTTACACGCACTCTTGAATACCTGAATGACACATATCACAGATGCAAACCACATTACAACTGAGAAAGCAGTACATAATGCTTTTAATGTGCATTGGCATAAATAAAATTACATTGTTGCAAGCCTGAAACTACTATATGATTAATAACATATTTAAAAATGTAAGAAAGGACTGACTATTTTAAAGAGTCAGTATCCAATGCAATAAACTGGTTGGATACAAAGGATTAATATACATCGATTACGACCGGTAGTAAAGACATGAATCGCATTATAATGACTGAGCAAATGATACCTTTTGAGTCAGATATGCACAGTGATAATTTACAAAACTGCATCAAAGCACGACAAGGTATTGCAGCTTATTACGAGTGATATTAGAAGCATTTTTCGTTTGATTTCACACATCTGAGTTGCGATTATAACTAAACTCGCCCGATTTTATGAGGTTCATGGATATATACTTATTCCAGTATTATAAGAAAATTAAACTGAATACACGCTACGATATTGTTATGTTTTCATAAAGTTTAATAATTTAGTTGTTGTGTACTCTTAATTTTATTGAATCGTCACCTTCCGTTATATTCTTTTCGCAAACTTATAAATTATATGTCAATTAATTGTTGCAACATGAATTTAGAGTGGAACTAGAGTAAATCTGGAGCAAAACTAGAGTAATAATGAAGTGCAAGTAGTAGGAAGTACTCTGGAAAGATTTGGTTGGAATAATTTCCCTTCCGGAAGTTATAGCCCAGATATCATTTGAAGGTGTTATGCCTTTTGACTGAATCTAACAGAAACGTACTTATTTACTGGTAACACTCGGACTGCATTATATATTATGAAACTTACACTGCAGTAATAACTCCACTATGAGAAGGTACAAGTAGTACAAGCATGACATTACGAAAGTGAATGGAAGAGTTATTCTTAATTGATAACTTTGAGAGTGCACTGACTATGATTAACTTTAATTTTTAAATCTTGCTGCAAATGATCAGGCAAGAATACCATCATTGCAACATCTATATTTCAGTTTTCTTAAATCATTTCTGTTTCAAATCCGATCGACATAAATGCACCCCTTTTTCCAAAAGATGCTGTCTTTATTGTTTACTTAGCAAGGAAGCTCTTTCATTAGTTTTATTCTAAAAGACAGCATCCCTTATACCTCGATATGGAGGCGGATATCCCAAAAATTGTCCTGTCCTAAAAATTATGTATGTTATCAATGATGGTTACAGAGTAAGCCGTTTACTAAATATTCTTTTGAATTTTACTGTCTTAGCATTTGTTTTCATAAAAGTTAAAATACAAATCTGAAAACAACGTCATTGGTTGAAATTACTGATAATAGGTGTTAACATGGTGAATTTTGTAGATGTCGTTGTAACATTTGTAAATTGATGTTAGCGTGTTGGCAACAGGTTAAGTTCATGGCATGTTTAAAGATGCTAATAAAAGAATGCATTGAGTAGGGATTTGGTTGATTATAATGAGTTTATATTTGATAAGTATGTCAGAAGAAACAGGACGAGGGATGAACACAAGCTTATGTTTTTCGAAATGTTGCAGGAAGATGCACGCCAATATATAAGGGACATTTATCAAGCGTGTGTGAACATGTCTAGGAAATTATTTTTAAGGTAGTGACTACAATTTCACACATGAGTGGTTTGATTGTCATTAATTGAGAGCACACTGTGCTATTGATCAATTCGTAGTGGTAACTAGTTATACTGGAGAAAAAATTTAATTTCCCTGTACTCTATTTTTTGTTCATGGACCAAGAGAAAATCGAATGTGTGTATACAAACACGAAAATTTTGTGTTGAATACAAGATTATGACCTGAAACCGATTATAAATAGCGGTCTATCGTGAAATATAATACTGGTTATTCTGAGTATCGGAATATGGGATTTAAATTCAGTTCAGGGTGTGGGGAAACGATCAAAGGGGTAGTCACGTTTTAAGGATTAACCGGATTTTAACATGTATATGTTAGACCCCGAGGCTAATAATTTCGTGCCCTAAAAATGCATGAAGGTCAATTCGGCGAACAAAGGGGAGCCAAGCCAGTTAATTGACATTACCATACAATTCGTAGCTGGCCGTATTTTGGGCAGCTTTAGTTACATAATAATTGCGATCACGTTTCACAGGTATGTGTAGGAATTCTTTGTTCGGGTCAAACGATCCACCCTTGCCATACTCTCAGGAGGGGCGGCGTCTGATAATTATATAAATCAACATCCACTCGGAATTTATCAAGGCGTGTCCAACATTAGAATCGCAAGTTTAAATCTTTTATCTTGAGAACTAAACGTCAGTAATGGCTAAACCCGATTGCGGGAATTAAAAGGGAAGATAAGCTACTCTGACGTCATTCCGAATAGGCGGGAAACTTGTATTCTGGGAGCTTCAGTACAGGTCAGTGACTATTTGCTCGATTGTTGTAACATATTACTGCAAAGTAAGTGTACTTTAATTATTGCAGTATGTATACTTTAGTACCTAGAATTACCAGTTGTAGGGTTTGATTCATTTGTAGTGTTTGATATATCTGCATATTGTGAGATATGAACGATTAATTAATAATTTATTTCGCTATTTGGTTCATTTGGGCAGCCGTCGCCGCCAAAATTACATTAATCAAATGATCTGGTATGAAATCAAATGATTTAACCTAGCAAATGAAATGATCAATCCAGATTCCAAATGATGTGGTGTCACATGAAATGATTTAACGAACAAACCCGAATGATGCTTTCAAGTTTCAAATGACGTGGTATTAAATGAAATGATCAAGTGTGAGATGAAATGATTTAACCCAACAAACGGAATGATCAATTCAGATTCCAAATGATGTTGTGTGATATGAAATGATGTAGCATGCAATGAAATGATTGAACCCCAAAAATGAAATAATGAATTCAGATTTCAAATGATGTGGCGTTAAATGAAATGATCTGGTATTAAATAAAATGATTTAAAGAACAAAACGGAATGATGATATATGCTTCCAAATGACGTGCTATTAGATAAAATGATGTAGTCTAACATGAAATGATTTAACTCAACAAATGAAATCATGAATTTAAATACCAAATCATCTGGTATTAAATAAAATGATTTAAAGAACAAAACGGATTAATGAAATCTGGTTCCAAACGATATATTATTCAATGAAAGTACGTAGTATGAAATAAAATGATTTAACTCAACAAATGAAATGATGAATTCAGATTCCAAATAATGTGATATTAAATTAAATGATTTAAATAACAAAACGGATTGATGAATTCTGCTTCCAAATGACGTAGTATTAAATGAAATTATGTAGTCTTGAATTAAATGATTGAACCCCCAAAAAGAAATGAAGTATTCAGATTCCAAATGATCTGGCATTAGTTGAAATGGTCTGTAGAGCAGAATGGAATGATCAGCTCATATTCCAAATGATGTGGTATTAAATGAAACGTATTGAAAGCAAACCATCTGATCAAACTACGAATCAACTAGCGTAAATCCAAACAATCACAGGGGGGCGCTGTTATCTATGACGTATGATGTCAGCACCCCGAAACAGAATCGACGGTCGTATTTACAGCATTCGGCTGAGATTTTTGCAAAGGACAGTTGCAGAACAAAGCAAAGGCAAGTATTTCTTTTCGTATTTTATAAACAAGAGCCACGTTTTCCAATCAGCATAGAGTGATTTTATCCACATTAATGAATGTGCGTGTATTTTTTTTCTTTCTTCAAGTTCTGCCCTGTACTGCGCGAGTTTCTTCTGCTTCAACAAAGCGAGATCTATCAACTAAAGAGATTAAATCTTGATTTTATTTGATCATTATTAATTACCATGTTTAATGACCTTACACACTAAGCCAAAAATGTGTTTCCCGTCACTTTTGTTATATTTTACATTACCGTCCCTACGTGCATACTCGTTATTCGTCCAAGGTTTATTTATTTATTTATTTTTTTAGTACTGAATAATTTTAATATAAAACTAATAACAGCGTTGTCTCCAAAAATTGTATAATCCTGTCAGTTTTACAGGCTTCCAGATATCAAGAAACTCTGTGTATATGATGCTTTATTTCTTATATATTGGTCACTATAAAGGCGGATGTACTTTAGGAATGACATTGTTTTTTTTTGTGGCTATAATTTAAATGTATTACCAGTAAACGGTAATATATGGCTATATGTATATTAGAAGTAACACTGAAGAAACTATGACCATTAAAATATTAAAATATTAAATTGAAATAAATAATTTTAAATATAAAAAAATAAAGTTTTTGAAATGATATGAACATGGAAGTTTATAACAGTTGATTAAAATTTACACGAACCTTGTGCATACAACATTCGTGCAACAATATTTATCAATTTGCATACTAATTAAAAAGTTATTCTTTTTTAGTTTCTATTTCTGTACACATTTCATCTTTTTTTCATAAGCCAAACTTTTAGTCTTTTATCTTCCAATATATATAAAACCTAGTACCAAACTAATAACTTTGCATTTTATAAGAATATCTAGTTTTGAATGAATTATTAATGTCAGTTAGTTTCATAATTCCATTCCAATTTCCATCTGCACATTATTTCTGGTGCGTCTACTTTTTAATAAAAACGAAGATGGAACCTTCATGATAATATATGGTTTTGTAAAGTTCCTTGAAAAATTGTGAAAGCAGAAAATATTTTACAAAAATCATAGAAACATGATCCTGGGATAATTCAGAAAGAAGAAAAGAAATAGATTCCATTGCTGCTATCTTTCTTTCGATATATGTTTCAACACTACAAAGACTTCCATATTTGTAAAGTTGTATATGGTGAGCCTTAGAAAGACTAACGGTCCACATCTCCATATAGATGAAATAAATCAACATGGAACGTGTATCAACCATTAGCATCTCTTGATACTTTAAGTTTGGGTCTATATGAAGTGTTACAACTTTATGGTGTTAAACTAAGTAAGAGAAACAAGCGAAACCGTAGAGTTTAAGAAAATCTAACTTTCTGCATCATTATCAGATTTATTATGTCAAGTAACTTCTTCTTCTTCTTCTTCTTATTATTATTATTATTATTATTATTATTATTATTATTATTATTATTATTATTATTGCTGTTGTTGTTGTTGAACATGATATTTGTGCTCTTGGTGTCTTTAATTTATTCTCTTGATATTGTTTTATTCTGGTGCTGTACACACCTACAAGCACTTCTTCGCATTTTCTGACATGACATGAGGCGCCACCAGTTATTGATCTAAGTGGTGCTAAACAGTGATGGTGATTGTAATGTTTTGTTATTGAAGAATAACTACAGTAGCGATCTATAACTTTTATCATAGCTTTTATTAAATAAAATTTGTATATATGTCAGCAGTATCACATGCGCAGGCGCGCACTGAGAAAATGTATCATGAAAAGGAGAGCGATATATGCATTCCAATCAATATGTATGTACAGCAAGTATGACTTAAAACGCGATGAGAATAATGATAGTGTATGGCATGAAATTAATATTACGTATAAATATGAGTGACAACATCATACGTGGTAATTTTTCTGAAAGAAATGTGCTCACAGTATAAAGACTTAGTTTCTAATGATTCGACGCCAAACTATATAAACAATATGTTCGGTAAAAGGACAAATAATGTCAATACAGTTTCTGGTCCATCGATAATATGCTCTATACCAAATTATAACTTTCTTCTTTCTAAGCCCGAAATGGAATTGTACAAAAAAAATTTGGGTCCAGTCATTTGGAACTGGCCACCTATAGATGTTAAAGAAGAACCATCAGAGCATTCCTTTCATCACAGGCGTTTGCAATGGCTAGAATCTAAATAATGTATATAACCGGTTATGGTCAGCTAGCCCATGTGTGTATGTGTGTGTGTCCGTGCGTGTGTCTTTTGAATGAAAAGCTTTAAATCATGCATGTGGTGTACACAATGCTTTCTGTGCTATATCAACACTTAATTGTTCCTGTGTATATAATCATTTATACCTTTTCTGTATGACGCTTGTTTCTCAACTGTATTTTATATATTTGCCTCTACATATATATGTATATATAATAAAGTGCCTCAAATGAAGTTAGTTTCGGTACTAATTGTGTTACCATCATCACATAAGATTATTATTATTATTATTATTATTATTATTATTATTATTATTATTATTATTATTATTATTATTACAAAATGCAAAGAGAAATTAACATTGAACCAAAGGTTGAAAACAAAGAGAAATGCGTGAAATTAATATGTAAAACCAGCTGTTGATGTTAATCAGTTCTAGACCAGTGTAGCATGTCTGATTAATTTCTTTGTCAAGAACAGTTGAGTGATATTTAAAGCTAATTATAATTAGGCTAACACTGTGTTGTGGTATTGCGTTAAAACATAAGATGAGACGTCGTGTTCTAACTATCAATAACTTTAATATTCTTCTTTTGGGGGGCACCCCTCCCCTATTAAAAAAAACTAGAAAAAGTATGTTTATGTATGTGTGTGTTCCACCTGATGTGTTGTTTTGTGTTTTTTTTAGACTTTTTCTTCAACTTTACTCTAACCTTACTTTTTTTCCCGTCGGGATTATATACTAATAGAGGGATATTTTGGTCCCTAATGTTTCTATGGAGGGGTGTCCAGGGCTTTGAGGCCCATCATGGGTCTCCTGCCTCCTTTAAAATTTCAGAATTAACCCTGGCTAGGGGTTCCCTATATCCTTTGTGTGCTATTTGTGTTGTGCTATTTGTATGTGCTATATGTATACATATATATACATTGTGTCTTGTTAGGATAGCCGTCCTAGATCAAATTTCCCAGTTGTATAATTTTCTCTATTTTTTTTAAAAACAGACCCCTAAACGGTCTTTGTTTCTTATATATTTAAAATTTAAAACATTTTAATCCTTTTGAATTTGGTACAAAACATGGTGTAATTAAGTCATTTTTAAATGGTTGTTACCAACCTTATTGTTTTAGTGCTTGTACTATTATGTTCCATGTTTTGTAATCTTCCTTATTTATCCAATAGGACTACCTTGATCGAAACTAGATCTGTACATTTTTTTTTTATTTGTAGGTCACCAGTATCCTCTTGAGGGCCCTCTTTCCCTTCTAACTTTTTTTTTTCTATAACAATTACCTGTCCGCATGCTCTCATATTCCTAACTATGTAATCTGCTATTTCATCCCGTAGTTTAGTGTTATAAATCCCATCAAAATAAAAAAAAATTGTTATTGTATTGCTGTGTATTTTTAATGTTTCCAATGATTTAAATTCTTTGTTTTATTTTTTTCACAATTAGTCATAGTATGAATTTTTTTAAAAGGTAGATTTGTACACAATGTACATTTTGGCGATACTCTGACCATATGCCGTCGCACTCCGAAGTCTCCTGTCAATCACGCATCATGCATGTATTTGAACAGGATACTTTTCATTTTAAGTGATTTAAGTCTGACCCACTTTACACAGGCCCTATCCCAATCTACGGTAATGTGTTTCTGTTCTATATTATTTTTTTCCTTATTTATTGGGTGGTCTGTTATCCATTTGTATGTTGATTTTGTGTCAATTTCCCATAATTCTTTTGCGTCCCTATATTTTAGTAACAATTATTTTATGGATCTTAATTTCCTTAGCATCTCTATTAACTTAACTAGATTATTGTTTTTGTATATGTCTGTTCTCTGCTTCATGGAGAACCCGTAGAAATATATAAAAAGACCTTGCCAAGCTATTCTTTGGCTCTGCTTTAAGTTCCTTAAACCTGTTTAAAATGTTGGTGTATTTAATCAGGGTTGGATGGGGGAGGCCTAGGCCTCCCCTCTTCTCTTCCCTGTATAGTGTTTCTTTGTTTATGTAGTGCATTTTAAAAGCCCATAAATATTTGATAATTCCGTTATCTATGTTTTTAAGCGTTGCGTTTGATATGTCTAACGATTTTAATTTATAATTAAGGTGCACATACATATAGTTTTTTGCTACTTGTGCCCGTTCCAAAAGGCATAGTGGCGTGAGTGCCCAGATTTTTATATTATCTTGTATTTTCTCCCTGATTTCTTTGAGATTTTGTTCGTTCCCACTTTCCCCAAAATTTACTCCAAATGTTTTAACTCTGTCTTTAATTAAGAGAAGAGGAAGCCCATGTCGCTTACCTCTCCAGTAACCTAACAAAAATATTTCTGTTTTGCCGGGGTTTATTTTAGAAGCCAACACCTTACCAAATTGGTTAAATTCCTTGAACAATTCATCAAATTTTTTTCTTGTACAAAGTTAGTGCAATCATCAGCTTGTTGATGTAAAGTTGTTAAAAATTACACAAGAGCTCAAAATTTAATTCAAAGTGTGTATATATATATATATATATATATATATATATATATATATATATATATATATATATATATATACACACACAGAAGAATATGCAACATAGAAACAACACTTAAAATTTATTGAACCGAGTAACTTTACTGCATAATTTAGAATTGACCAGTTTATATATATATATATATATATATATATATATATATATATATATATATATATATATATATATATATATATATATATATATATATATAGAGAGAGAGAGAGAGAGAGAGAGAGAGAGAGAGAGAGAGAGTCCTACCATTCGGAATTTTATACAGGACTGCTCAGTGAAGGGGGCGGGGGTACTTAGGGTCCCGCCATCAACTCAGATATCAGAAGAAAGTATCCTTGCAAGTGTCTAAGTAATGGTAGATTACCAGAGGCTTGATATACAAACTGTACAAAGGTGTTTTATACCAAAAAATAAACTAGTAGTGGAACCCATATAAGTACAAAAGCACCGCATATAAAGAAGTTTGCACATCATATAAGGACGAAAGCACATCATATAAAGAAGATTGCACATCATATAAGGAAGAAAGCACAGCATATAAAGAAGTCTGCACATGATATAATAAAAATTCTCATCTTAAGACAGCTCTGGCGTTCCATAGTTTTCCTTGTCCACCCATGAGTGTATTAAGTAATGATTGTATTCATGTATTTTTTTTAATGAAATTTTTAAAAATGATAATTTAGATGACGGTTAATCTTTGTTTTGTTCATCAAATATAATAAAGTTTTGTTAACCACTAAGGAATTCAGACTGATAATACTCTCTATCACAAGTCAGAGCTAACTTGTGACATATATTCCCTACTAGAGCTGTAGAGAATACTGATTTCTTTACAATCTGATTCATGAACTTAGGATCGTACTCTTGTCCCATAGAACTATTAAGTTCCAGGCCAATTTCCTTTCCTTTCCTAATGTATATTATATTAAATATTACCCAGTTGACTTTGCCAAAGTCATTTGTCCATTGTGTATGTATTTTGTATTTTTATTCTGTTTGTTGTACAGTGTAGTTGTATGGACGGCACAATCTAAAGTCATATCTTTTTGAGTTATAAGACCATGTAAAACAGTTTTATTGTGAAATTTTGAAAATTTGTTTTATAGTTACTAAAAAAAGTGAAAATAAAAGACATAAACAATCGAATAGTTTATTTAAATAGGTTATGTATTTGTGTTATCTAATAATTTTGTTTATATGCTGTGGCATTTCCAAAATATTTATGTCTAGTAGCAATGTGTTTTGTTGTTGTTCATTCGGATGTCCTATTCCATAGCGGTTGTTTCCATTTTAGCCAAATTAGTCTAGATTAGACTGTTTTGAAGTATCCGAGAGCATTTTGCACCAAAAAGTTAGATTAATCAATTTAAAGTCGTTTTAAAATAAAAGGTGTAGTTGTTAGAAATAAATTTAGTACAGTTGAAAGTAAACTGTTGAGTGATTTTTTATATAGTATGTTAATAAAACCTTGGCTTTATTATTTGCTTATTTGCTCTTATGTACCTTAGCACACAAAGCGAAATGAGAGAAAGAAGAAGGAATAAAACTAAGCTTCACTTGTCTATGTTTATACCTACAGAGGGCAGCACAATTAATTGGGGAGTTACTCAATAGAATCTATTTGAGACGATTCATTATTTGTATTAGTTGGCATTTATTTTATCAAATAAGGTAATAAGTTGTTTAAGTAAAATTTATTTCTTAATTATTGAGTTATTCTCCTTATTGTGTAAAGAGAAATTCTCAGTCGCTTGGTATTCTCATTGTGTAGTTTTTGTTAATTTAATTCTCAGTCGCTTGGTATTCTCATTGTGTAGTTTTTCTTAATTTGTAGTGTTTGGTCACATAGTCGTTTCTCATTGTGTAGTTCCTGTTAATTTGTAGTGTTTGGTCACATAGTCGTTTTAGTTCCGTATAGATTTAGGTCAAGCTATAGAGTGGAGAGGTAATCACACAATGAAAACACAGACCACATCTGGCGTTATACAACTATCCGTTTGGCTTTCCAGAGTGTTATGCAATCCATTATGTAATCCCATCTTTAATAAATCAAGTCAAGGATTATTTCTTATAGTGTAATTTTGGGTTTTCATTATAAATTATTTATATTATTATTTATTTTTATGCAGCTCAGATAGAAGAAAAGAGCAAAGAGAAATCTGTTGCGTGCGTTGAATATAGTATATAATACAACATGACATATTATTTTAAACATACATACTTTATAGAAAATTTTGAATTAAGAATTAATATTAAAAACCATTAATGCGAGTGAGAGATTCCACAATGATGTTACAGTTCACAACAGGTGTCTTACAACAAGCCATTTGGTTATCCAGTGTATTATGCAATTCCAATATGTAGTCTCACCCACCCCTAAGCTTTTCAGTAAAGTTTTAAAGTTAAAAATTCCATAAAGTTTTATTTCTTTTTGCTATTATCTCTACTATATAGTTTGTAACTTCCTGATAAAGTTTTTTTTATCATCTATGTTATTAGTGTATAATAAAGCATTTTTTTCAAATGTACCATTTTTAAGTCTTATTTTATTTATAACTTGTTCTCTTTCAGATTGGAAAATATTACATTGAAGTACTAGATGAACTTTACTGTCTTGAAATTTTTTACACAAAATACAGTTGAGAATTTTAGGAATAAATTTTCTTTTGAACGCTACTTCACCTGTCCACCAGATGTCATGTAAATAGTTAAATATTGAGTTAAATTGATAGAAATTTTTTATTTGGGACCAATTTCTCCAAATATTTTGCCAATTTAAATATGGTATTCTTGTTTCAACTTTAATTATGGGTAAAATGGATTGTTTAAGTATTTCATATATTTCTGAAATTTTGGAAGATTTCCATATTAAGTCACAGTATTTATATTTCTTTAAGGTCATTATTTGTCTGTGTAGAAATGTTGGTTGATTTAGGGTTTTCGAGATTTTGTTATTATTATATATCTTTTTATTGTGTGGTAGAGACAGGCCGAACCAATAGATATATATGCCTTGCCAGGGATACTGTGGTGGATATTCAAGGGAAGTTAATCTATATAAGTAATTAGTAGCTTGTTTTAATCTTAAATTAGGGAAATTAATACCTCCTAGTTCTTTATTATATTGTAAAGAAGTTTTACATATTTTAGTTATTTTTGACTATAAAAAATTGTAAGTTGATAGTTCTATTTTTTCCATATGATATATATCAAAGTCTATTATATTAAATTCATGCCAAATTGAATTAAACAAATAATTTTTGGCTATGTGTGCTTTTTCCATGAAAGTGAAGTCTCTCATGTTCCATATTTCTTTATTATGCTGAATTTTGTTTAGGATTTGCTGTAAATTTTTTATTTTATTATTTTTACCCAGGTATACTTTTAGTACTTTTACATATTGTTTGATTATTTTCTTTGGAAGTGTTAACTATTTATTTTGTGTCCAATCTCCAATAATTAATATTTCTGTTTTTTTCCTGATTTAGTTCAGACCCAGATGCATTACTGAAATTTTTAAATTGGTTAATTAGATTATCATATGAGTTGTTGGTTGTACTGAAGTTTGATATGTCATCTGCATGTAGAAAGGTCTTGGTTTGTTTATTCATATTAGGGAGTGTGATGCCTTTTATTAGTTCATCATTTTGGATAGACACATTTAGTGTTTCTATTCCAATAACATAACGGAAGCATTGATATTGGGCATCCCTGTCGAACTGACCTTGTGACAGGGAAAGCAGTATTTTGTGCCCCATTAATTTGGATTTTAGATTTGATTTGGTTGTACAATATTTTAATCCATTTAATGAAAGTCTGACCAAAGCCGTTTTTCTCAAGAGTTTTAATTATGAAGTTTATTTAAATTTTATCAAAAGCTTTCTCTTGGTCAAAGAGGCACCACCAAAGTTATTATTTTCCATGTATTCAATAGTTGTTTTAATAGATAGGATATTGTCAGATATTTGCCTTCCTAATGCTCCACAAGATTGGTTATTCATGGTTATGTCACTTAGCGTGTGTTTTAGTCTATTTGCCAAAATTGTACTTAATATTTTGTAGTCTATATTAAGTAGAGATATGGGTCTCCATTTTTTTAATTCAGTAGTTTCTCCTTTTTGTTTATATAGGAGAGTGATTAAGCCTGTCCTCATTGAGTTACTCATTATATCACAATGAAGGATGTAATTATTTAGGTTTTGCAAAATTGGTAAAAGTTGAATTTTAAATTTTTTATAAAATTCTGCATTTAGTCCATCTAAACCAGGAGTTTTATTTTTAGATATACTATCAATGGTTTTATCTATTTCTAATATTCCAATAACATTGTCACACATTTCTTTATCTTCTTCAGAAATAACAGGGAGTGTTATATTTTCTAGGTATTTATTTATTTTTTCTTCAGGTATGTGTTTACTTTGATATAGCTTTGTATAGAAGTTTTTAATGTTGTCTATAATTTCTGTTTTATCTTCTGTAATAGAGTTATTGATCTTCAGTTTAGTTATTTGTTTTTCATTTCCATTTTTTTAGTTCTTCTCTCTTATATATTTTCCTTCCTAAATTATAAATATCATGGTAAAATCTAGCTCTTTGTTTATCTCCATCACTTTTATATTTCTTTAAGTTATCTAATGTTTACATTTGGTTTTCTGTTCGTCTGAAGTATTTGTGTTTTCTAAAATTCTCTTACATTCTTTTTCTAAAATCTGATTATTTTTACTTTGAAGTCTGGAGTATTTCTGGCATATTGATTTAAATTTTTCTTTTAAATTATCCCAGGATTTTAAATTTTCAAAACAAAAGGAATCTATTTCATATTTAATTTAAATTTGTAGTTCTGGAAGTCTAAGTACACTAGTATTTAGCTTCCATTACAATGATCAACGAATAAATTTCTGCAATAGACTGAGAATGCATTTTACATTTTTTTAAAATTCTTGTTGCTTGCTTGATTGCTATTTAATGCACACAACTGGTCCTTATCTTGAATCACCGTCTGTGTTTATCAACAAAACGATATTTAATGTATACAACTGGTCATTATCTTGAATCATCGTCTGTGTTTATCAACAAAACGATACACCGTGACACACTAATGACGGTTCTCTCGGCTCATTCTCTTTATCTGAGAGTATCTGATTTCACAACTGTTTCTTATCAGAGATATGTACTGGTTTAAAGAACTTATATTACACTGACTCGATTATCGTTGGTTTTATTAGCCTTCCAGAACGTGTGTAATATCCGCGTTGGTGTCAATCTTGTGGGATTGTTGCGTCAGGCTCAGGCGTACTTTGACTGAAACATTGAGATTCCATTGATTGTGAAATTGTCATACTAGCATTCGCGGGAAATGTTACAGCTGTACACAGTGTGTTTTCATTCTGAGAGCAGGGCGCATTTATATTACAATGCAGGGGGTGTGATTCGTTAGTTTTCATGAGTTGACTTCTATTTCGACGATAAATGGTACCATCTTTGGTGCGAACTGAGTATGACCTTTCGTTGTGTCTTCTTATTATAACGGCATGTTCCCAGTTTTGTAAGGATCGTCTGTCTTTTTTCAGTATTCTTGTAATTATTTGTATATGTGTTGTATACATACATACATACATACATACATACATACATACATACATACATACATACATACATACATACATACTTTTGAATTACTATTATTATTTTTGTTATTATTATTATCAGCATCAAGACCCACTAACATGTTTTATATGAAGAATCTTAGTAAAACAAACCAAAAGTCGCCTAGGCCTTTACTCTCTTCATTGTATCAGACAACGCTACAACTTAGACAGCATTTACACAAATTATTTCATATGTACCTTTGTGTAACTGTCTTCAGGAGCTTTATTCATTATGTAAAGCATGTATATACTGGTCTCCTCAGTCGTCGAAAGTCGATGCCATTATGTTCACTACAGTAACTCAAGAGTTACCTACATATTAAAGGAGGATGCTACATATCAGAAATTCATAGCATACCTTAAAGAAGTTTCAGGTAAATATATAACATGTGTAAAGAAAACAAGAAAGAGATAGTTCTGATTTCATAGATTATAGATATACATTTATCAAAATGAAATATGGGGTAAATGTTTTTCGTTTGCGCCATGGTTATATTTGAAGTAGTTTCTTAAAGATTATTATTAATATAATGATATTACATGTTCACTCCTGAATTACTCCATACTATCTAAATTGTATCTGTGTTCAGTCCGTTGTACCTATGTTGTGTTATATTATCACGATTACTAGGACTCCAGTTTATACACATTTTGCAAGAAGTTGGATGCGAAAGGTTTATATAGCTTTTACATAGAGGTGGACAGTTTCTTATTCTACATTCACATTTCTACGACTTATTGTAAAACAATATGTTCAGTCCTTCTTTGTGGCAGCTAGCCAGGTTTGCATAACCTATATATATATATATATATATATATATATATATATATATATATATATATATATATATATATATATATATATATATATATATATATATATTGTATTGTTTTTTTATAGGTGGTAGAAGAGGAACGGAGAAAGCCAAAGTTACATTGGAGAAAATATTACAGTTTGTGACGGCATCTGCAGAGATACCAGTTTTTGGATACTACATTCCACCCAAGATTGAATTTTTTGATTATGGAAGCATGCTTCCTAGAAGTTCAACTTGTATAAATGTCCTTTATTTAACTTTGGGACATTTACCTGATGATACTGCATTATTTTCCTTTTTTGACTATGCATTTTTGAACGAATACTTCGGAAAAATGTAATCTGACATTTTTCACCTCAGTCAAAATCTGCTTGGAGATAGGGAATGAAAAAAAAGCAATTTCTGACTGAATCCACATTTTACAATCACGTCGATAATAATTTTTAATAACGCGCTTTTTCTAATGAAGTTCGTTATTTTTTATACATACAATTTATTTTCATACTGTCCAACTTGTAAAAGATCGTTCCAACTGGTTTCAAGAACCATCACATGTGTACGCGAAAAATCTGTAACACGTCAATGCTTTTTATTTTCTTGATGAGTCTAATTCCAATTTAAGGTAGTTTATGTTACATACACAATAACATTTATAACAGTGTTCGATTGATCAAATGAAGCGAGTTCACACGACATACGACAGGGGTCACTAAATTTTAATACAACAAATACTTCCACAAGTCAGTTATCAAAACACGGTCGGCACTTAATTAAGTTCTCGGAGAAAAGCGCGCGGACATAGCTGTTAAGAATGATCGACACATTTTACGTTTAATTACAAGAGGACACATTGCATTTATGATGATTACACTTAAAAGAAACTTAGAGATAGAACTAGAACACAAATTTCAGTTGATAAATAAATTATTTATTTTGTATTTATTTATTAAAGTACTACCTCCACTATTGTAAGTGACATTTTCATTGATTGAAATTAACTTAGACAAAAATGAGGATACATATATAATCAATCATGGAGGATTACATTAATATACACCAAACAGAACGTAAAGTTCTATCCCTGAATTACACAGAAGAATGCTCGATAATGCTGACAGAATCTGTATAAATACGAATAAATAATATCATACAGGTAAGATGAGTACTCTGCGGAGATTTCAGTTGAATTCAATTAAAAGCATGTTCTATTACTGCTTATTGGATTGTCATAATTTCAAAAAAATATCAACACTATTAAATAAGATTTTGGTATAGTCGGACATACCTATTAAGAGTAGATTTGATACTCAGATTTCAGTTGACGAAGTCTTGCGCAAATTATTACTTTATTAATTTAAACATAGAGCTGTATTACATCACAGTCTATTGAATAAGGAACACAAATTATGTTATTAATACATTTGTAATCTTTCAAATAGGGAGTTAAGATGAATTTAATTAAAAATAGAGGAATGAAAGAAAGTTGTAACAGACGTTTAAAATACTGCTTTGAGCAATTGCAGAAAGTTAAATCACCCCATATAATCACTGGAAATGTAGTAGAATACAGGAATTATCGACTTCAAACTTCCAAAACCTCGTCTACAGAATCTAAAGCATGCAAATATGGTTCAATGTCAGAAAGGTTAGCTACGTTAATTCCACGCATTTTGGCATTGAAAGAATGCAACTGTTCTTCATTAAAAGTAGCTCTATTGATGGCACGTCGATATTGTCTTCAACGCTTGGCTCAGGTAACGGTGCATCTGGATCCATTCCATACTCTGGTAGAGCTTCCTAAATGAAGAAAAAAAAATACTATTTTGTTTGCAATGTATTCATTCATTTTCTTATAATAAAAAAAAAAAACAATTCAACGACACAATTAATTTTGGCTATTAAGAAATGAATTCGTTTAAGAGAATGAGCTACGGTGGCTCAGTTATAACTTCTAAATATCACTAACAAATGTTAGGCTAAAAGAATAGCATATACTGTCTTGCAGAACCGACAAAAAACGAATTTGTAATTTTATCTCTGCATGGTAAACTCGTGAAAGTTTTCCGTGCTAAACGAAATTGTTCCTCGATATAGGACAAACAGTTTTCTGAAACTCTGTAAAATTTGTCGAATACTGTCTGTTATTTTCTATACAGCAGATATGTTACAATCAGATGTCCTTTAATTGCTATTTTTATTGACATGCATGGAATTGTGATTCTTTATATTGTTATTGTAATGTTTTGCCGATTGTAAATTTGTTATGTTTTATGATCTTGATATAATATATTTTGAAAATACAAGTACTTTCCACTTAACGAAGTAGCACATTGTGAAGTTGTAGTCATTTGTTATGACTCTGGTAATCACATACACTGCTAATTAGAAGTATACACACACAGACATTGATAAAATAATGGTAGGCATTTTAAGGAGCGTGCAGATTGTATAGTATCCAGTTTTAAATCGCTTCAGCCATGCTGGTTTCTTTCTTTACCAATATGCCACATTGCTTAATATGCGACAAGCTTCTCACCTGATCTAATTCTTCGAAGTATTCGTTAGCAATTACTTGATTCTCGTTAAATATACGCTGCAGTCCAAGTATAAATAGCTGGCAGGGAGTTTTGTTGTTCTCAGTTCTCAATTTATGATTGTTCCATGAATTCATAAACTTTAATAGTCTGTCATTTATCACATTTTTGTACACATTATGCAAGCAGAAGACATTTTTCTCCGAATCTGGATAAAAAAAAAAGCCATTGACTTCCAATGACACAAAACGCTCATAAAATAAAGAAAGCACAGCATTATACACATCACGCCATAGCCTCTCTATCCTCGAATTATGGACACTTTTTCCAGTTAGAAAACTTCCCCTATTAAGGCCCCGACGAGGGTGTGAGAGCATGTACTGAGCAACTTCACGGTTTTCCACACCCATGTCCCCTCTTACTCGGGAAGGCAGGCCCCATCTGGAAACGGCTTCAGTGAAATGGTTTAAAACGGTTGAAGCTATTGTTACGGCTATTGGATTGAATTTTATTTATTTTTAATTATTAAATCCAAAATTGTCATTTAGGATTTATTATTCATTAAATGGGAAATTTTTCTAGAAAATTCAGTTGACCTGTACTTTACTGATAAACAGGCTGACCTTGGCTTACAGTGGTCTAGTTCCTCACCTTGCTTTGGACATTGTCAACAGGTCTTCAATTTCATTGGTTAATTTCGGGGACAACATTTTATCAGTCATTGATTTTTCCTTCTGGTTCATTCTGTTAATACGTGACTTGAAGAAAGTACTTTTTCCATGACCTTCCAGACTCACATGATTCCTCTTGTTTACGAGGGAATTACAATATATATATAGCTGTGTTTTAGAAGCTAACTGTAGTAGATGTTTGGGCTTATGTTGTGTATTTTCATGTTTGAGTGTTCTGGACTCTGTGTCAATTCGTTGGAAAAGAAGAGTTATCTGGAAAAAGGACATATGTTTAATAATTTCATTTGGATGATTTAAAAAACAAGAACTGTACCACGTGACATTGTCAGCCATTTTGGATTATTACATCGTCAAGATTCGAACCTGGAACTATTAGAACATTTATTTATCAGGACTTGCAATTCTATTAGTGGACTATTTTGTGAATTCTATGCTTGTTGGATTTAATTCTCTAAAACTGTAAGTTTATTTATTTTATGAAAATAATTGTACTTAATAAATTCATTGTTAAAGTTTTACAAGCTTGTTAGTTTTCACTCTTTCTGTGTTGCTGCTTATTCGAGCCTAAGCACGTAACATAGAATTGGTGGCTATCGTCTCGGGATTGAGATTGAGATTGAGATTTGAGATAAATTTGAACTTAAATTTGAATTTCCCTTAGTTTTTGAAAAAATTTAAATCTTTAGTGAGACTAACACGCTTGTATTAAAATGACATCTAAGGTAGAGATATTTCTTTCTAATCCTACCCAGGATCAATTAGATCTTTTCAAAAAAGACGAGTTGGTTCAACTTGCCAGGAAATTCGATCTTTCCGAAGTGAAGGCTTCTTTAACGAAAGAAGATATCAAAAAGATTTTGGTCCAGTATTTGGTAGAACAGGATGTTTTGGAACAAAGTGCTTTGACTTCGGTCAGTAAGTCTGCATCAGACTGACATAAAACTAAAGGAATTAGAATTAAAATTCCAGATGGAATTAGAGTTAAAGAAGCTGGAGTTTCAGGAAAAGTTGAAAGAGAGACAATTACAGTATGAAAAAGAGGAGAAAGAGAGACAGGAAAGGGAGAAAGAAAGGCAGATTGAATTACAAAAAGAGCGGATGCGGATTGATAGTGAGAGAGAGGAGAAAGAAAAACAAATTGAATTTCAAAAAGAGCAAATGCAGATTGATAGAGAGAGAAAGGAGAAAGAAAGGCAAATTGAATTACAAAAAGAGAGAGAGGAGAGAGAAAGACGATTTGAATTACAAAAAGAGCAGATGCGAATTGAGAAAGAAATTAAAATGAAAGAATTAGAGCTGGCAAGTGAAAAACTCCGTCATACTTCAAATCAAAATTTTGATATAACAAGGAATATTAGATTAGTGCCCCCTTTCAGAGAAGAAGAAGTAGACAAATACTTCATTCGTTTTGAGAAAGTTACTGAAAATTTAAAGTGGCCAAGAGAATATTGGACCATGTTATTACAATGTGTACTTACTGGTAGGGCTAGTGATATTTACTGTTCACTGTCCGTTCAGCAAAGTGGTGATTATGATGTGGTTAAAGAATACATTTTACGGGGTTATGAGTTAGTTCCTGAAGCTTATAGGCAAAAATTTAGAAATTCAAGAAAAGAAGCTGGACAAACTTATGTCGAATTTGCTAGAGAAAAGGAACAAATGTTTGATAGATGGTGTTTAGCCAAGAAAGTCAAACAAGATTATCAAAATCTCAGGCAAATTATATTAATTGAAGAGTTCAAAAACTGTGTCCATAGTGATGTTAGGACTTATCTCGATGAGCATAAGATTGAAATCTTGGAAAATGCTGCTCGAGCTTCTGATGAATATTCTTTGACACATAAAGTTCCTTTTGTTAACAAGACTTCTACTCAACAATTTAATGGCAGAAAAGTATTTTCGCCTCATTCAAGCCCTTCTAAAACTCAAACTAACACAACTTTCAAAAATCAGACTTCAGAGAAGTTTGATTCTAGATCCTTGTCTCTTCCGACGGGTAACTTTTGCAAGAAAAAAGGACACGTTATTTCTGATTGCTACAAATTGAAAAATAGGCATCAGAATCAAGATAGACCTGTTCCAAATGCTCTTATTTACAAGAGGTCAAGGTCACAGTCATGTATTGAAAGCAATACATTTGTTGGGTCCAATAAATCCCAGTCTGATTTTGATATGGAGAATTATGAACCATTCATATCGAAGGGTTCTATATCACTCTTGGGTGATTCAGCCAATCCCACTCCTATTAAAATTTTAAGGGACACAGGAGCCTCTCAGAGTCTTTTATTATCAGGTACTTTGCCTTTTTCTGAGAAGTCTTCTTCTAATGAAAGTGTTCTTATTCAGGGAGTAGAGTGCGGCTTTGTTAATGTTCCTCTCCATTGTGTAAATTTGTCATCAGACTTAGTGTCAGGACCTGTGACAATCGGAACAGTCTCGGTTTTGCCCGTAGAGGGAATTGATTTATTGCTAGGCAACGACTTAGCTGGGGACAAAGTTGTGGTTAATCCACTTGTAATTGACAAGCCTAATTTGGATCAGAAAGTTGATCCAATTGAAAAAGAATTCCCTGAGATATTTCAAGCTTGTGCAGTTACCAGAGCTATGGCAAAGAAAGCTCTTGAGAATGAAGTTGAAAAGGGCAGTATTCCCTTCGTTGACACATGCGTGGGTCAGGTTTATGTTATTGAGGGCAGCATTCCCTTATCTGACACCTGCGTGGGTCAGGCTTATGTTGAAAAAGCCAGTATTCCTTTAACTGACGCTTGTAAAGGTCAGGTTTTCAATGAGGTCACATTTACTTCTTGTTTAGATCAATCAGAAAGTATTGATCATAGTGGTCCTCTTTTGACAACTCATTCTCTTTATTCTAATCAGGGTGGTGATTTTGAGAGTGATATTACAGAAGGCAGCATTCCTTCAACTGGCGCTTGTATAGGTCAGGTTTTTGATGAGGTCACTTTTACTCTTGGTTTAGATCAATCAGAAGGTATTGATCATAGTGATCCTCTTTTAATAACTCATTCTCTTAATCAGGGTGATAAACGACAGTCACTTGTCGTCGAACAGGAAAGAGATCCTAAGATCTCTTGTTTGTTTAAAAGGGTCATAAATGAGACTGAAGTTACTGAAGTTCCTGTCTGTTATTTGATTAAAAATGGAATTCTTATGAGAAAATGGAGACCTCCCGAGGTATCTGCTGGTGATGAATGGTCAGTGAACTATCAAATAGTAATTCCAAAACCTTACAGACAGGAAATACTTAATCTGGCCCATGAAACTCCTTTGGCTGGTCATTTAGGGATTAATAAAATGTATCACAAGATCTTGACTCACTTCTATTGGCCAAAAATCAAAAGTGATGTTGTCAAATATTGTAGATCTTGTCATGCTTGTCAGATGGTAGGAAAACCCAATCAGAAGATACGTAAGGCTCATCTGCAACCTATTCCTACGTTTGGTGAAACATTCAGTGGAATTATGGTAGATTGTGTGGATTCCCTACCTAAGACCAAGTCAAGTAATCAATTAAAGTTAAAAATTAAACTATGGTTTGAAAGAACTGAAAGGGAGAGAACTTTTGAGTCTGATAATGGAGTTGTGTTACTCTTGTTCATTCTTCTTACTTTTCTTCAGATTAGATATTACGGCCCTTACAAAGTTAAGAAGAAAATGAATTAGTTATGTTATAGTATTAGTGCTCCTGGGATCTAAATTAATTATAGGAGTACCAGTATATTGAAAGAAATAGCCATGTTAAATATGTAATTAATTTAGTTGTACCAGTCCTACTCAATGAAGGAATATCATCAGATTCTACTGATATCGAAGTGACGACTGATATTGGAGCGACGAATTGTTGGAATTCAGAAATTATAAAAAAAATTCTAGACCAGAAACTTTTACATTTGCAAGTGCAAGAAAGAAATGAACTGAAAGTTATTATTATATGAGCATTTATGTCCAGATATTCTTACAAGGACAAACAAAATTTTCATGACGTTGAGATTGAGAATTCCATGCTGGACGAGTCCACTCAAACAGGAATACTTGAAAAAGGAAATTCTGTATTTGCTGAAGAATGATTTTATCAAGCCCAGTAAAAGTGATTGGAGTTCATTATGCATACTTGTTCCTAAACCAGATAAAATTCTCCGTATGTGTACTGATTATAGGAAGGTGAACAGAGTGACAAAAACAGATTCATTCCCATTAACAAGAATTGACTATTCTATTGATAAAATTGGGAATGCCAAGTACGTCACCAAATTCTGACCTTCTGAAAGGATTTTGGCAGATTCCACTACGGAAAGAGCAAAGGAAAACTCAACATTGCGACTCCAAAAGGACTCTACCAATATAAAGAAAGTCCATTTCAACTTCTCACAAATATGATTATCTCTGGTCTAGAGATTTGTGACGTCATCATCTACAACGACACCTGGAGAGAACATCTAGCAACAATTAGAAAATTCTTTGACAGACTCACTAATACGTGTCTGACTGTTAATTTATTTAAAAGTGAGTTCTGCCTTGCTAGAGTGTTTTTTTTTAGGACATTTAGTGGGACATGGACAAGTTAAAAGTTTGAGGCTATTTCTTGATAATATAATTGTAGACATTCTTTCCCGTGTATAATTCATTATATTGTGTAATTTTTAATTTCAGATGTAAATTGGTTTGTGATAAAAAGAAAGTTTTATCATATAAACCTTTCTTTTTATTTTATGGGGGAAGGTGTTACGGCTATTGGATTTAATTTTATTTATTTTTAATTATTAAATCCAAAATTGTCATTTAGGATTTATTATTCATTAAATGGGAAATTTTTCTAGAAAATTCAGTTGACCTGTACTTTACTGATAAACAGGCTGACCTTGGCTTACAGTGGTCTAGTTCCTCACCTTGCTTTGGACATTGTCAACAGGTCTTCAATTTCATTGGTTAATTTCGGGGACAACATTTTATCAGTCATTGATTTTTCCTTCTGGTTCATTCTGTTAATACGTGACTTGAAGAAAGTACTTTTTCCATGACCTTCCAGACTCACATGATTCCTCTTGTTTACGAGGGAATTACAATATATATATATATAGCTGTGTTTTAGAAGGTAACTGTAGAAGCTGTTTGGGCTTATTTTTTGTATTTTCATGTTTGAGTGTTCTGGACTTTGTGTCAATTCGTTGGAAAAGAAGAGTTATCTGGAAAAAGGACATATGTTTAATAATTTCATTTGGATGATTTAAAAAACATGAACTGTACCACGTGACATTGTCAGCCATTTTGGATTATTACATCGTCAAGATTCGAACCTGGAACTATTAGAACATTTATTTATCAGGACTTGCAATTCTATTAGTGGACTATTTTGTGAATTCTATACTTGTTGGATTTAATTCTCTAAAACTGTAAGTTTATTTATTTTATGAAAATAATTGTACTTAATAAATTCATTGTTAAAGTTTTACAAGCTTGTTAGTTTTCACTCTTTCTGTGTTGCTGCTTATTCGAGCCTAAGCACGTAACACTATATTATCACAGTTGCAAGCTAGGTAGACAATAAGCCTTGTGAAACCATCGATGCATCCGTGTATTACAAAGCGCCATCTGCAGAATATATGTATATCACTTTCCGCGTTATATGAGACAAGAAAATGTATTGTTTTTCCTGCAAGAGATGGTTATAACAATGATAACACCACACGTATTGTTATCTAATATAAAGTAGATCACTGACATATTGCTTGATCTCTCACTCTCGAATGTCGTCCATCATAGCTGGCACTCCACATATATAAGTGTTAAATGTAAACTGCAGTTATTAAGATATTTGAAAGTAGCTAAGAAATGCATTATAACTGAAGAAAATCTCCAAGTGTTCCTATTAAGTTTGGTAAGCAACTGAATGTCAACACGTTCTTGATTCATTCTTAGTAAACATTGTATTGATCAGATATTTGTAAGATTCATAGTTATTTGTGTCATTTCTTAAATAAACATGAATACTATATGACCAAATAACATATTGATGTCCATATGAATATCAAACATAGTCTCTTAAAAAATATGAAATAATATTTCTCTCTTGTCTTTATATTTGTAACCAATGCAGGCAAATTGTTTTTCGGCCTGTGTTTTGTTTACACAAATGGAGTAATATGTTGCATTACTTGGAATAACAGGCGAGTTTCAACTGTACCAATGTTTGAAGCTGTTTCTGTTCCAGGCTTATTAATATTTATCTCCCAAACATGTTAAAATCCTAAATATCGGATTAAGCTAATACTTACATTAACAAGTAACTAACTTCCATTGATGGATCTGATGTTGTGATGTCCTTGCCGAAGTTTCATGATATCGTCCGAAACTATTTAAGAGAAGTGATTGAATTTTTTTATGCTGTAGCTTTTTTCCTTAAATGTGTTCAGAATTAATTGGTTTTATCTTGGAGATGCCAAGATATAGAAAATTTGGAACACAATTATGTGTCTTTTAATTTTAGAATTTCGGGACCTAGGAAATTAAATTAACAAAACGTTGGGTACTGACAATTAGAGATTACACACAACTTTAATGTTTGCGCATGTCATGTAACTGAGTGGACCATTACCGTATCAGTTTGTGATTGCCATCCATATGCCACAAGGCAAGAGGGGACGGAACTGAATAAACCCATCGCTCTATACACCGTAACTGCCTCAATTGTTGTCCAACCGGATCTACAGTTCTAACTGCTCTCCTTATTCTCTCTCTTTGTACATGGATACCTTGTGAAATGAGATGACCTTCGATTGTCTTTAAACCTAAAGAAACAAGTATTTAAAACATGACTACAAGCATTGAATTCAAAAAAAACTTATTTATTTATTTGCAGATATAACATTTACAGTCTGTATACCATTCCAGGATATAATTAAGGATCTAAATGAATTAAAATTGTATTGGTCTCTTTCCACAGAATGACAGTTGCAACCCTAAACTATTTGTTAGCCATACAATGAGGTTTTAATTTTGGGGGCAATTAAAGTAATTTACTATCTAAAATTGTATTTATATAAATATATTTATTATATTCTAAAAAGCTATAAATGTATCCAAACATTGGGAAGCGTACAATTATTCAGAATGTGAAAGTCTCTATAAAGTCGTGATCTAAGTTGCACACTTTCGCCTTAAGAGTTAATGATAAATGCTTGTGTAAATAAGCATGCTCACACCTATAAGCATGCTTTTGTTGTTGTAATTTTCAAGCTTAGTCGTGTCCAGATCGCTGCAGAAGTAGCAGACCACTTGACTGAATTTGAAATTTGTTAGGATAAATGTATGCAAGATCGTCTGTTTGTTGAATCTGATTAACTTCGGATCAAAACTTTCAAGACAGTCAAATGCCTTAAAGCTTTACATGCAAATCGAACTGCACTTGGTAGTCTATGACAATCACCGGCAGTTAAACGATATCGTCACAGTTTATGAAAGCACTGATCATGTTTTAAAGGAGACCAGAAACCAATGGAAATATAGAATAATAATAACAGCACAATAGAAGGAAACCTTATTCTGAAGTATCATATGTGACCACAATGCCAATATTTAAATATTAGCATATTTTCTATGAGCTGAATTTCCGTGATCTTGTGTGCAAAATTTCCGCACCTATTCGGTTAATCTCGTGAGTGACGTCATAGTAGCGAATCCAGCATCCCGACTGGCGATTTTGTATTGCTTACGGGTGTAAATAGCACATTAAAAAAAGGCTGTGGACAACACTTGTTTTCTCTTTTCGAAACGATAAAGGCATAAAGAATGTATGGATACATATTACAAGCGTGTCTATTTCAATGCAACACAATACAACACTCCGTACTCATTACATTTCACAAAGGAATGTTACGAGAGGGATCACGAAAAATAGCAGCTCTATACTAAAAGTTAAAACTGTTCCAGACATACCAACGGATATTTTAAATCATGGGAAAAGTGTCGAACGTATATGTTACGAAAATAGACAGAAGGCCGAGTAAATGACCACAAAATGCAACAGTCAATTCCAGATATTTTATCTTCACCATCATTGCTAATAAAAAATATAACAGCCCGTCACCTATCATGATGATGAAATGAGTAAATGTATTTTCAAGATCACAATCTAAATCATATTACCACTGTCCAATGTAAAATTGAGATCTGACTTTAATCAAATGGAAACTTTGTTTTAAAAAAATAAGATTCTTAACCCCTGACACGGTCTTGTTTCGAGAAAACATAATTTTCAGCAATCTTTAAAAAATTAAAAAAATTATTTAAAACCAAAAACTTTCAGCCCATGCCTGTTACACGTATAATATTCTGTAATGATTGGAATTGATATAAACAAATATCCCTTGGGCAGTTTAAATAGCAGTGATTAAACGAAAAGAAGTCAGATAAAAATCATGCACTATCATTTTGTTGGCGTTTCGAATCAAACGGGACTTTTGTAAGTAACATAGTCGCCATATTGGCATAGGCAAGTCTGTTTTTAAGCAACAGGGGTAATGTAGTTCGCATATCTCGGAAGAAGATTCAACTTTTAAAAGTGCAAACCAAATCTGGTTTCCTCATGTTTGTCTCGCTTGCCATGTTTTGTTTACATTTGAGGAACGTCTAGCATTGCGTCAGGGGACCACGTGATCTGTTGACTCATAAATATCGGAAAAACTCGGCAATTTACGGAATCGTGGTATCTTCAGCCCATGATATTGAATTTATAAACAGTACAGTCTAATTAAAATTTGTCAAGAATTACATACATTAAAAGGAATTTTTTTTTATTTCTGGTCTCCTTTAATATGTTTAAATACCATTCTTGTTGCAAATAAAAATGAGTTTTTAACACAAGTCAGTTATTGTATAAATATCTTTTAGTCGGCGATTGGGCTATGTTGGGCAAAGTCGCTGTATGGAAAAATGACCAGGAGTCATTACAAAACTAGAGTTTAAATCTTTAAAAACAGTTGCGGAAAAACAAAGCCCCATCCACAATAAAAATGTCAAAACTTATATATCAATATTCAAATCAATGAACATATATTACAACTATTTTACTGTACACAGAGAAGTCATTTAGTTGAAGAAAAAGAACTCTTACCTGAACGAGGAAAGTTGTTGATTATTGAATGCACCATCGATATTACCTCATTTTCACTTATATCACTGAATCATATCCCATGAGTCAAACAGAAGTTTGCTAGTCTCCGCTCTACAGCTCTCCTGCTGAACCCAAGCAAACTTGCCATATCTCCTGTTGTAAAGTAATTTTCTGTAGAAAAATGAATACAGACGTTATTGCAAAATAATTGTCCAAAGCACGAGAAAGATTTTCCATAGAAAGGTTTATATTATGTGGATATAATATAGAGAATATAAATCGGTTAGTAAGGTCTAAAACACAACATTTCAGCGTATATAAAACATTAACAATCACTATATACACATTTTAATTATATGTGTATGATAATACAAAATTTGCACCAGGAAAACGTTGGAGCCCAAGTGCGATCACGACGGTTCAAAATCATCTGAGTTCGTGGGCAAACGTTTGTACACATCATAATGTATATAGTATTGTTATTCTTACACGTTGAACACTTAGCCATTTAACTTGTATTCCAAATATCCAACGAATAAAGTTTCAAACAGGAAAATAAAATAATAATTTTCAAACTGCGCGTGTAATTCTGATGCATGAAAGCAGCTGACATAAATAAAATGCATGAGGTCGAAGCACGATGAGATGGCCCAATCACGTGTGACGTTTTATTAAGTGATGCAAATACCATATGAATATAAACTGTCAGACATTTTTTTTAAATAATGTTTTACAGCATTTGGTAATAAAAATATTATTTGATTAAAACGAAAATAACAGCAATGGTTATTTTCAGACGCATAGGATATATGTTTTTAATAATATCCTCTATTTTTTTTATATACTTTCCACTTGATGATTGTTTAGAATTATGAAATAATTCCATTAATTTTGAAAAAATGCACTACATGAAAGAATCATGCAAACAAACCAAAGAAAACACAATTTCTCTTATAATGTACGGTAAAAGTATAGATTGTACAATATCATATTAATTCTTTGACAGTACTATATATTAAATTTCAATACATGGTTCTTTAAGGACTAAAATATTGGTACATGTTCCCATTTACTTGCAAACCTCCCAACACACACACACACACACATACACACACACACCGATGTTAAAACGAAAAGGCACAAACATGAAGCAAAGCAAAACATTAACAAAACTTAGTCATTTTATTCATAATTTCTAACCTGACTGTCACATTAGAGTGCCATGCACTATCATTTTGTTGGCGTTTCGAATCAAACGGGACTTTTGTAAGTAACATAGTCGCCATATTAGCATAGGCAAGTCTGTTTTTAAGCAACAGGGGTAATGTAGTTCACCGTCTTTTATAATTTCAGTAATTCCGGAAATTTTTGGTGTTACATGTCTCTTACATGTGTATACAAGAGTTGTCCTTTTTATTTGCTCAATTTGGTCACTAAATATTAAACATATACATTTTTAATGATACTAAAGAAAGAATGTCAAGTCTTACAATATTGAAAACTATCAACGCTTTAAAATGACACGTCTATGATATTTGCTTTCATACGGAAGCAGTATCAAATATTGAACATGACCATCAGAGAAAAAAAGAAGTTGGAAGCAGTAAACACTGAATATGTGTTGGGGGATAACAACGGAGCATGTACATATAATACAGTAGAAGATGTCTTGAAAGACAAACTCTTTTACCCAAAAGTTTTGGTCTCTCAAGACAGGTGGTCTCTCATAACAGGTCACGATGCTATATAATCAATAAATTTGTGCACTGACATTGTGGTCTCTAAAAACAGGTGGTCTCACATAGCAGTGGTCTTTCAAGACAGGTTTTACTGTATACAGCATGTTAGTGTGTCAGTTGAGTTAAGAAATTACCAATGAAAAATTGTAGTTGTTCCTTTCTTATGTCATATAGATCCCAGTATAGACTTGCGAGGCTCTGTACTGGTGGTCTTCGCTGACTGGCATAGAATTAATATCGGTTTTGTCAAGGATACTACGAGCTTGTCCAAGTAGCTCAATCACTTCCACAGGCACTGATACATCCTGCAGGGAGTCCTCCATGAAAATCTCAATTCTACGTACCTGAGTCCTTATAATGTTCGCTGCTTCAATCCTATTTGACATACGCTCTTTACATTCTCTCAATTCTTCCATGATAAAGTTTACTAACGACGCCAATCCTGTTGAGCCAGAATTCATTTTTGTGGTAACATATCATCAGAGTGAAATGGAATTCAAAACGTAGAATGGCAAAACTGTCTTTAGAGTCGATTGCGTTCATTTGTCATTGCAGGCAATGGAATTGTGTTGATTTGAAGAGGCAATGAACTGGAAGTGATACAATGTTTAAATAGTTTAAATAGTTATAAAATCACACTTTCATTGCAAGTAGTGAAGCTATTACATGTGTAATACATGTGTTACATTGTTATTCCTGGAACAACGAGTGAATAATTGTGAGAAATGCTAAATATTACAGTGTTATTCCAATTCAACATTAATCATGTTCAGGGCCAGACCTGCTATAGGGGGTCCGGCCCCCCCCCCCCCCTTAAAAAAAACCCCACTGCTTTTGATAAAAGATGCAAAGGGGGTTCCGAATTCTTTAAAAAAAAATTACAAAGAAACAAACCAAAAAGTCATATTGTCTCCGGAAAGCCATCTTAGGATGCTAGTAAAATTACACCAGAGACTCATTTGATCTGCATATTTTCCATCATGTCCATATGTTGGAAAAAATATTCAATCCCATCCCAGGGCAAAAGCAACCGAAGCTTGCTATCTAAATAGAACCCGCATGAGTTGATGTAATTAATAACGTCATCATGGCCACTTTGGCTCATGCATAACTACATACCAAACAAAATATTTGAAAAATGAAAATTCAGGAGCAGGACTCGAAAGTGAGAGTCTTGAAACTGTAATATAATAAAAGAAAATAAATGGAAAAATATAAAAATAAAGAAATAAAACAATTTGTGACATAATAGTAAACGGAAGCATGACTCTACAGTGAACAAGCTAATTAGAAGTGGAACGCCAATGAGATTTTATGAAAGAATTCTGCAACCGTCCAGTTGAGAAATAATGACAATAAATCAACAAAAATGACATATCTTAACGACAGATTGATGACAATATCCACTTTAACAAACCTTTTTTCCATCACGTCTGCTTGATGGAAAATTTCAATCCCTTTTCGGGGAGAAAGCAACGAAAGTTTTGATATATAATACAACACACATATGACGATTTATTTACGTTGATGTATTACCCTAAGGGTGTCACTCACAAATTGGTGATGCTGTTTTATTAAACTCTACGGTTTCGCTTGTTTCTCTTACTTAGTTTAACACCATAAAGTTGTAACACTTCATATAGACCCAAACTTAAAGTATCAAGAGATGCTAATGGTTGATACACGTTCCATGTTGATTTATTTCATCTATATGGAGATGTGGACCGTTAGTCTTTCTAAGGCTCACCATATACAACTTTACAAATATGGAAGTCTTTGTAGTGTTGAAACATATATCGAAAGAAAGATAGCAGCAATGGAATCTATTTCTTTTCTTCTTCTGAATTATCCCAGGATCATGTTTCTATGATTTTTGTAAAATATTTTCTGCTTTCACAATTTTTCAAGGAACTTTACAAAACCATATATTATCATGAAGGTTCGATCTTCGTTTTTATTAAAAAGTAGACGCACCAGAAATAATGTGCAGATGGAAATTGGAATGGAATTATGAAACTAACTGACATTAATAATTCATTCAAAACTAGATATTCTTATAAAATGCAAAGTTATTAGTTTGGTACTAGGTTTTATATATATTGGAAGATTAAAGACTAAAAGTTTGGCTTATGAAAAAAAGATGAAATGTGTACAGAAATAGAAACTAAAAAAGAATAACTTTTTAATTAGTATGCAAATTGATAAACATTGTTGCACGAATGTTGCATGTACAAGGTTCGTGTAAATTTTAATCATCAACTGTTATAAACTTCCATGTTCATATCATTTCAAAAACTTTATTTTTTTATATTTAAAATTATTTATTTCAATTTAATATTTTAATGGTCATAGTTTCTTCAGTGTTACTTCTAATATACATATAGCCATATATTACCGTTTACTGGTAATACATTTAAATTATAGCCACAAAAAAAACAATGTCATTCCTAAAGTACGTCCGCCTTTATAGTGACCAATATATAAGAAATAAAGCATCATATACACAGAGTTTCTTGATATCTGGAAGCCTGTAAAACTGACAGGATTATACACTTTTGGAGACAACGCTGTTATTAGTTTTATATTAAAATTATTCAGTACTAAAAAAATAAATAAATAAAAAAGCCTTGGACGAATAACGAGTATGCACGTAGGGACGGTAATGTAAAATATACCAAAAGTGACGGGAAACACATTTTTGGCTTAGTGTGTAAGGTCATTAAACATGTTAATTAATAATGATCAAATAAAATCAAGATTTAATCTCTTTAGTTGATAGATCTCGCTTTGTTGAAGCAGAAGAAACTCGCGCAGTACAGGGCAGAACTTGAAGAAAGAAAAAAATACACGCACATTCATTAATGTGGATAAAATCACTCTATGCTGATTGGAAAACGTGGCTCTTGTTTATAAAATACGAAAAGAAATACTTGCCTTTGCTTTGTTCTGCAACTGTCCTATGCAAAAATCTCAGCCGAATGCTGTAAATACGACCGTCGATTCTGTTTCGGGGTGCTGACATCATACGTCATAGATAACAGCGCCCCCCTGTGATTGTTTGGATTTACGCTAGTTGATTCGTAGTTTGATCAGATGGTTTGCTTTCAATACGTTTCATTTAATACCACATCATTTGGAATATGAGCTGATCATTCCATTCTGCTCTTCAGACCATTTCAACTAATGCCAGATCATTTGGAATCTGAATACATCATTTCTTTTTGGGGGTTCAATCATTTAATTCAAGACTACATAATTTCATTTAATACTACGTCATTTGGAAGCAGAATTCATCAATCCGTTTTGTTATTTAAATCATTTAATTTAATATCACATTATTTGGAATCTGAATTCATCATTTCATTTGTTGAGTTAAATCATTTTATTTCATACTACGTACTTTCATTGAATAATATATCGTTTGGAACCAGATTTAATTAATCCGTTTTGTTCTTTAAATCATTTTATTTAATACCAGATGATTTGGAATTTAAATTCATGATTTCATTTGTTGAGTTAAATCATTTCATGTTAGACTACATCATTTTATCTAATAGCACGTCATTTGGAAGCATATATCATCATTCCGTTTTGTTCTTTAAATCATTTTATTTAATACCAGATCATTTCATTTAACGCCACATCATTTGAAATCTGAATTCATTATTTCATTTTTGGGGTTCAATCATTTCATTGCATGCTACATCATTTCATATCACACAACATCATTTGGAATCTGAATTGATCATTCCGTTTGTTGGGTTAAATCATTTCATCTCACACTTGATCATTTCATTTAATACCACGTCATTTGAAACTTGAAAGCATCATTCGGTTTTGTTCGTTAAATCATTTCATGTGACACCACATCATTTGGAATCTGGATTGATCATTTCATTTGCTAGGTTAAATCATTTGATTTCATACCGGATCATTTGATTAATGTAATTTTGGCGGCGACGGCTGCCCATAGTATATGGTAGTTTAAGTTTAAAGGATTTTAAGCGGTCATATATGGTAATGCTAGAAACATACTGCCTAGTTCACATCTGATACTGATAAAGATTCTGACACATTGGAGCTGGAGTCTGTGTTTGTCATCACTGTTCGTTTGATAAACTATTGCCCTGTTGTGGGTAAAACTATAAATTTGTTTTCTGTAAAAGTCGGTCGTCTTGCGCCCTAGTTTGGGTGTACGTTACATTAAAAATTGGCCTGGAATCTACTTTGTGTTGGATGTTATTGTTTGCAACTTTTGTACCACGTAACAGTGCATATCTGTGTACACTTTGTAGACGTGCTATATATATAAATGTGTAATTACATGAAATTGTTCTGTATAAAAGGATTGAGAATCTACATATACACCGTGTACACACATATCAGGAAGAAAGTGTATTTCTATGGGCACGAATGCGTGACCAAAAACAGTAACTGATGATATAAATGTTTAGTGTGAGTTTTCATAGGATGGGGGATATGCCATGCTTATGTCCTTGTGTGTTAATACAGGAAGCTTTTAGGGAACAGAGGGAATTACCCCAGTGGAGTTGGTCTGAGTCTCTGGGTGACAAAAGAGAAGGATAAAAGGAAGCAGAAATTAAAAGATCTGGAGAGAATTTGATTATCAGTCCAGAAAGATCATACAGATACGTAATAATACAGGACAGGAGGTCAATCTATCACATTAAGTCAGATGATGAAATAGGCTGTCACGTGGTCGAGTGAAAGACGAGTGATAGGGTTGATAATTGGAATTTTTTTTGAGAGATGATTGTTATTTAATTATATTAAATTGTTGTTCTTTGAATTTCAAGATTTGTATATTCATTAATTTAACCATTTTCCCCTCTGACTGGGGTCTCGGAGCTTTGCATCTTTCTATCACTACTTCAATCTCTGACTAACATGAGCCAGGGTGGTTCATCTGTAATAATTTTAAAAAAATATTGGAAGCACTCAACCCCAACCTAAATAAAAGGGAAAATGACGTTTATGACTAATATAAGATTGAACGACGGAACGTTAGAGCCGACGACCAGTAAAACAAAATAGACTTCGAGTGGTCACTAAAGGCGGTGACGTAAGAGCAACCAAAATGATACAAGATTAATCCTATGCAAGTCGACCCGAACCGACATGCTATATGGATCCTGAAAAGTGAGAAGCATCACATTAGCAGGTTTCTTGACTTTTTGTTCCTCTCTATGTTCAACGGCATTTTTGAGCACTGCGTTAATTTTTCTCTGGTTGATGCCCAACTTGCAATTGGTCCTGTTCAATTGTAGTTTGTTTTTATAACTAATGAAATTGATATATTCTGTATACAGAGGGATAGATTTGTTCTACATCTCTGCTCAGATCTACATTTATATCATCGATTAATTTCATAATTCTAAAATTCCCTCGATCTGCGATATAATGGCGTGGTCAGTGATCCTATGGACACCGATAACCGCCTTCCAGCGACCCCCCCCCCCCCCGCAATAAACAGACATTATTTATTCATCGGATTTATTACCGACATAACCGTGCATGCTATATTTTAATATCATTGTCATTGAAACTGAATCTCTCTCTCTCTCTCTCTCTCTCTCTCTCTCTCTCTCTCTCTCTCTCTCTCTCTCTCTCTCTCTCTTTATATGTACATCTAGCTCTTAAAACCCCGCGATCCCGAGACTATCAATTAATAGGTGAGATCAACTTAATATAAAAACACCTCATCTTTCCAGCTTTGTCGCAAGTGGAAAGGTCACACACATGTTTTGAACATCCACCAGCGCTATTTTAAAATATCTTTCCTAAGTCGTACAATATTGCGCATTCCTAAACGCATTACTAACTTATAACTTGTTTAGCGTAGCTTTTCTGTATTCATGACGACAATAATTTCCTATTTGTTTATCTTTGTTTATTGGTTACATACAAGTCTTGGATTCGTTAATGATTATGATGTTATTATCTTCCTTCTTTTAAGTGTCAAAAAAACATTTGCCAATCCCTACTTTATTAATAACACCGTACATATCGTAATAAATGTAAGCATGCTTTATATAATATTGTCTGTAGCACATATATTGCATACTCAGTATCTGTATCTGTACTAAATAACTGCAGCAAAAACTTTATATAAAAATACAAATTAGACAAAACGTGAAAACAATCATAACTTTGCCGCCCCTTTTCACGACATCTTTAGAGGTTATCTGAAGTACTCGCA
The DNA here is from genome assembly GCA_030141615.1 of Unio pictorum. Lineage (NCBI taxonomy): Eukaryota > Metazoa > Mollusca > Bivalvia > Unionida > Unionidae > Unio > Unio pictorum. The sequence continues at coordinate 13,356,042 of JARLTB010000113.1, forward strand.
ACTTTAATTAATTACATTATATTTCACTTTTATGGCATTCGCTGTTATAAACGTCGAGAATGGAGTCCAAAAATAACAATATCCTTTTATGTGCTTTATGCAAGTTGCATTAGAGGTTGCAGCTACGCGGAGCCAAAAAGTGTATGTTGAATTAATAATACAAATCTCCGCAAGCTTCTACTATGATTATGTATTTACTGTATTTTTCTTTCAAGCAATTAATAATTCATATGGCTTTCTCTGTGACCAATACATGTGGCACCTCACTATTATCAGTGACGTCGCAAGTTAGCGCAGGACAAAAAGGCTCTCCGGGCAAGTGTCATCCTTTGCGCCTCACATTTGTAAAGCATTCCGCAAATTTCGTGAAATGACACCCACATAACCCCACTTAGGACCGTGTATATATATTTTCAGAATACAGTTACTTCGGTGTTCGTAGCTTTCAATATTATAAGCTTCTGATTGAACCTATCAATTAAATTTTCTAAGTCACGGTTAAGGAATTGTTCATTGTCAGCAAAACTAGTAGATAAAATATATAATATCATCTGAAAACGCCGAGTATGGAAATGTCTTGGTTCAGCTATCTCATTTACATAAACCTTTTTGCACAATAAAGGACCTAACACTACAATATGGGGTCCTCCAGCATTTATATAATTTATCTTTAATAATAATTTAATAACTGTTCTCAATCAGATATATATATATATATATATATATATATATATATATATATATATATATATATATATATATATATATATATATATATATATATATATATATATATATATATATGTTACTTACATGTGACCTGCGGATTATGAGCGTTATTCGTATAGTATTGTACAATCCCCACCTGTCAAAGGGTAAGTGTTAAGTCCCACTTGTGAAGGGGTATTGTACAACATATAATAATAATAGCTATAACCCACTCCCTTCTAATACTCGTTATCTGAGAGATGACTGCCCTCGATATAATTGCCCGGTTCGAGTAGGAGAATAGATATGATAAACTGAGCAGGTATATTGAACAAACAACTACGAGCCCCCGTAAAGATAATAAACAATTTAATCAAATACGTACACAATTATGAAACTACCTTTCATTAGGAATACACGCGGTTTAGAAATAAAACTTTCACTGAATTACAATAAGATTTGAAATAGATTTAAACATATTAGCTGTTCTATTACTGATAGTTTTAAATCATCATAGGATCGAGTGGTACAATCGAAGGCAATGCTTTATTCGATTTTCATAACTTGCTATTCTCGATACTTTCGCTGTTCGATTCAGTGTTGTTCTAGAAGACCCTGTCTCATCCAATCTCTAGATACTCTGCACTCGTGGATGTTTCCGCTTGATTCCGAACTTGTCCACTGTATCATGCGTTCACTGCAATTTCGATCTCTCAATTCTTTTTCCAAAGTTTACTTCGTTATTCCCGTAACTTCACGATCTTTCAGAAAGCTATTTTATTCATTCAAAATAAAATTAAAACAGCCTAAGTCTCTCGTTACAATGGTTACTGTTGAGACTTTCCATTATTCCGGGTTCGAGCAATCAGATATTTCTATCGACGATAACAATTTTACGGCTAGTAATTAATCACACATGCCCTCAAATGAATGTAGTTAAACAAACTGTTAATTCGTTTTGTCTTGACCTAATACATTAACGTACACAGCGAGGCGTTGAATTATGGCTCTGCCTTAATTTGCACAGCACATAAATCGTATACACGGTCGCTAAATCATCTATGAAATCAAAATTCGGTGAATTCACATGTATTCTTGTAAATCATTAACTAATGTAATACATTAAATTCTTAGAACATAATCATTATGCAACCAAGATGATAAATGCAAGAATTAACGTAACACTTCCTATTCATAACTCAGCATAGTGTTTGTACGACATAAATTAACACTACGTCATTCTTAACTAAGATTTAAGGTAAGAATTCCAATTCATAATTCAAAAGCAAATGTATCAATTGAATTCATCCAAGAACTTCCGATTGATAATACAAAACACATTATTATACAAATGTATAAAATTAAATCAATTATACAAATGAATCAAACGAAATCATGCAGACCTGTAAACTAAGCAAAGATTATATAAATTGCATCCCAATATACATAGAATTGTGAAAGTACCTTCGTGTTTTTGTTGTGTCCGTTCCTTAGTTTGGCGGTTTTCTTGTCTAGATCACGATTTGACGAATGTACTCCTCTAGAATAACATCCGGAGCCTTTACTAGATAATTCTGTCACTGGTCCTCTCTTGCAGAGAAATTTTCAAGATTGAATTCTAATTTAGCTAGTGCGATATTATGTCCTACGAATTTTCGTGTGAAAGCACACCCCTTTTTTAACCGTGACCAATCAGAATCAAATGTATTTTTCTCCCGCTTTCTCTAAAAGTCGCTTACGTCATAGTCAATTTGACATGCTTGTTTTTAAGTAACAGAATCTCTGCATCTTCTCAATTCTGACACTTTTCGTGAGAAATGCAACTTTAAAATGTCGCCAGCAGTCAGTCGGCTGCTGAATAAACACGGTTTATTTTGTACAACGGTTGCCCTCGAGTCTACAGACCCGCCCCCCCCCCTTTCACATAGCGTGTAATCATACATCTAACTAATGGCTAGCTGGCCACAACTAATGTTTTATTAATAGATCCACTGATGTTTGCCACTTCACATATGTCTTTTAAAGTAGATCATTATCAATCCGATGATTTCAACAAGTCACAGAACAGCATATACACGTCTTGATTTTGTTTCTTGTTAGACATAGAATATGTTAAATCTCAAGAAATTGAAAAAAAAAATGCCGAGTTGTACGATAAGAAGTCCATATTATATTTACATATACGATTAGCAGCATGTTTCTATTTATATATACGATTAGCTGCATGACAAAAAAATTATAAAGAATTATAAACCATCCTTTCATACTGTTTTCAGTGAAGTTTATGCGTGAAATAGGGCTAGCGTTAGATATCAAGCATGTTAAAGACTGCTTCGACTCTACTGGCATCTAAAATATTTTATTGAATCCAGACGTCCTGTGTAGCATCCATAATAAATAACAATTATTGATACGCCCTATTGTTAAGCCATAAAGGGTGTGGTTTCGATCACCGATCATTGATATTGATGCAGAACAGGAGTTGAAGATATCAGGTTTTTTTTCCCCCTCCATATCTTCGGATGAAAATCATATAGATGGTGATCATGAAGACAGTATGTATATATATATATATATATATATATATATATATATATATATATATATATATATATATATATATATATATATATATATTGGCATGAAAGCTTTGTCTTTATGATGAATAAAGAGCGAAGTTAGGTTCGCATTAAATTAAAAGTAAATTGTCGTCTGGCTTCCTTTTCATGTTTGGATCAGTTAGGTTCTTGCTACGAATAGTCTACCAAAGGGTTATTTCACTTTATTTCCTCATTGTGATACCCCAAATCATCCTGTTTGTATTGTCTGGTCTTATCTCAACTCTATGTTATGGAATTCTACATTTAATGAATGATGAGAAAATATTGATTCAACTGTAGTCACAATCGTTAACATCCATCCAGTGAGTAAATCATTCATCCCAATTAGATTTATTGTGTTTATCATTAAGTTTATGAATGTCTGAATTTCTAGAATTCCAAATATTTTGTTCGAAACATTGATCGATGTTCAATCAACACAACACAAATTTATTATATCATCCATAATAAAGAATTTGTATTCGTTCCTTTAGACAACATAATTTTGTTCTATATCATAATGATGTCATTGGATAAACTTGTAAACAATACATTAGTGTAAATATTAGTAGAAAGTTGCACTTGAAAGTACATAGGAAAGACAAATATATCTATGCTAATGATTGAAGAAAGCATTGCATTTTAGCCCGATTATCCAGAAAGTATATATTTTCATGAAAATATAATGTAGTTAAAAAAAATCAATAAATCCACATTTCCTTTTTTAGCTATTTACTTTCTTAAAGGTTATTTCCTAAATATCATATGACTTTGAAACTTCCAATGTTCTGCGGAGTTCTTCGTATTGATTTATGTAGTTACCGTGTTGCGAAATACAGCGCAATAGTTATTTTACAACAATAAAAAATAAAACAGACCATAGGAGTCAGGAATAAACAACTGAATAGATGTTCTCAATTCAGCAAATGCTCGGAAGTGATATAATACTATAATCTAAGTAGTATATACAGTGCAACCCAAATATAACTCTGATTTTTGTAAAGTTGCTTTTCGTTCTAATTTAAAAAAGGTCTATTTTATTTAGGATATAAATCATGGAAGTAGGTACGAAACAGTAAGTTTGATAAATAGTAAGTCATGGTCTTTAAATGCGATTGCTTTATTACATCTTTGCGGAATTTATGCAATTTATACGTTATGAAGTTACGACTTTCATCTCCAGTACGTCATACGGGTTAAACTACTTACAAATATATTATTATTATCAGTATTATTATTATTATTATTATTATTATTATTATTATTATTATTATTATTATTATTATTATTATACTATTAATACTATTATTATTAATATCATTATTACACTATTATTTGTATTAATACTTTTAATACTAATATTATTAGTATTATCATTATTATTATATTTATCTGTATCATCATCATTATTATTATTATTATTATTATTATTATTATTATTATTATCATTATTATTATTATTATTATTATTATTCATATCATTATCTTTATTACCATTATCATTATCAATACTACTACTACTACTACTACTACTACTACTACTAACAATTATTATTTTTACTATTATTATTATTATTATTATTATTATTATTATTATTATTATTATTATTATTATTATTATTGTTGTTGTTGTTGTTATCAGCAGCAGGATATTATAAATTGGCAGCTCGAATGTTTTGACGAAACGTCTGTTATGTTTTCTTTCACATAACATTTTATTATACTTTTTATATCATCCGGAAGCAAAATTATCCGATGAAAATAATTGGACACATTAACACCAGATGTGATCATGTTACAGGTACACATTGGGGCTAACAAATATACATTTATATTGCAAGCGAAGGAACGGAGAGGGACAACTGTTTTGTCCGTTAGTTTAAGCGGTTTTCAGGTGATACTGAAATTAAAGCGTTCAGATTCTGTAATTTGATGGAGTCCCATAAAGTCTCTCAAAAATATATTAGTAGGAGCATCACTCTTTGTCTAATTCCGGATTTCTACTTTACGAATGTCAAAAGGGAAAAAGGGGTTACAAAAAGTCAATGTCACACTCAAGAGCAATTAGAGGTTGTGCAGCCGGAAATTGGGACATGCTTTTCGTTGAATAATTGTGAAAACACTTTTATCTGGGTTTATTGTTATGTGTAACAAGACAAATAAAACATTTTGTTCGCCATTAATAAAATATAATTTTCAGCAGGAGAATAAGTTTGATGCATCAAAATTTGTGTCGTTGTTTCAACACTTTGTACGCGCGCCAATTTACCTTCCATGACACTTGTTTGTGGTCCCGCCTCCTCTGCAGCTGTGAATGAAATCATTATTAGATGCCAATAATATGGTATCAGAATCTTATACAACTAGATTAGCTTGAGAGTGACTAGAAGCTATTAAGAAATATATACCAGTTCGTGAGTGTGTAACACGAAATACAATGTATACAAAAACGTCCGGAATCTCAGGTAGATTTTGCAGAGTTCTCATACATTATTCAGACTTTTTACTGGAACAACTAAACCCCTTCTTCTTCAACTTGAAAAGATAGCTGATAAAAGGAAGAAATATCAAGAATATTACACGACTTTCCTAGTCGAATGCCACAACCAGCGAAACCTTTTACTAAAGAGAAAACAACTCATTTAGAAATAATAGATGAATTACGTAATACAGTTACTGACGGTGCTTTAAAAATAATTGATAAAACTGATCCACATAACTTTCCATGTCTTATTGTTACGACTTATGAAAACAGAAAAAAATGTTGAAACCAGTATATGGAAAATATATTTTACTAACGTGTCTCCCGCACACAAAAATCTAAAAATAATTACTGAATATTACATAAGTCTGCGATTGATTTTCTGAATTAATCAGAGACGAAATTGTATAAATATCTTTCCACTAATTTGAACTATTGCAAAATTATATTACTTCACTGATACCGATTACCATACTAATGGTTAAATTAATGTATATAATTTATTTCGATGGAAAAAAATAGATGCCGATGTCAATTAAGCTGTAACAAGCGAGATAACTGCTTAATTACTCTACCGAAGAGAGCTTTGCTCGAGATAGTTATCTTCTTGAAAAATAATGAAATGTTATGTTTGTTTTATAGTTATTTGAAAACGTCGACATGGCATATTATTTGCGACAGATTACATACTGAAAGTGTGACAACATCGAGCTATTTACCATCTGCATTTGTTGACTGACATTATGTCTTAGTACTCTGAGATTTAACTACCCTTTTTTCAATTATTAAATATGATTTCCGGTCTTTCGAACTTTACAATTCTTTTTGATCTTAATCAAAATGATCGATGACAAGACCGTCTTATATTAATCCGTGATAACACTCGTTTACGAACCTATAATAATAATAATGTTTCTTCCCATCAACACCAAACATTAGATAACCATTAGTATTATTATCTAAACCAACAATTGTTTAATCGATAGTTACTGATTACACTATCATGGGATGCTTTGTAATTCTTGATGATAGGATACTTCATGAACTCATTTTCCTCCATTTACACATAATAGTCTTTGTATCAATGATTATTCGAAAATCTAGCATGTTAATAGTAAGCGATTTTATTACATTGTCATTGTTATCAACATTATTTTTTATCTTAATATTTTTTCAGCTTTCTGTTTGTTTACCAAAATATGGCACACACAACTACATTTTCTCCTCTGACTCCAACCTCATACTTCAGACACCGTTTATAAGGGGCCCCAAGTGGCTGAGTGGTCTAAAGCGCTTTCCGTCACGGATCACTGCCGTCTCACCTCTGTCAGCAGGGTTCGAGTCTAAGATTCGGTTAATGTAGTTATGTGAGAAAGCTAGCCAGCAGCTTCTCGTGGGTCGGTGGTTCTTTCCGTTTTTTTTTTCGGGTTCTTCCTCCACCAATAATACTGGCTGCCATGTATAGCCTATCGTGTGCTGAAAAACGGCGTTAACAAAAAAAAAACAAAAAAAAAAAAAACAACAACACCGTTTAGGTCCTAGAAATCAGTGTCGCACGCTTTGCAGATGATATCAATTGAATTCGTGTACGCAGGTTTTGATACAAAGGAGTTGTAGAGCCTATCATTAGCCATCTACACTTGTTCCTTGTTTGACTCATTATGTAATATATTCTATTTCATTATTTGTCTTAATTATAATATGGAGGAATTTGAAAGATTATCCAAGCTTTCTAAATCTAGATTTTATCTTGTTGATCTGATGAATAATCTGATTGCAAATATTCGAAGAGCCATGGAATAATTTCGCTACTATGGTGCATCTTATGCGTAGTCAACATTTAGAATTATGTGCAACACTGAACGTGTTGACAAAGTTATCAACTCTAAAATGAACGACCAACGAGCGGCCACGATTATTAGTTACCTCGACGATCAAATATATCTTTTCAAAATGAAATTTATTGTATGAGCAGAAACAGACAATAAAACTTGGTATATTCGGTACAGACATCACATTATCATTCATAAAAGTTTGACTTTTTGAGTAAACATTACCAGGAATATTGACTAGTATTGACAAATCGAGTAATATTGAGTAAATCCGGTAACAGCGGTTATTTATGCAATTTATTCGATGAACGATAAGCTTGGTGTTCATAATCTACAATCAACGAAATTTTAAAAATAAATTGTGTATCCGAACGAATAATGGAACAGTTTGCAATTTAGACTCGTGGGTATAGTTTAACCGACAGAAATAGTTAAAGATACCGGCGCGTCTTTCAAGGAGATCGCTGAATCGGGAAAGAAATTAAATTTTTGCTATGATAGTAAAATCAATAACCGGAAAAAATTGTACAAAAAAAATATTAATCGATCTTCGATTCATAATATTGATCATATTAGCAGCAGAGGGGGCGAATCAGACAACATTTTTAAACAAGTTTTCAATGGATTAAGGCTTAAAACAATGAAATCAGGCAAGAGAGAGGCGAATCAGACAAAAAGAAATCAATGAAATCAGGCAAAAAATAATAATGAAAAATCAATGAAATCAGTCAAAGAAAAAAATAAATGAAATCAGTCAAAGAAAAAAATAATGAAATCAAAATAAAGAAAGCCTCCATTCGTCTTCAACCGATTATTTTATCAAGTCCGATACGATATCGTGTCCTCGGGTCTGCTAAATTTATTGTCACAAATCCGTGTGGTTTTGACTGAGCGTGACTAAAGAAATTTCTAAATTTATTATGATCCATATCACCGCAGCACCAAGTTTGCCAAATATTTCGTAACGTATGTGTATCAACTCCGTTAAATACACACAGCAGATTGCAATTATCGCGAATCACTTTTGGTATTTGTGTGTACCGTTGAGTGACATATATCACGTCCGTGTTTTTGTGCCGCCCCCGGGAAAAGATTCTAGCGGGATTCTTTCGATTATCTAACATGATATCGTCATACACGACTAAATTGTTAATACTTCCATCGATGTCTTCCACGGAAGGGGCTTCATCAATATCAGTAATAAATTCAATAAAATCATCGTCGATTTCAAATTCTTTTGCTTTCTCGTTAAAATCTTTTAACACTTCATAGCATCGCTGATCGTCTACACTCGGGGCTATTAAATACAATTTGTCCCATTTCATCCATCTTGTTATCAAATTAAGTAGCAGTTGTGTCTTTCCGCTTCCAGATAGTCCGATTATAATCATTCTAATTGAATTCGGTAACATTTCATGGTGTTTAATAGGTTCCCGTCGTCGAGTAGCTGAATAATCAATTACATTCATGCTGTTATATATAAATTATGGATCTATATTGTGTGAAGTGTAAAAAACGTACTGGCACAGATGACTTGACAACGATTACAACAAAAAATAACCGATCAGCGCTTTCTGGTAAATGCGTACAATGTAGTACAAAGAAATTTAGATTTGTTTCTAAACCCAAGGAACCTTTAAAAAAAAAACGAGGAGGTGATATCGCTGCCAAATTAGCAAAACTCCCTGGAACACCATGGGCAAAATACCCGGGAGAAAAACACCTTCCAGGATATAGCTACTGTGGCCCCGAAACACGATTAGATATCAGACTCAATAATCATAACCAACCCAACCCCGGTGAAGAACCAATAAACGCTATTGATAAGGCCTGTCACCTTCATGATGTTGCTTATAAAAGCAGCAATTTGCAACACAGGCATCTAGCAGAGGTGAAATTAATTCATGCGTTGAATGCCATTCCTGATAAATCCTTCAAAGAAAAATTGGCTTCATTTTTGATAAAATCGGCTATGAAAAGTAAATTGATGTTAGGTGCTGGTAATTAATAACAACATGGAATCTATTTATTATGCCCCAAGAGGATACTGGAGGGGTAAATCAGCAATCCATAAACTCGCTAGCGCTGCAAAAGTGAAAAAAAACCACTGCGGCTCATTGGTTATCTAAACAGGCACTATGGCAAATTTATCTACCACCGCCTAAACAAATTAATGTCTCGCATTTTGATGTAACCGGACCCAATGAAGTTCATCAGGCTGATATATTATTTTTACCACATGACCACGGTTACAAATACGCTCTAACCGTAGTTGATATTGCAAGTCGATACAAAGAAGCAGAACCGTTAAAAACAAAATCATCACCTGAAGTGGCTTCTGCATTTGAAAGGATTTATCGAAGGGGTCCTCTGCACTGGCCAAATCTATTACAAATTGATCCTGGCAAGGAATTTCAGGGTGCAGTGTTATCTACAATGAAATATCACAATGTCACTATCAGACGGGGGCATACTGCACTGCATCGTGATCAGGCAATTGTAGAACGGTTTAATAAAACCCTTGCTGAGCGGTTATTTGGATATCAATACGCAAAAGAATTCATCCAAGAAAAAAGATCCCGTGAATGGGTTAAAAGGTTACCATCTGTGATTACTGCACTGAATAACGAGATTACTAGAACAATCAACATGAAACCTATCAACGCGATTAAAAAGAAGTCAATACCTGAAATGGAAATTCGAAGAATTTCACAAAAAGATTTCAAAGAACCAATTCTTGGTAGTAATGTCATTGTGGGGTATTTATATGAACCAGGAGAGCTTGAAGGGGGCAGAAAAAGGGCTAATGATCCTATTTGGAGTGTTACTGCACACAAGATATCTAGTATAACACGATCTACGGGTAGACCTCCAGTCTATAAACTGGATTCAACTGCCCCTCAGCGGGGTTTTACTAGACAACAATTACAAGTGATTCCTGACGATACTCAATTGCCACCCCATGGTCTTAACTAGCGCCGTTGCGTCTATTGCACTCAAGACAAGTCAACATCAAATTATTTCTGACATGACCGAGATTGTTATTTTTTCTGTCTACGGTAACTTGGCGAGGATCTTTATCCGAATACTGCCAACGCATTATACAATTGCAACTTGCGCAGTGATTATTCTGTTGTTTCTTCAAAGTGATTATTAATTCAGCGTCAATATCAAATTCTCGTTGTTTTTTTTTGTCTTGTTGTTTGTAACCGGAGAGTTTTTTTATCAATAATTTTAACATCAATATCATCCATTGTTGTGTCATTATCATCGAAAACAATTCTTCGAAGTTGATTTATTTTTCGTACTCTGGATACTGCAAGATAGACTAAATTTGACCATTCTATGCGATTATCTACCATCCAAACAATTTTATCCGATATTGTCAGCCCCTGTGAAGAATGTATTGTTGCTGCGTATCCTAGCGTCCATGGGGATTTATTAGCACGCAATGCATCTTCAACGACATTGATATCAACCAGCACAATATCATTTAATACTAAATTCTGTTTTTCACTTTTTCCTGGAATATCAACTTCAATGTTCTGTTTTCGTGTATCCGAAGGCCTATAACAAAGAGGCACTGGAAGTGTTGCAAATTTTTGTTTATGCAATTCAAATAATTTCATCTGAAGTGTGTCCCTGACTATTTTTCTACTTGCAATTATCAAATCATTTGGTCTCCATGCTTCCCAAAACTCATTCATTGGAGTTTCCGAAATTATTTCACGGGCTATTTCACACTGGATTCTATCCGGTTGTAATCTAATTAGTTTCTTAAATTCTTTTAATTTTTCATCAAGTGATCTATGATCGGTATCAATTTCTTCATAATAGTCTACAAAACCCTTTAGCCATTCATGGGGGGATGCACCGACAAATGGTGGTGGTTGGCCGTGATCACCGCACATGACGATTTTTGTATTTTTCAATAACAACCACTCAAGAAATATTTTTAATACATCTTCTGACACTATGTCTATTTCATCCCAAATGATAATTTCAGGAATAAATTTCTCTCCCATGCGCTCAGGAGTCCATTTATCTCCCTTCCATCGGAAAAAACTGTGATAGGTACAGGCATTTACCCCTCTCTGTATCATTTCTCTTGCAAGTCTGTGTGTTGGTGTTAGCACAATCATGTTTGGATTGGAAACGCGAAGTAACTCAATTGCCCGAGTTGTTTTTCCTGACCCACCACAACCGTTTAAATAAACTGTTTTATACCGGCATATTGGATCAGAAATCGGTGGTGCATTAGAAAATTCTGAACACTGATTGCTTTCTAAATAATTATTTTCAATTGTAACATCTGCTGATTGAATATAATCATGAAGCATTTCCTTCTTAATTCTCCATGACCCCCAATTCTCGTTGCCAGTAGCCTTAAAATCAGCCATTTTGCTATTTATGTAAAATGAATCAGTGGCAACTCTAACTGCGGTGTTAGGAAATTTATTGATCATTGAAAACAGATTAATAGAAGCATAACCGAGCATAGAAGCTCTCAGATGTGTGTACTGCAGATTGTATCCATCATTGTAAGTAACAATTGTACCCAATTTGGTTCCATCGGACAGAAATGCGTCTTTACGATTGACATATAGGCCCTTATTTGTTAAATCCGCGATTGCAAAATCGTATTCAGCAATGTCTATAATCAACCGTGAAGAATATCTTGTATTGTCGTATTTACCACCTTGAGTGAATTTACCGATTATTCTTCTACTGAGATCTTTTGCTTCATTATTTCTGATTTCAAATAACTGTTTGGACCAATCCATGATTTGTTGTTCATTAAAATCAGGAAACAGTTTTCGCTGTTCGCTAATTATTTTTTCTAGATCGGGTTGTGGTAACCAGACTGATTTCTGTGCTCGATAGGATATAATTGCTTCACTGACAATTAATGATTTTAACATCTTACAATCAAGCATATACCGTAATAACACTATTGGCATCTAGTGTTTTGCAGACATGTGTTTACCAATCCAAAGATAACTACACGGATGAAGTCCTGTAGCCATTTCAAATGATACTACACAAGCGAATCCTGTTAAATCAAAATCAGGCAGTGGTCCATTAATAGCAACACGGGTCATTTCGTGTGTGGGGTGTCCAAATCGTTTAAAATATTTCTCGCATTCTCCATACCCAAGAAAACTTCCTGGATAACACGCAATCATATCAACGGAAATAACGGTTTCAGGGTCGTATTTTGTATTCCATAATCCTCCATGGCTGTATTCAAGACAGGACAATCTGACATCTGATAAAAACTCACTTCTTGTTGGCTTCCACGCGTTTTTCTTTCTAGCAAAATGTGCTGCAATTGATGGTAGTGTAAAACAGTTTGTTAATAATTGATCGTTGTCTTCCCCCTCCCCAGAAAACTCACTAGCTAGTTGTTTCATTTGATTATGCAGTTCTTCAGTACGGTACAATTCTCCGTTGGGCCTTACAAACTGATCAAATCTACATTCTTCGTCTGAAGTACTATGAAATAGCCACATTGACACAGGATCGTTTTTACTCAAATTGTAAATAGCATCAAATAATTTCTGCTCTGAAAAAAACTCTTCGGTTTGGGATAGATATTTTACAGTTCTATCCCGTGGGAAAATTGTTACTGCAGATGACCACGCGTGTTCATTATGATCAATAATTTCAATTGGTGCTCCCTGTGATTTATATTTCGATTCGTATAATACTTCACCGGTGATTGTCGTTACTGATATTGGAAATCTTAATGATTTTTCTAATTTAATTATATCCTGAATTGTTGCCCCATTCTCTTTTACCATTAATTCCCACTCGGTTATTTTTTTTCGTCTTAGATCAGTTAGTTTATTTCCCCGGGACGCATTTGTGAAGTGTTCCATTATTCGTTCTGCTACACAATTGAGCCCTGTCGAATATTTCATGGGTGCTAGTTTTGCAATATCAAGTTTTTCATTGAGCGGATATATCCCGTAAACAACTGCTGTTACAGGATAAGATCTTTCGTAGTATGGTTTATCAACTCCGGTCAAAATTCCTGGTTTGGAATCTTGATTCACGGTGACAGTTTTTTGTCCCTGAGAATGGGTTCAAATTTATCCCTAATGATCCATTTTCCACCATCACGGATAAGGAATTTTATTCGAAAAATATTTCTTTCTTCCCCAAGACGTGAAATTATCACTGCTGCTTTTTCATCATTCATGGTAGCGTCAACAACACCATCAATTCGAAATGTTGACCAACAATAAGATGCTCCATCACGCTTGAATTCATTAAAACAGTCTCTGATTTTACTAATCATGGCTTTATCAAGAATTTTATTCTTGGGTGTATTAGAAACTATATCAAGATTGAATTGAGCATCTTTCCAGGGTAATCTCTTGTTACGTTTTTTGGGTTTATCGAGATTAAATTTAGGATTAATTTTCAATAATCTCTTAAACTCCTTCATGTTTCTGTCTATTAAACGTTTTTTGGGTTTATCGAGATTAAATTTAGGATTAATTTTCAATAATCTCTTAAACTCCCTCATATTTCCGTCTCTTGGACGTTTTTTGGGTTTATCGAGATTAAATTTAGGATTAATTTTCAATAATCTCTTAAACTCTTTCATGTTTCCGTCTCTTGGACGTTTTTTAGGTTTAATTTTGTTACGTTTTTTGGGTTTATCGAGATTAAATTTAGGATTAATTTTCAATAATCTCTTAAACTCTTTCATGTTTCCGTCTCTTGGACGTTTTATGGGTTTAATTTTGTTACGTTTTTTGGGTCTATCGAGATTAAATTTAGGATTAATTTTCAATAATCTCTTAAACTCCTTATCAGTATTGAATTTAGCATTTTTCGAAGGCAATCTCTTTAACTCCCTCATGCTATACTAAAAACAAGTATTTAAATGAAAGATTTATGTATAATGAATCACTGCAAATGGCTTATGATTGGATCAGTAACCCGGTGTAACAAATCATGCAGAAAGGAGTTCTGTAGGTATCATATGCAGAGTTTTCGACGTGGAAGCCTCGGTCCGTTACCCTGTATTCGATGTGGGGTTGGGGTCAGGGGAAAATCGCAGTTATGTCTGAATTGTGGTGGTAAGCGATACAGGGAGTTGAAGCGTTATTATGATAACAGAATAAAAAATGGACAATCAATCAGAAATTATGACCCTGAAAAAGTCTTTGACTCTGATAACATCTTGGATAAAATCATAAGAACCCCCCAAGACTATATTGAAAGATTTATCATTAAACCAAACAATGAATTAGACAAATAGTATAGTATAGAATACAATGAACCAAGAATTCAGACCACACCCAGTGATTACAAATTATGAAGCATCCAGTGATGGTACTATCAGAAACCGTAGACTGAAGAAACCAGTTGGTGCTGACAATGGTATGGGGTATTTGGTGTTTACTGTTAAGGGAAAGAAGATATATCGCAATCATCGTTTCGTATTTGAATGTTTTAATGGATTGATCAAAGATGGTTTTGTTATTGATCACAAGGATTCTAATCGAAAGAATAATTCTTTATCAAATCTGCAAGCCATCACACAAAGTGAGAATACCAAACGAGGAAAGACTGGAAAATGCTCAAACAAAGCGAGACCAGTAAAATCTTTAAATACAACAACTAACGAAGAGAAAATATTTCAATCATTATATGAAGCCGGCAAGTATTTCAATATTTGTAGAGCCTCGGTACAAAAAGTTGCATCGGGAATAACCAAAACGGCTATTTCAAAAAAGAACGGACAAAAGGTTCAATTTAGTTATGACTAATGCGTCATATTTTTCAATTAGAGATATGTCATTGTTATAGAATAATGAATTCTGAAAACATGAATAGCATCATAGTTGAAATTTTAAAATTGTAAAGTCATGATATTGAACTATCAGATGGGTTAAATCCTGATCAAATCAAGTCAGATTTTCAGGATATAGAATACGGAGTTAACAACAATAAATATATGCTACCAAAGAAATATGCACTCATCAAAAAAATTCAGAATTCTATTAGAGACTCTCTTGCATTTTCCAGTGACATCAGTGTGTTTGTTCCGTTGTATACTATCGTAGAACGAATACGAAAAGAATTAGGTAACGAATACGAATTGAAAAAAGAAGTCAAGTCTAAAATTAGAAACCTACGGGCGTTAATTCAAGAAAATGAACAATTTTGATTGCCCGACCCTCTTATCATTTTTTGATTGCCCCGACCATTTATCATTTTTTGATTGTGACCGACCCTCATTTTTTTTAGCCGACCCTCAAGGGGGGATGTCAAAAATCGATGGACGATGTGTCAGATTGATCAATGAAAAAGTGTGGAAAGTGCCAGTATTATTTATTTTATATACAATATTGGCACTTTCCACAAACCTGATAGAAGCTGTTATAGGATGAAATAACACTTCCATGACCGTGTTAAAAATCATCCGACATGTCATTGATGTCAAAAAAAGAGTTGCACGATGGTGTTAGGTCGGGATTGAAAAATTGTTTTGCAATTGAAAAATTGTTTCTGATTTCAAATAATGGTCAATGAAGCATTAACAACCCGATTGGCTCGTGAACGATTAGATGCAATTAAGAGATTTATACCAATTCGTGACTCTGTAAGGAATAAACTGCAACAACGACAGAGTTTACAAACTGATTTTGCTTTGGGGTCTGAAGAATTGTTTAAACCAGTAACCACAGCAACGTACGGGGTAGAGCGTGCTATACGGGGAGATGTTCCCGAGACGGGGAAATCTGTTATTGGTGAACTTGAAAAAATAGCAGCGAAAACTAAACAAACAAAACAGGCTGTACAAAAAATGGAATCAAAAAGAACAGTAGATGATTTACGCGTGAGATTTAACGAGGAAGGGTTAGCAGAAATTGATAAGACTGATCCAACAGAAATTCCTGCGCTTGTTGTTACGTCTTATGAAAACAGAAAAAAATGGTTGAAACCAGAACATCATAAGTATGTTAAGAATTTCACTCATTGGGCTGATATATTTTACAAAATCAAAACTGAAAAAAGTCAAATTAAGACAGATAGTGCATCATACATTGAATATATCAATGCGGTGGGTATAGTGTATAATCAATATGAAGAACTAAAACAAGAACAAAAAACGCCAAAATTGCAAAGGAAGCGACAGCAACCTGCAAAGAAAATATCTTTCTCTCCTAAAAAACTACCACCTGATGATGATGATGATTATTATTTACAAGAAACGAATTTAGAAAAACTAGATGAAGCAACTGGTTATAGCGGAAGTGGATTAGGAACCCCAAGTAGGGTATGTCCTGATAGTGTTATCAATGATATATCACGATTAGATGTTCTAATCGGAGGGTTCCGAGCTGGAAATAATTCACCGGAAAAAATTAATGAAGCAGCAGATATCTGTAGACGGTAATTTCAAGGTGGTATCATGAATATCAAAACATATCGAGATTTCATTGACGAGTTAGCGGAAAATGGGTATCATAGTGACTGAATAAAATGCTAGCAATTGAAAACACTAGTGTTTTTATAATAAGAATGATCATACACTACAATCATGATAAACCAACCCCCGTCTATGTAGTTAATTCACGGTTTCCAGTTTATAGCGCATATTACGGCGATGGTTTAGGTAATACCATTTTAGGATTATTTTCAAGAATGGCTCCAAAAGTGATGCCGTTAGCTAAACAATTAGGAATGAAAGCCATTGATGTTATTCGTGATAAGGGTATTGGTGCTGTTGGAGATCTTGCCGGAAAGGCATTTTCTGCAGCAAAGGATAAAATAACATCATTAGTGAGACGAAAAAAGAAACCGTTACCGTCTACAGCGGAAATGCCTGCAAGTGTTAGTAAAATTATAAATAACGCAGTAGATGAAAAACTAGCGTCGATGGCTTTAACCCCCGACACAAATATGATAGCAGGAAGTGGCTTTAAAAAACTACGACGATGAAAAATCGTAGGCGAAAATCGTTTACGATTTCGCGATTTAGACTCTGATAAATATAATAAAATGTTCAAACAGTCACGTGATCCAGCATTTGATATAGACGCCCCCCAGCGCAAGGATGATTCTGTACGCGATTATCAATATTACGCCTATCATGCAATAGACCCAAAGAGTCGATCGCGAATTGAACTTCAAGTCCATGATACCAGTAAATACTTTTTGCCTTGTGAAGCGTTTATTGAAGTAGAAGGAGAACTTGTAACAGCTGCTGATACTTCTGCTGTACCAGCACCGTATCCAGCTGGTACTCAAGTCGGTTTTGTCAATAATGGTATCATGGCGCTATTCGATAGTGCAAAATATCTCATTGATGGAAAAGAAATTGAGTCGATAGATCGTGATGTTGATGTGGCTACAACAATAATCGGGCTAGCAAGATATTCTGATGATTATACAAGATCAGCAGGACCTTCTATGATGTTTGCAAAAGATGTTAAAAATACCGCTGGAGGAAATCAATTTGTTGTAAGCGACCAAAGAATAATGCTGGCACCGCTGATGTTGATGTTGAAAATATGATTATAAACAACGATCCTAATTTCAATCTAGGAGCTGCGACACGTTTATCAATGTTGCAAGGAGCGCGTAAATTATTTTCATGCGCGATTCCACTGCATCACATATTTGGATTCTGTAGAAACGTCAGAAAAGTTATCTACGGGGCGAAGCATACAGTATCGCTTGTACGAAAGGGTGATGATAACGACGCAATTTGGAGGATTCCAGCAGATGCTGCAAATCACAATGCTGATGCCGGTAAAGTCAATTTAACAAAAATATCATTGTGGATGCATGTGTTGACTCCAGCAATTACCGCAGAAGAACGATTACTATCATTTATGGACCAAGGATGAAAATTACTGATAAGTTGGCTAACGGTAAGTACAGATGTGAAGCAATCAGATATTAACGGGTTATTCACGTGGAATCTAGCATCAAAACAAGGCATGGCTGCACCAGGTCATATATTTATTGCGTTACAGGATAACACACGAGTTGGCGATCAACGTTTCAGCCATATGATATTTGATCCATTAGGTGTTAAAGACGTCTCACTGAGAATAAACGGCCAGCAGGAACCATCTGAAGATGTACAACTTGATTACGGTCAAAATCATATTGCACGAGTTTATCATCGTCTGTTGTCATTTATGGCACGTGATCAAAATGTCGATACTGGTCTACAAATATCACAGTTGGATTTTAAGAATCTGTATCCGATCTATTACTTTTCACTGGAACACCTTGATTTAACAAGACAATCTGTTGTTGATATACATTTTAGAGCTAATGTGAGCCGTGGTGCTATTGCTAATTATAGAGCAGTTGCTGTCATTCTCAGCGACAAATCAATGCTACTTGAAGGTGTTGGAGGAAGAATGAGAGTGGTAGATGCACCAGTGGAAAATCTTTGAACGATTTTTCCATTGAATCGCTTTACAATTTAGAATCAATCTATTATATATAATATGTCATATAGTGTTATTAGTGTTGCGTTAACTCCTGGTCAAATCAAAAAATTGCAATCAGAATCGGCTAAAAAATGCGGAACCACAATCACGTTAAAACCTAATCAAATGACTGGTGGTGCAAATAAATTATCGCTGACAACTCGTCAAATAAAACATTTCAATGATGCACTTGTAGCAAAAAAAGGTGTTCAGATTACTCTTTCTTCGGCTGCTATCAAAAATATGATTAAAACAGGCGGTATATTTCCATTGTTAGCTGCAATACCAGCATTGATTGCAGCAGCAGCCCCAGCGGTGGCTAAAGCGGCAGCGTTAGGAGCCGTTGGTGCTGCAGCAGGAATGGCACTACAGAAGGCAACGGGAAAGGGGTATAAAAAAGGGAAAGGGTCTAAGACTACACATGGTACAGCGGGAGATCCGTTCACGGATCAGGCCTGAGAATTCCAGGAACGGTTTATTAATTCAGAAATCTTCGATTTCCGAACCTATGGTTCCAATGTCCAATTTTGATTTAATGGATGCTGCTAAAAAACTGGCGATTAAAAATTTCAGAGGTGTCTTTATGAGAGATCAATTACCGAGAAAACCAAACAACACTGAAACCGGAATCATTAATTTAGATAACAGCACCGGACCTGGAACTCACTGGGTTGCATACGCTATTGATCCACGTGGGATTGTCTATTTTGATTCATATGGATTAGCACCTCCAAAAGAGTTTATGCGTTACATAAAAAAATTTCCAATGAAGACTTGGTATTCTACGCTACCAACACAACAAATCAATGACCCGCCAATATGTGGCAGTGAAGTATTAAATGTCCTTGACGCTATTTCTAACTCCTTGGGTAACCCAAAAAGAAAACCACCTCATATTGTCGGAAATGACTACACTAGTAGTCGCTGGCAACGACGGAGTCGTCAAAAACGATTTTAGAGAAAGAGTTTTACAATAACAATGATTGATATTTGGGGAAGACCTCTGAAACCCAAACCCGATGGCACTGCAACCCCCGATTCTATCAAGGATATAAAAAAAATAATTGAAGATGAAATCGCTGAGACGTTAAATTTAACAAGTGTTGACCCGAATGAAATAGTTGTATTTCAAGACAAACAGGGTAAATTGAAAACTAGTAATATTTCTCTGGATGATATTTTGATTAAACAACGAAACGCAATCGAGAACACCGTTGCGTTATTTTCCGATCAGGGTAAACTCAAACCGGGTGTACTTTTTTCGACGATTACAGATCGATTAAAAACTCTCAACGATGAGTTGAAAAATTCTGTGTTGGAACTAACAACACTTCAATCTAAAACTGAAGAACACGGAAAACAGTTTTAAAATTTTCGAAGAAATATTGTGGATAAATTTATTGGAAGCCCGTTCGATAAAATTGAACTAAAACTCCCTGATATTAAAAAATCCATCGATGAGACGAAATCTTCAACGAGGCCATCAAAAATGATTTTTCGAGGATGATAACAATCATTGAAAAGACAAGAATTCCTCATGACAGAACCAACAATATAGTATACACGATCCAACACGGATCATTTGCGTGGACACCTACAAACAACAAATTAGATATCACTGCAACCGTCAAGGGTATTTATCGATTGACACTAGTGACAACGACTCAATTTAATATTTCATCGTCCAGTTCATCCGGGGTCAACAATATGATTTCAACGATCATCGACAAGAATACAACTGAAAAGTTCACAATAACATCTACTGATAAAAATTTGCTTAGGGTTTCAACAACGTGGTATGTGGAATTCGTAGCGGATTTAAGTTGAAAATTGCAAAGCAATTTCACTAACGGTTTCAATTGAAATCGTAATTGAAAACGCTAGCGTTTTTAAAATAAAAATGATTTCATCATCGCAATATCGCTATGATCAGGTCAGAGAATTTTCAATGAAACTCAAAACACTCGCTGAAGAGTATGCAATGAAAATTAAAAAATATCGCAGGAGAATTACCGCAATTGATGTTACCGTGTATTCAGTGAGTGGTGTAATCACCGGAGCCGGTATTATACTGTCTTCAGTAACAATGATGGCCCCGATAGCTGTTCCAATTTGTATTTCTGCGGCAACAACAATCGCTGGAATTATTTCAATAATAACAAAAAAATATCATCATGCAGCCAACGGAAACTACAAGACTATGTGATTAAATTTCATGTTGTATCAACCGCATACTCGCAATTATCCTCATTGATATCGTCATCTCTCGATGATACAATTATATCAGAAAGTGAGTTTTCAGCGATGGTAGATATATATGATTCTGCGATATCAAAATTAGAAATACAACAACATGAGTATAATAACAATGACAACACCGATGGAATTGGAGAACACAAACCCAAAAACCACCATGATCTCAATAATCTCAACGATATCAGATAGTGAGTTCTCAGTGATGGTACGTGTCTATGATTCTGCGATATCAAAATTAGAAATACATCATGAGTACAATAACAATGACAACACAGATGGAATTACTTCAACGAATAGTGGAGAACACAAACCCAGTACAAACAAGCATGATATCAATAACATCAACGAATCCTGAATTCAGTGTGAATTTCCCCTCTCCGGTTCCAGTGAAGGAAATCGCGTTAGCAAAATTACGAGTGTATTACAGTTGGCCTAATATCAGATCAAAATCATTTGGTGGTCAGCAACCGAATAATTCACTGGTATTTGCAAATAAGAATAAAGACGACGGTACCCCAGACTGGAACGTTGTTTCCATACCAACCGGATCATACCAAATTGAACAAATCAATAACGAATTGCAACGTAGAATAAAATCGATTACTGGAGCAGAATCAAAAATAGCTATAACGGTTCATGAGCCAACACTATCATCTGCCATTGAAATAAACTCACCAAATTATGTCGTAGATATCTATCAGAGTTCTATTAGAACCGTACTAGGATGGCCTGAATTACCACCCGGGGAGAAACCGTTAATTTACCACCTGAACCAAAAAAAACTGATTATATCACAGACAGGATAAAATCTGACAATCCAATAAAGAGTTATAAAGATCACACGTTATCTATATTATTTTTAGATTCCATAATCAAAACAAATAGTGAGTATGGGTTTACTACAGTTTACTATAGATCAATATTATGTTGTTAACGAACCTAAAATTATTGAAAATTTCACAGCAATGAATAATGATTTTTCACTGTTGTTAATATCTCTTAAATCCGGCTCTCTACCCCGAGATGAATTTATCAGCGTCGTAGAAACATGCAATAAAATTATCGACGATATGGAGACATTTAATTTGAAAATTATTCAATTGATAAATGAGAGTCTTAGCCCCCGAGCGAGAACAACATTAGCAACAGACTATAAAATCCGCGTTGAAGATATTCCAACATTCAAACTACCAGGATATAACGTACCAGAACTAAAAAAACTTCTCAATGATGCCATCGATATTGGTTTTAGAATAATTCATGATGCGTGGAAGAAATTGCAACCACCACTAACAATCCTCAAACATAATAATGACCCAGAAGGCGGTGGCAGGCATATCGCTCCGTTCAATGTAAATATTTCATCGGTGATAGCATTGAATTTAATATGTGATGTTATCGAAGGAAGCTATCAAATAAATTTAGAACGATCAAATCAAGCTCAGCAGGGATATATTTTGTATTCATTTGCACCAACAGCCCCTCCAGGGTTTCTAATTATTGAGTCTCCGGTGAATCCAGTCTATATGCGATGTCATAATAATTCATTAACCAGAATTAATTTCAAACTCACTGACCAGTCCAATAATCTGATTGATTTACAAGGCGAAATTTTACAAATTAGTCTAGTTGTAAAGTCGTAAAGACTTTCATCCTGAAAGGATTTTTGTCATCGGACTTGATAAAATATTCGGTTGAAGACGAATGGAGGCTTTCTTTATTTTGATTTCATTATTTTTTTCTTTGACTGATTTCATTGATTTTTTCTTTGACTGATTTCATTGATTTTTCATTATTATTTTTTGCCTGATTTCATTGATTTCTTTTTGTCTGATTCGCCTCTCTCTTGCCTGATTTCATTGTTTTAAGCCTTAATCCATTGAAAACTTGTTTAAAAATGTTGTCTGATTCGCCCCCTCTGCTGCTATATTGCACATGCGTCAACTAATGCAGTCACAATTTTTCCAAGAAATCGAACTGTTAACTTTTATGTCACTAAAAAATCAATAAAACGACCATGTACTGTGTCGCTGTTTCAAAGTTCCTATGCTGGAAACTATAATCAGTTTGTACGACCTAATGAAGACATATATCATACATAATCTCTCCACGAAGAAATGATACAGTTTAACAGTTACTAAGTACTTATTTTACTGGCCCGTCAGTTGCTGCCCATTGTGATCAGAAGAAACATTCACGGAAACCAATTTGATTTTAATTGCTTGAAGAATACAATGCAGTTGTATAGAATATGGATACTGTGGATTGTGGAATACTAGACACGATTATACAGATGTTTCTCGGTTGATATGGTTACATTTTATCCCGGATGTTTTCATGGATTGTGTGAGTGTTCGACATAAACAAAGTGACAAGAGATAAACGCGACTTTGACTTGTACGCTGAATTCATCATGACATCAAAACAAGAACAAAATAATCATTGGGCGAACTGTAACATAGTAAATGTCGATGCGTTAGTTCAAAAAAGTGAAGAAAGGTGGTAATTGTGTTTTTTTTAAAGAATTATTTCTAATTGTTCACGTTGAACAGCAGTTGAATCTTATCTGTAGATTCCCAGTCTATCATTTAGATCTCACCTCGCTGAAAATTGTATGCGTCGTCACACTCAAAATAGGAGCAGTTATTCTTTTTACCATCTACATATATATATATATATATATATATATATATATATATATATATATATATATATATATATATATATATATATATATATGTGTGTGTGTGTATAAACACTCATTGGGGAGGCGAATGCGTGTGGGATTTAAACTAGGGTTCATACAGATATGTGAACGCTTTCCATCTGAGTTATCTCCGTACACCTGTCTTGTGACTGGTTAAATTTAACACAGTCTTTTTCTTCAAATGCTTATTTAATATTTGAAATTATAATGGTGAAATTGGTATATGCATGCATTTGTTTTTATGTTTTGATCTAAAATTTTTAAATGAAACGATAAGTCTGGCGCAGCTGAAAAATATAGAAAGATAATAAACCAATATATATTCATCTGATGTGATTTACAAATGCAACGATTGCATAACAAACCACGAACTGTGAACAATACCTCTCACAAAGTAGTTTTCTTTACTTTTATATAAATCAAATTCTGTCAAAGATAAAATAAAATTGTATTTATCGTCTCGAGCGATGAACCATCAGGAGAATTTCATTCAATTCGTTATCACCGCACCGAACATATAAAACCATCTAGTGGTATTTATGATGTGCTGTTTACGTGCTGATTACAGTTTATTCCTGTCGATTGTGATACGACATTAAAAAGCTTTGTCCCCATAACTGTATTGTCCGTTTTATGGTGTGAAATAGGCTGTCATGGATATTTCATTTCATCATCATAATTCCTAGACCGATACAGTCATTTTCCGATGTTTTATCGACTGAGATTCAAAAACTAAGTTTTTAAAATTAAGGATATACCAAAAAAATCTGTTCGAAATATAATATGATGTAAAACCATGATGTACGAGCAATCTTTGATTGGGGAAATATTAGGGAACTTCCCCTATTTGTTAATGTTCAAAAACCATACTCTACCAACATGTTTCCATTTTGGAAATAGTCTTTGCTTACGTAGAAAGATAATAATTAATAAATTTAATGTCTTGATCTGACAAATGTGTTAAAACCTTTTTAATGGCAGCTTCATAATAATAATAATAATAATATACTCGCGATTGTTGAGAAAATAAATCATATTCCTATCGATTTCATGCAAGGATATCTAGATGAACTATAGTTAAAGTTTGCTGGGCGGGCAAGTAAGCATCAGCCCCATTCAGACACCAAATGGTTTTGGCGAATTCCAACTTTTCGATAGGGAATGCGCTCTGACCCTATAATCGGACACGAATGTCCATATATCAAAAATGGGATGGCAAGGGTCAGAGGAAACTCAGGCTAATCCATGGCAGCAGCATAAAATGTAATTATCAACTCCCTTTCAGCTTAGCACCAAATGGAGTACAAAGGCATCAAAGCAGTCTGTGCAGGAATGTGAAAATGGGTTTCATTAGTTATTATAAACCAATTTGTATGGAGCCAGTAGCTGCACAGGTTCACACGATTTATTTGTACCTTCAGTACTGCGCGATTCGAATCCTAATCCTGTGAATAGACAAGATCATCGGCCCCAGGAATTTCCACATTCTCCACATGTGATGGCAACATTACCTTATTGTGTATAATTGATCAATACCTTTTACAATTCATAAGAAATGTAATATTAGTTTAGCCATTTTTGTAGCTTTTATGCCTCCTGTGATTTAACAAGTGGATTTAATACATCCTCTTTACACCACAATTATTCTTATTTGGAGTATTAGTTTCAGTAAACTTGTAATTGTTTTAAATTCACCAAACATACATTAAGTTAGACCTATGCATTCTTGTCCTTTTTAATCATTACCATTTTTTCTGTTCCTAACGTTTACCAATACCTTATATAATTTTTTGTCTCTCGCAATTCGTTATAATCTGTCAAAGTATTGACATATATCGCTGTATATATCTCTTTATTATTTGCAACGTTATGAAATGTTAGTGACACAAATGTTCTTGTTTGTTCTAGATTTAGTTTAACAAAGCCAAATCATTTGCTATCATTCATTTTTAGTTCCACCAGACGATCGCTCTCCCCCACCCCATTTCCGAAAAGATTAAACGTGTTTTATGTGTAGTTGTTTCCTCCTAACGTGTGAATGTATGTACTATTTTAGTTCTATTCCAATTCCCACAGAACGAATTTTTTGTTGCGGGGTATGTTTGGTTCCCTGGTGTGTTAACAATGTGGCTCCTCTTACTAAGTTAGATTCCTAGTAGTTGAAACTCTTTCCCCTTGTTATTCTTTTCAATGTGAACATTGATCATTTTCTTCTAGTCCCGTGCATGCTGTATGTGATTTTCTATTTGTTGTGTATGTTATTGTTGTAGCGACGGCTTTCTTTAAGTCAAATTTTAAGCCAATGTTTTCTTCCTATTTTTTTGTTTAGTATATGGAAGTTCACAATTAGTCCTTATCTTTTATCTTTTTATTTTCTTGCGAAAGTGTGTGCTAATTTCTATTTTCTTAAGAAAAAGAGAATTTATATATCAAGTGTTTTAAATATGTGTTCATATGTGTCGTTTCGCACTAATTTTGAACAAGGTTGATTAATCATGCCTCAAGGAGCCGCATTTTTTAAAATGTATTACATGCTTCTGTTGTGGCCTGATGTTTTCGTACCGTTTTCTAAATTTTGCCATACATATGGTAATGGTCATATTTATTATTCAGCTTTCTCATTAATAAGAGAGAGAGAGAGAGAGAGAGAGAGAGAGAGAGAGAGAGAGAGAGAGAGAGAGAGAGAGAGAGAATGGGTAGAGAATATAGAAATAGGGGTTTCATATTTCAGAATTCCTAGTCAAACCTATTTTTTTGTGTACTAATGCATGTCCTTGTTGTGTGAAGAGAGCTGTTTGGTTTACTTTGTGTACCGCCTTGTGACATAGCTTGGGGGTGTCTACGTCCCTTACTTCGCTCTCACACAGGGCCATGACTCTTTGTCCTATTCTAAGGGGAACACATTTCTTTATTGTAATGACTTGACCGCATATAGCATGTTACTAGTTGAAAACATGATGTACATATATATTCAATATTTCATTATTAATTAATATATGATCATATACTGCTCCTGTCAGTTATAAATTACTTTCAAAGATCTTTTGAGTACTTGTGTTAGGATTTAATTTTTAGTAAAATTAATAAAGATTGATATTTTCTTTGAATTATATTAAAGTAATGTTTTATTTGTTTATGTTCTAAAAGATATTAAAGGTAATTTCACTTGTTTTTCAAGCACAACTATATAGAATAGAAGGATTGCTGAGCAAGTAAAAAAAGGCAGTGTATATAGATAACTAAAAGCTTCCCAATGTATAAGCTGTGTGGAAGCATATAAAAAAAACATAGTACATGAATTTTGCCTAGCTACAGTTCTAAGTACCAACAGTAAAAATATGTTTTTGACCTAGAATTGGCATAGGTTCAATTCGGTTAATGAAGGTGGAGTAACCTTTCTCTGGGAGGCTTCTATACGTCACAAAACAAGATGGCTTCCAACTAACAGCTAACCATATTTGGTGTGACGACATGAAACGAATATAAATAAACTATAGACTAAGTGTTATGACGTAAGATAATTGGTTCCTGTCGGTCAAAACTGGTTTATACCTGAAAGTAAGTAGACATCTTTTCTGACTGATGCATGGAGGGTATGACCTTCTCTGACCCTGACACTATAAATACAGATGCGCGATCAGGTCCGATTAGTTCTCCATGTCAGCAGAGAATGGATGTTTTACTTTTCATTTCAGGTAAGGACACTGTATATGTCATAACCTCTTTTAGAAATAGGTATTTTTAATGATTGAGATTTTAATGGTAAAATTGTTTTGTGTGCAACATCGCTACTGAATTCTTTTATTCATAATATATCTTGTAATAGAATGTTTTATGTTCATATTTAATTATATTTATGTAAGTTTTATGGTAAAGGTTGAATTAGCTACCAACTTCATACTTTGATTTAATGATTGAAATAAAGTATTTCTTAAGTAAGAAAGAGTAATATCTAGCAATATATTCTAAATCAATATTCTTAATATTCTATTTTAAAATGAGTAAAATGCATTAATTGTTATTACATTTAATACTTTGACTATCTTGAAATTGATTGAGAATTAACATTTTGTATAATATTCTAAAGTGCAGAAGTTATATGAATAAAATGAAGTTGGAAAGCTTAATAAGAAAATGTAATATGTATTTCATGAACTTTTATTATAAAGCTTTTAGAAGTGTTTCTAGAATGTAGTAATATATATGTGTGTTGATTATTTAAATAAAGTTCTCCATGTCAGCAGAGAATGGATGTTTTACTTTTCATTTCAGATGTAGTGTAGCTGTTTTAACACCGTGACGGCACGCTTTTAAGAGAGCCTTCTTCTTTTCTCTCTCTCTTGGTACAACAACAACGATTTGTGCTTTTTTTTTACATAACAAGTGATGGAGAATGTTACAGATCTCTGGAACCTCTCGCAAAGCCAATGTACCCAAGATGTAGCCTATCTACACCGTTATGAGTGACTATTTATTTTGAGACCGTGTTTTCATAAAATTATGGGAGAAGATTCTTTGAAAAAACGACATGAGTGGACTAACATCATGAATAAAGCCGTCACACGTATAACTATGATCCATGGGAGAGACTCGCACCAACATCTTTGCTATCACGAGATATCACGCCGTCAGCTACACTACGTGAACTCAGGAATGACAGAACAACTCTTCTGTGATTTTCGTATTTTTCGCCCACACGAAGGGTCAGTTCTAAGACATCAGCGCCAATATCATCACATGGGAATAACAAAAAGTACAACTAAGACGTTTACCAGCATACCATGCTTATCGCCGATGAGAATTCTTCTTGTAGTATCGTTTGAAACATCACACATGTCGAATGTACATGTACCTAGTCGAAATCGGGCTACCAGCAACCCAGACTGAGATGCACCTATACCATAGACCGAGATTTCCATTGACCTAAAAGCAACATCTCCGCCGGACCCAGACTCAACGACAGCCGCATTGACAGTGACTTGAACTTTTTACAATTAGAACTCTTTCATTATTACAGACAAGACGTGCATTGTTTACTATTCCTTAATATACCATTCATTCATAGGAATAATATTTCTGGACTGTAGTAATTCACACACACAGGTATGTTTTTTGATTAATCTTATTTTGTTTCTTATAATACAAGTATTATAAGGTTAATGCGTTAATTGATATTCCTAAACAAATGATCTAATTTTTTTGCTGCATTTCTTATGTAGTCACATTCTTATTATCTATATCTACTTCAGAAATATTCATCACAGTGTAGTTTTCTGCCTATAGAGCCTTAATGAGAGCCAACTGACGTTACTTCGCATAAGCTATACAAAATCTGTTCGTACTGAAATCTAAAACTATCGTATACATGTTTCGCTACCAGCACATTTAACATAGTCTTACCGTATTTACCTATCTGAGGGAGAATTGTAAATTTCGCCTAGCCGTCTCGAACTTATTTACTTCAGATGTTTTTCGTTTGTCAGCCAAATGGTTCGACAATGTTTTAGAGGTTTTTCTCTCACAATTATCATACCATTGAATGAATGTCTGTACCTTATGGTACGTACAAAAGGAACGGCTATAATGCCTACCTATCAGCCAGTTAGAAGAGGTGATTTCCTTCACTGGTTTTGCAGCATCCATTGATGTTGACTTTAATATATGTTGAAATGATATAAAATAGTCAAAGTGTCCTAGCGATTACTCGATTCCGAGTTAACGTAATGCATAGCTCTCACGATATGAGCAGCTATTAGTCTATATACGGCCAGCTTCTGAGTCAAATTAGTTCAAAACGAAATGGCAATACATTCTCTTTCACACGTCACAGATAACGTTAAAACACGTACATTTCAAAGCTGCACTAGACCATAGGTACCAAACGATTAAATAATATTCACTTATTGTTCATAGGTTAATTCAAAGGCGTTACATATTTCACACACGCACAGGTCAAAGTTTGATTGTAAGTGAACATACGTCATGGTTATTAAGGCTAGCACAACATTATATTGTCAGTTTCCTAACTCTTAATTAATACTAAATTTTTACGCCATCTTCATTTCATCCATTCTTACTCCAAAGTTACTGTTAATTCTTTATTGATATTATATATGCACTAGGAAGATCAGCTCAATATCGGCTTACTAGCATTATTCATACGAACAAGAATTCTTTCATTACACTTGGCTGAAGCAAATAACGTAGTCACCCATATATATGTTCTGCTAATGTTATGCAAATAAATATAAAAGAGAAGAAGAGACAAAAGAAGACATAAAAAAGAAAGAAAAAAGTATAAAAAAAGAGTAAACTAAAATAGAAAAAGAAAAATAAAGATACCAAGAACTGCATGCTACTATTTTGTGTTACAATCGTCTGACAAGACTAGTTTATATGTAAGTTTTGTAGAATTTTATATTGTAAAGCTGTTTAAGTTACGTAAACTTTCAAATTTTTATTCAATGTCTTACCACGCTATTTCACTCTATTTTATGAAGGTATCCAATGTTTGCTAAGTTCTTCCATTGTATTTTTGGGGAATTTTATCACGAATTTTGCATTGTCTTTTTATTGTATTTTTTGAATTTGACTGAGATTTGTGCAATACACTTCCCATTGTGTTTGGGAATTTTATCAAATATTTTGCATTGTATTGTACCTTTTTAATTTGAATGAGTATTTTGCAATGTACTTTCTCATTGTATTTTTTGTACTTTACCTGGTATTTTGCAATATATTTTGCAGTGTTTACATTGTATTTTTAAACTTTGCGAAATGTCTCGCAATGTTCTTTTTTATCATTGTATTTTTGAACCTTTATCTTGTTTTGATGAATAAAATTGATTTTTCTTTTCGAGCCTCGAGGTCTCGGCTCAATAAAACAGAGGGTATTGTTAGGATTTAATTTTTAGTAAAATTAATAAAGATTGATATTTTCTTTGAATTATATTAAAGTAATGTTTTATTTGTTTATATTCTAAAAGATATTAAAGGTAATTTCACTTGTTTTTCAAGCACAACTATATAGAATAGAAGGATTGCTGAGCAAGTAAAAAAAGGCAGTGTATATAGATAACTAAAAGCTTCCCAATGTATAAGCTGTGTGGAAGCATATAAAAAAAAACATAATACATGAATTTTGCCTAGCTACAGTTCTAAGTACCAACAGTAAAAATATGTTTTTGACCTAGAATTGGCATAAGGTTCAATTCGGTTAATGAAGGTGGAGTAACCTTTCTCTGGGAGGCTTCTATACGTCACAAAACAAGATGGCTTCCAACTAACAGCTAACCATATTTGGTGTGACGACATGAAACGAATATAAATAAACTATAGACTAAGTGTTATGACGTAAGATAATTGGTTCCTGTCGGTCAAAACTGGTTTATACCTGAAAGTAAGTAGACATCTTTTCTGACTGATGCATGGAGGGTATGACCTTCTCTGACCCTGACACTATAAATACAGATGCGCGATCAGGTCCGATTAGTTCTCCATGTCAGCAGAGAATGGATGTTTTACTTTTCGTTTCAGGTAAGGACACTGTATATGTCATAACCTCTTTTAGAAATAGGTATTTTTAATGATTGAGATTTTAATGGTAAAATTGTTTTGTGTGCAACATCGCTACTGAATTCTTTTATTCATAATATATCTTGTAATAGAATGTTTTATGTTCATATTTAATTATATTTATGTAAGTTTTATGGTAAAAGTTGAATTAGCTACCAACTTCATACTCTGATTTAATGATTGAAATAAAGTATTTCATAGTAAGAAAGAGTAATATCTAGCAATATATTCTAAATCAATATTCTATTTCAAAATGAGTAAAATGCATTAATTGTTATTACATTTAATACTTTGACTATCTTGAAATTGATTGAGAATTAACATTTTGTATAATATTCTAAGGTGCAGAAGTTATATGAATAAAATGAAGTTGGAAAGCTTAATAAGAAAATGTAATATGTATTTCATGAACTTTTATTATAAAGCTTTTAGAAGTGTTTCTAGAATGTAGTAATATATATGTGTGTTGATTATTTAAATAAAGTTCTCCATGTCAGCAGAGAATGGATGTTTTACTTTTCATTTCAGATGTAGTGTAGCTGTTTTAACATCGTGACGGCACGCTTTTAAGAGAGCCTTCTTCTTTTCTCTCTCTCTTGGTACAACAACAACCTTTTTCTTTACATAACACTTGTATTTTGTATTACATAAAATATGCTCATTAAAATAATTTTTAAAATTTGTTTTAGACAAACTATATGCTACGATTTGAATTACGAGAATCAACTTCTGCAGCAGCTAAAGCAGCACCCCAAAAGCAGCGTGCAGCATGCTAGAAATTATCCAATGTAATCCCTATCCAGGGAGATCATCTGATTCTTTTTAAGATAGAATACACTATTTACAGAAGAGCTAAATATGGGGCAACATATGAAGTAATACATTAATTACTAGCTTATCGTGATACATATTTACATCATGGCATACCTCGAATTATACAGTACTGTTTTCCAAACGCTTGAACTGAATACTTCTTATGTGACGTAAAATATATTAGCATGCCAATGGACAGAAGCGAACGGAGAAGTACATGCTTATTGATTACTGCGTTTTATATATGGGGTCAGACCTGGATAAACGTTTTCTGTAGGATGTTTAGCCAGTTATTTTTATTTAAATTTGGAGGTGTTCTTTAGCAGCAACTTTCAGTGTGAAGTATTCATAACATATTCTGATTTGCACCACAAAATAAATGGGAAGGAGTTATTCTTTATTGTGAGATGACTTTACTTGTGGCATTGAAAGCGTTGTGCTGAAATAACACATGTAAAGTAAGTATACAGTATGGTGAAGAACCATATATTTCATTGACATGAGAATTGAATCAGTACTCAATTATGCTTTTATCAACTTCCATTCAAATACGCAAGGTAATACATGACATGTTTTAGTATGTGTTAAAACACTTTGAAAGTAATGTTGCCGGTAGGACTCAAAGTATCTTTGGAATGTCGTGCTGAGAACAGATTGAAGAAATGCAGGAAGGTAAAATATAGCAAAATAATTGGTGGTCTGACCACCATATATGATATTTACACTGCAGTAATTACTCCAGTGTGGAAAACTACATATAGAACAGGCGCGACATTATTAAACCTTGTGGAAGAGTTATTAGTCAGTGATATCCTTTGTAATGCGGTGTCTGTGGCCTAAAATACAATTATTGTTAGAAAGATTTATGTTACCAATTTAAGCAAAATTGTTCTTGTTTGTGTTTTCTGTTTTGCATCTTGACTGACCTTGCCATTGTATCGAAGTGATCCACTGAATATCGGCCATGACGTTGGATAGTATACTTCTTTATAAAATTTGTATCGTGTTTTTAAAGATAAGACAAACACATTTAACTGATTTATTTTATTTCAACTTTCCATTTCCCTGCTTTTTTCTAAATTTACAACTTATGTAAAAAGAATAATATATATAAAATATTTGTTCATGGATTTTAAATATTGCAAGCATAACAGATATATACTGATACAAATAAATTTGTTTTGACATAAACAGATATCTATATAACTTCTGTCACAGGTATACAATATTACTATCATTACACTCATTTCACCTTTATAGTAACAAGTATTTCACTGAATTACATAGCAGTAATGGAAATAGTACAACACTTAAGAAATACCACAGATAGTACAAGAAGACGCTACATGAACAGAAAACATAACTGTACATATCGTGAGAGGTAGGTACATTGTCATAAAAGATCTTTAGACCCTTGAGTGCACATGCATTAAAAGTGATATGACAAACAAGACATCAATAACAGTCCGTGCCTATTAGGTTTCCGAGGTTGCCCCCCACCCAAAACAAATAATTAAAAAAAAATATTTCTGTTGAGTTGCAAAATGTATGACGTTAGAATCCATATTTTGATCAACACCATTGTTAGTAATGGTAAATATATAATAAACAATTGTTATGCCCGTAGGTGAGTATACGTATTTGAAACCTCTCGATTTATTGAATCACTCAATGTAGATACGGTGATGATTCTAGAATACAGTGAGAGTGATTCATACGATGAGTTCTTGTCTCAGACTAATGCAAGAAATAACTCGGTTACACCTTAGAACAATTTGACCATTTGTCGTTGTATGTGCGTTCAACCTAGGATGGATAAATGTTTTTCTAATTAAGAAACTGAACTAACATGTATCTCGTCGTATATTGCTTATGGCGAGTGACACTAAAATCATAGTATGCACGTGTATTTCACCTTCATTAATACTCACATTCCTGTAGATATAGGGAAATTATTGTTTACTTGACACACTGGTCATTGAGTATTGTCATGGAGTGAACGTTATCCATTATTGCTCTCCAGGTTACATTTGTATTTAACGTGATATGTGAAGCTTAATTCAGTTATTAAAGTCGTATTAGGAAATGACTGAACTACTATGCAGACTTGAAACGCAGTCAGCGTTTTGATACAAACTGCTCTACATTTTATAACGACCAGTTTGGTTTCTTTGTAGCTGTCTGCATCTGTCCGTAACTGTCTGCAGCTGTTTGTAGATGTTTTGATGTGCGGGTTTAACTGACTGTCTGGCCGTCTGTGCGTCTATATAGATATGGAAGATGATGTAACCATCCTGGTCTACAACGACGAAACCCCTAATTTGTAAACTTGTGGGCAAGGTGGATCCATGAAGGATGTAAGCGGCCGCTACAATTTTGGTCCAACTCAAGATTGCGGGATAACTCTGTGGTTTGTCAGTGGACACAATCACAAGTTTTATCATATATATATATATATATATATATATATATATATAAATATATATATATATATATATATATATATATATATATATATATATATATATATATATATATATATATATATATATATATATACATATATATATATATATATATATATATATATATATATATATATATATATATATATATATATATATATATATATATATATATATATTAATCCATTCCATAAAATTCCACCGTTCATCACATTGTGTTGTGTCGTCATTTGATCCAAGCATCCATTCAGCTCTATCCTGTTACAGTTCTACACGTGGTTTCATATGCATTATAATTATTGAATATTTAAGATAGATATTACGACATCTAAAATGCGCATGCGTATCATTATATCCTGTGTATGGAACACCATTGGAAATACGATATTGCATTTAATAAATGTTTTTATATACAAATATTTACTTGATGAATCTCACATTTCCCGCTATTATTGGTCAAAACGTACTGCAGGCTGCTCACTACTTCATGCAATCTTTTTGATTACATTTGAAGTATCGTAAAGTCTGTTTATTGGAATAAGAATTTTGATTTCAGCAGATATATTATTTGTTGATCTAAAGGGTGTAAAGGTGACAAAGTCGCAAATTCAGTTTTAAGTACGATGCGTCAGCCAATATCGTTGGAATCTATAACGGGACAATGTTTGTGTAATGTCAATACTAATAATAGGTTTACGTGATAACAAATTGTATAACATCTTATTCTCTGCAAAAACTGTTTTTATGACGATTATTATTATTACTCGATGTAAAGGAAAATAATTTCTTTCTCTAAACAATCTCAATTTAAGAGTTACATTATCCTTGAACTGAATAATATTAGCCAAACAAATGTTTAAACGGTATGAGAAACATTTTAGAGAAAAATGAATCGCAATGGAAGTGGATTGAAATAAGTTAGGGAACTATACATACTATTACAATAAGTTATGGCAAGGTTACAATGTTGATAGAAATACAGCATACCTTGATTCAAATGTTTGCAAGTTCACACAAATCAAACTAAACTGATGATTAGGGAGAAATTGGGAAAAAATGATAAACATATAAACTTACAAACAATGGATAAAAAGAGTCACATACAGTGTCAATTTGTCTTCGAATGACTTAAAACACTTGGAGAATTATACATGTATAACAATGCAGCAACAATGGAACTGTTTGTACCAAAGAAACATTAATGCACGAAGTGAAAAAGTCATTGCTCATAGTTCCTAATTTTATCAGTCGACCAGAACTATAATTAGTAAATGTGCTTGATAAAACGTCCAAAAAATCCATCATTCAAATAGAAAAGATTATCTGTAAATGTTTAACAATCATTTGAACTGTACATCATCTAGGCACACTTCTTGAGATTTATCTTCAATACTGTAAAACATGCTTATATAATCATTATTAACATAAGATTACACTGATTACACTGAAAGAATCCATTTCCTTTCTCTGGTTGATTTATAGCCGCTGTATAAAAAGAGAACTATTTCCTTATTCTTAGCTGGTGAAGCAAAGGTTTGCGTTCTTTGATGTGAGTTGTACTTCAGAAGGAAGACACTTGTCTGCCTGGTCTGTGCAATAATTGACCGAATTGTAATAAGGACCTGCTTTAAAAGGGTATTCAGAACACTTTTTGCATCATACTGACAGACGTCATCTTTTCTTAATAAAATCAAAGTCTGAAAAAGAGCATTACATCCAGATATTAATAAATAATTAAAACAAACTCAACTTACATATTGCAAAACATATTGAATATGACTTAGGTTGATTAATAACATAATAAAATATGATATGTATTATTCAAGATTGAATATACAAGTGACTCTATTTACAGATTTTACCTATGATCAGATAATCAACACATGTTGGGTCCATACATCAATGATACATAGGCAAAAATAACACTAGTATTTCCATTGTCTGCTTCCACTGATGTCTATAATAAAAGCTTGTAAACAATACAACTGTGGGGTAAATTAGTGGAACCTCGCATAGGTTAGTATACATGATAGAGGACGCGAATATCGGATTAGGGTAAATATGGATAAAAGCAGTCCTAAAGAAGACCCCGGTTATAGACATTCATACGATAGTTCTACTGTAATCAAAATAGAAACCATACCGAGAAATCCAGCAGATGGAAAACACTGATTACTTTGATAATACAAATCTGGTCTATTAGGACGAATTACTGGCGTATATTTATCCACTGGAAGTTAAACGTCAGGAAATTGACTTGAGGGATATTCAGGAAATCTGATGGGAAATAGAATTTTAATTTTTGCTGATCTTAGTGGAATCTCACATAGTTTAGTATCCGTGATAGACGTCGCGAATATCTGAATAGGGTCAACCAGGATCAACGTAGTCCAAAGACGATCACTTGTGTTTGAAATCCATGAATTGTTTATACCGTAATCAAAATCGATACATAGATCTCCAACAGTTAGAAAACACCAATTACTTTGAAAATCTAAACCTGGTCTATTAGGATGAATTACTGGCTGATTGGTCCATTGCAAGTTAAACGTTGTCAGGAAATTGATTTGAAGGATATTCAGGAAGTCTGATGGAAAATAGAATTTTACTTATTGCGGATCTTAGGGGATGCTAAATAATGAATGCATTGGATGGTGTCATCGTCGATGTGTTATGGTCGGACTTAAACCCGATCTTCGAGATACGGGGCAGAGCCAATCCTACACATTTGGGTATAACATAAAACCAAAACAAAAGTATACGAATCACCAACGATATAAACAATGTTAACAGCTGAATACATCTATTGATGCTGTCGCTTTGTGACTTTCAGAAATTAATACACATCACAAAAAAACATTTTAGCGCGGTTGCTTTACTTGAATGACTAAATAACTTGTCATTTCGAAATGAAATATACGGGATTGCTGGTTTAATCGTAAATAAATAGCCTACGATAATTACTGACATAGAAAGTGAAGGATAAAATTAACGTTGACATTGTAACTGGTTTACTACATAGTTCGTTTCAAGTATAAATAATAAACTTGATCAGTTTATAACATTGATACAAATTGACGTTTTTGAGAGACTGGATAAGATTCCTAAGCATATTTTATTTTGTTTTTCGGTGTTTTATAAAAGCACCAATATTCTTAACATTTAGCTCGATTATCAAGAACAAGATATACATTTCAACGACATATCCCTTAATTTAACTAGTTACTAACCTAAAGGTGTCCCTCCTGAACATCGTATGGCTCTGAACTTTCCAATGTTCTGTGTAGTTCTTCATATGGATTTAAGTAGGCATTGCTATTTGAAACACACTATGTACTTAAAAACACTAAATAGTACAAATGCTATGGTATTCAACAAAAAATGAAGGAATATTAGTTTGTTTTATTACAAATATGTCATTAAAGGATATGCAAACATGACTTTAACTTTATGTAAAGTAATTTTAAAATGTAATTATGATTTTTTATTACGGCAATGCTTTACGTTACATGGTTATGAATATCCGCTTTATTTCGATTAGAACAAATAGCAGGAATTATTTTAAACGCAACAAAGTTAACAAGATGGAAATTATGGCCTTTAAATAGCATATTTCATATTGCTAATTGTAAAATGTGATATGCAAATCTTGTTGGGGTGTTCGTAAAGTTAAATTTGATGAAAATTGTCTGAAAAAAGAGAATAAATAATAACATGATTTTAACTTTATGTAAAGTAATATTAAAATATAATTACGATTTGTGACGGATACTTGTTGATTACAGCAATACGTTTTGATAATGTATATCCGCTTTATTTCAATTAGAACAAATAGTTATGAAACAAATACCAGGAAATTTTTTAAGAGCAACAAATTTAACAAGATGGAAATTATAGTTTTTAAATAGCATATTTTATATCGCTAAATTGAAAATGTCGTACACTAACATATTGGTGTGTTCATAAAGTTACTATTATGATAATCGTCTGGAAAAAAGAAATAAATTAACGAATAAAGATTTACCGAATAATAATAATATGTACCTAAAAAATAAAGGTCAATGAAAAATATCAAACTCGCGAAGATTTCAGATTTTTGGAAACATGAAAGAAACATGCGACAAAAAGTTTTAATGCACATGCAATTCACATTTTCCTGATACTCGGCACTATGCTATTGATAAAGAGGGTTCAATGAAGCAAAAAGACGAGTTAGATCAATAAAAAATATCAAATAAACAAGCAAAATTAAATACAAAACAAAATACCTGAACGTTGTACAGTCAATGCAGCATAAGGTTTTGCTGTTGTCAATCTCATTTTCAGATTGTCATACGTGCTGGAACGGCTTTTGATGTACTTTCTTTGAGATACTATTCAGCCATGTAAACACAACTATCTGAATTACGCGAGCTGAGATGATTCAAGTGCAAGTAAACAGGTTCATACTGCAGGCTACACTGAGTGGTAATCGAAAAAATGAATATATATATATATATATATATATATATATATATATATATATATATTTATACCACATACATTAAAAATAACATGGCATTTAAAGTGTTGGTATAAAGCAAATCTATATACCAATACTATTGGTATATCAAATAGTGATCCGCCCATAGCGCAATAATACGAATATATAAACATTCTTTCTACCGTAGGCCTATAGCTCTATGAAGAATTTCTACTCATTCATTAATCATAAATGACATGAAATTAACGACACAAATATTAATAGTCCCTGTTTTCTAAATATTAAAATGGTACACAATTTCATCGGAATCCTGTCTTTTTCCTCTCCCCCGCTCATGCAAAATAAGCACAAATCTGGAGTGAGAGAGAAATATATTGCCCTGGACGAAAACATTAAAGCTGAACTCGTACCAAGTAACCCACAGTACTCTGTTTCCTCGTAAACCTATGCTTACGCTTTCCTTAGGATTTATCTATAGTATTCTTAATATCAATGATACATAGTTGCAATCGTCAGACGACACACAAGGCCTACATGTTAAATTTGTCGGTTACGATGCGCACATACTGTATTGTGTTTTAAGCCTTTGTTGTTGTTTCTGAAACCCGTTTTAATTGAGTATTAATAATTAAATATAAAACTGTCCAAATGGTCGCCAGCAAGCCCCCCTTCTCTCTGGAGCAAAAATACACGAAAATACAAGCGTTGTAGATTTTTGCTTGTGTCATACGACGATGTCTCTGGACCTATGAATGATGGCAATGTTAGTCAAGATGTACAGAGAGAGAGAGAGAGAGAGAGAGAGAGAGAGAGAGAGAGAGAGAGAGAGAGAGATATATGTTTAGTCTGTAGAATCGCTAATTAAATCAAAATGATGACTTAGTTGAACTGTCAATATATTAAAATATTTTAATTACCTCTTGTTGGTTCGTGATTCCAATTCGTTTATATTCCACGCGAATTTCTATACGCAAGTAGGTCAATGCCTAACAGTACATGCATAGTCTATATTAAGATCACCGTGTTTGCAGTGCACTACTTTCTTCATTAAAAAAAACAACACAACAACATATTTTATGTTTAAATAATGCGTGTGTCTTATATTGATTTAATAAATGTGAACAAAAAACGAAAATGAAAAAGAAAACAATCAACTTATCAATTTGAATATGTGATTGTGAATAACAAGAAAAATCGTAGAACTAGATTTTGTAGCAGACAGCCACTTGGTTGTGAGGAGGTCATTTATTCTGGCAATATATCAGGAGCACATCGTAACTCCAACTTGCAAATATTTGTATTTGTATGTGATATAAATAAAATATATGTATAGTATGTACGCTGTATCACTGATATACCACTCGTTGTATAAATTTTTCATTAAAAGGAAACTCGGGCAAGCCTCGTTTCCTTTTAATGAAAAATTTATACATCTCGTGGTATATCATTGATACAGCGTACATACTATACATATATTCTATATATATATATATATATATATATATATATATATATATATATATATATATATATATATATATATATATATATATATATATATATATATATATATATTAATGAAAACTCAAAACTCCAACTCCCCAGTTGTCTCTAAATAATTGTTTATCAGAAACATTGCCCCTACTCTAATTCCAAAATATTACCTTACAGATATCAGTGGCGAACTGATGTTAGTGTCATATTCAAGAACAATAGCTAAGTTATGTTTTGTGATTCCATGTGGCAAGGCATTATGAAATGCTTTACTTTTATTAATTGTGCAGCGATGTTTGCCTTGTGTTGTTGATGCGTGTGATATGATGAATAAAAAAAACATATATTCGCCTCAAAGGTAGATACAATGCAGAAAATTAGAATACAATTTAAAGCTACATTTTAGTTACTAAACTTACGTTCGCAGCTGGTGTTTAAATCTGAAATATAGAATTTATATACATGCATAATTTGATTAAATGAAATCGCATTTATCTTTTAATATTTAAAAATACACAGTTTGTTAAGACGACAATGCTCGCTGGCTTATTTGCAATCTTGAATTGTGAATCATAGTTTTAAGCTACTCATCTCTCCCGAAAACAGAAGCAAATTTAAGTTGGAATTGTTAATTGTTGTATCGTGGTTTGGTTGTTCCTAATTATTTTCTTCCTATGTTTGATTGCTTCTACTTGTTGACATCGTTTTATATGACATAGCAGTTTATTAAGTAACATTTTACCGCTTCGGAAGCGTATTGGTTAGAGCGTCCTCTTAAGGAGTTAAAGGGATCGAACCGCGGCCAAGTCATACCACAGCCTTACAAAAATGGTACTAACAGCTACATCGCGAGACGCTCAACATTAGGAATTTAGTGTAGGACTGGCCGGCTTGGTGTCAGGATAATGATGCAATGTGAACCATTATGCTACATGTATGAAGTCTAGCCAGAAAATATTAACAAAATATCCAAACTCTAGGTTTTACATTTCATAAAATCTAAGAACTAATTTTGCTATGTACACCTTGATATCGATGGCATGTCCGTGTAAAGTGCCAAATTTTTCGTCAGTAAAATCTATTAATTAATTTTTAGTCTAGCCAAAAATTAACTGCTATCTTGTGGCAGAATTTACACGGAGTAATGTTTTTCTAAACTCCGTCACCTCATTAGTATGTTTATAGTAAAAACGAACTAGTTGTATGACAGGCTAGAAAGGGTGAAATTCACACGTAAACTGTCAAATATGATTTGAGAGAAACGACAGGGTGTTAATTACAATCCCAGGTGGCATTTTTGGCACATTGTTAATCAGTTTTCCAAAGGTCTGTAGGAATAGCATTTATTCCGATTGGTCAAATGTGTAATGAGAGGTGGGTCAATCCCTGAACCTTAAAGGGAATATACACCCCGAACAATTGAATATTTGTCAGTCTAGGAAGTACCTCTGTACCGTCTCGGTAGTATTAATTCCGTAGAGACTCCGGGAGGTACTTTAGGGAAAGTCGTCCGTAAAATCGTGGTTCCAGGGAAAATTGATAATTCAGTAACGATTGTAAGACGCCAGAAACACAAGGTATTTAACTCAAATTCACATTTATCATGATGTAATAATATACATGATGTTTCTTCGTTACAGATGCATGATGTGTTGATATTTTGTAGGAATCGTTCACATTTATCATAATGTACTTTGATATCATATTTCGTCGTTATGGATGCATGATGTGTTGAGATTTTGTACGAATAGTTCGGTATTACTTTGATTTAGTAATGTACTTTTGAATTTTGAATTAGAATTTTCACCTTATATACGTAGGTAGGTTAATGGATGTTGTAGAAAACCCGCTGTGTACATTTATGATTGGAAAGTGTTACATTAATTTTGAATTTATCATATTAGACAATATTGATTGTGTGCTATGATTTACTGCCTCACTTTATGTAATGATTTACGGGAATATATGTGACTTCCCCAAATTCTGATGTCGATAACTTGTGTAGTATTTGCTAGCCGTATAAAGGTTATCACTGATGATAAGATCTGATTGTTCGAACCAGAAAGACGGACGGACTATCTCAACTCTTAAAGCATGACGAGATACTTAAGGCGTTTTACCCTTTTCTTTTCAAAGGAAAAT
Source organism: Unio pictorum (assembly GCA_030141615.1). Lineage (NCBI taxonomy): Eukaryota > Metazoa > Mollusca > Bivalvia > Unionida > Unionidae > Unio > Unio pictorum. The sequence continues at coordinate 13,399,073 of JARLTB010000113.1, forward strand.
AATTTGCTTGAAGAAAGAGAAATAGCAAAGAGGTCGAGATCCAAAGGAGGAAAAAAAGAATTTAGAAGTCAGAGTTGTGAGAATCCCACGTGCATTCAGAGGGCAAGTTAAAGTCGAGATGCAAGCAGAAAAGAAAACAGTCGACGAGCAGGTCATATGAATTTACCAAGCGGTTCAATGTTAATGAACACTCGTTTTCGTGATGAAATTTGCTATCAGCCATTAACGTCTAAATTTGTCTATTTTATTAGTGTTTGAAATTTAATTAATGTATCAATTATTTTAAAACTTCGGTTTTAGAGTACTTCTGAACTAAGAGTATTCAGAAGAAAAGAAAATTGTAATTTACCGTGTCTTTTCTTTTCTTGATTCTTTTGATTAAATTCTTTATTTATCTTTACGGGGGCTCGTGTGCTGTCTTTGTTCAAGATATTGACTCAGATTGCCATATTCATGCTATAATCGGGCAAATCACACCGTAGAGGTCATCCTTTAGATAACGAGTATTAGCGGGAGACGGTTTTCGGGTGTTGTTTTTCCAAGTTGCGCAATACCTCTGACCAGTGGGTTTGTGCAATATTGTACCAATAACGCTTGATACCGACTATACCCCGTTACAGTCCGGTAAGTTTGAATATTTTTTTAATTCATTATGATGCGACCTAAAATAATACAAAATGCAGATTGTTTGGAGCGTTACATCTTGGGCTAAGGCGGCATAACGTTTAAATGCATCACTTTTGTGATTTGTACAGCATATCAGCCAGAGAAGGCTATATCTTACAGAGCAAGGAGAATGAAGCTTATTGCCTAGGTACATAACATGGCATCTGCCTGGTGCTAACCCAAAGGCAATATTCATAACAATCAGGTGAGAGGGTGTCACAGAATTAGGCAAAAAATTGAACTAATTTTTGTTCTACTTGAATTGCAAACGAAACTCACCATTTTCTTGATTTCGTCGTACACGCATTACCTGGGGTGATTAAGTGGCGTGTAACGATTTGCATGTGCCAATTTGTAATTTACATGAAATCCGAAATACTCGTTGTACGTGGTGCACGTCAAGCTCGATGTGATTTATGTTCACCTATTGAGAGTATATAAGGCTGAGGATTTCTCATTATTATTTACGGGAACCAAAATATCTAATCGAAGGATAGATAACCTCGTCTTGCAAATCTCCAGCCAAAGGGGTGAGTGTTAAATTTACATTTCGTTTTATTGTGAATTTTATTCAGATTATCATTTCGTATAATGATGCCTTTATTGCAATGAACGTGGAATATTTGGAATTACTAGTCACTTTTAGACTTTAAATGAAATATCGTAATCTACAGCTTAGATTATTTTTGAGACAACTATTATTAGTCTGGTTTTGTTTATTATAGCTGATTCCGTCGTTGATACCGTAGCTGCTAATAACATCGTTGATACCGTAGCTGCTAATAACATCGTTGATACCGTAGCTGCTAATAACATCGTTGATACCGTAGCTGTTAACACATCTGATACCATCTTTTGATAAACGTCTTTGATATCGTCTGATTTGTTGTGGGACATCTATTGTTTGTTCTGGAACATCTCTGTATAAATATCTGAATGTGATTGTGCCGTTAATTTGTGCAAACGGAATTGAAGTATCTGTCTGTGTGTCGAACTGTCTGTTCGTCAACATCTGTGTAACGTGTAAATATCCGGAAAGCTAGAAGTCCGAGTGTCGGAGCTGTCTTAGAGTTGTAAAACGTCCGGGTAGACATCTAGGGGAGTGAGGAACCGTTGGTTCGGGTAGATGTTGTATGCTGTCTGAACGTATAACTGTGGTGGATCCGTGTAGGGAAACGTCCGATAATAGTATTGGTCAACCCTCGGTTCTCGGGGAAACTGGGAGACGATTCAACTGTTGCTGAATCGTGCGGTTATACAGGGGAGACACATAGGTGTATTGAAATTGTAATATAATTTAATACATTGTTGTATTTGCATGCTTATGTCAGATCGCAATAATATTTCAAGTGATCAAATAGATATCAATAAAAGCTAGCAACTTGATTGAATACAAGTATATGATCGTGCTAGTTATCGCAATCCATCGTGCGATAGATAGTTTGTCGTTTGTGTTTATTTTTTTCGTAAATCATACTTGCATTTATTTAACTTTCGAAAAGGATTCTTGGATCTGTGTATAATCCAAGAGATCCCTTTACATCTGAGATTCCTTTTGTATTGTTATTTAATTTGTTCGCGTATTGTGAATGGTTGTGAGTGTAATTGTGGGTTGAGTGCATGAGTTATTGTGTTAATACATCTGTATTTCTTTATTTATAATTTATTACATAAATTTATATTTTCTTTCACAAATTGTGTTTGTATTGTTCATTTAATCCACCCTCCTCTCGGTAACAATTCTGTTACAGAGGGTAAACATACATTTTGCTCAGGCATCTTTAAAGAAAGAAATAAACGCACCGTACGAAAATAAAAAAACACAAGGTCATTAACTCCAAACGTAAGCCTCTAACTGACCTACATTTCTCTAATTGATTCAGCTCATTTTGTAACTTTCTCCTCCTTTCTCTTAAACGAACGTATTTCAAATTTTGTATGTGCGTTCCTTTACCCACGCAGAAGCTTCATTTAGGTCGTACCCTCTTTTCTGTTATTCTTTTTAACCGATGATTTTATCAAGACTCGCACAATATCTCGATCGAGGAATGTGTAAATTTGTGCATCGACTCCATTAAATACAGCTACATATTGCAGTTATCTCTGATTACTTTAGATATTTTATATATTGCTGAGTAACATAAATTATATCAGTATTTTTATGTTGATCATCTAGGGAAGGTGCCACTAAATATACATTATCTAACTTGAGCCATCTCATTAGTACATTAAGCAATATGTGCGTCTTACCAGACTAAGAGAGACTTAAGCTAATTGGACTGATACAATTCGGTAGCGCTGGATGATGTATGGCTTGCTTATGTTTTTATTTCTCTGTTAAATCAGTGACATCCATGTTGTAGAAATGTAATTAAAAAAAATATTGATACTGTGCTCGATGCAGAGCATCCACCACTAAAAGTGAATTATTAACACTAATTTGTACACAATAAAAAGCTTGCACTCATTGGCAAGTGTGTAAACTTTGTTACAAAAATATAAATGTATCTCTCTTGACAATTTACAAATAGGTGAAGATATTGCTCCTGCATTTTGAGAATTTGCAGGGACTGCATGGGCAAAATATCCACGATCGTCCTTGATATTAACCGTTATTATAAATTGTGATCGATTTATTATATTATCTAAATTGATATTGGAAAGGTAGAACAGATAATAGCAAGCTCGGTGATGCTGCAAATGTCACATATCCTGTATTGCAAATGTATCTTCCACCACCTAAACAAATTCAGTACTCATATTGTCGGTACGCCTAATGAAGTCCATCAGGCAGATATTTTGTTTTCACCACATTATGCTATTAAAGATAGTACACATGAACGTTAACTGTCGTGGACGTTGCAAGTAGATATAAACCAGAACTACTATCAAATAACGAATTTATCAACGATGATAACGACCAAAAGGTGGTCTACAATGGCATCAATTGCTACAAGCTGATCCTAGCAAAGATGCGTCCGTGCAGTATTATCTCTGATGAAAAAAACATAACGTCAACATCACAAGATGACATACGGCAATTCATCACAGTCATGAACAATCTAAACAACTGTATCAGAGATGGTAACTCATTGATATCAATGAATCACATTGCGTATCCTAGCTGCCATATAATTTTGTCGTTTATAGCGCTCTCAACACACTGACAATAACTAAAACAATATCACTTAACACAATATTTTGTTTCTCTATTGATTCTGGTATATTAGCTACAATCAATGTTTGTGCGTGTATCTGCTGGCCAATAAGAAAATGGTACGGACATATTTTGAAAATTTTCTTTATGTAAAAGAAATGATTATTCTTGAAGTGTATCACTGAGTATCTTTCTACTTGCAGCTATCATATTACTTGTTCTCAGTGAACTTTATATGACATTTCTGCAATTATATCGCACAATATTTTACACTGAATACTAGTTGTAGACTTATTAATGTTTAAATTTTATAAATGGTAGATATGGCTCTCTTCTTCAAAATAATTCACAAATGTTTTCAGACGTTCGTACGTGGAAAATCCAAAAAATATCGCCGCATATTATCATTTGTAGTCTATATCAAAATCAAGAAAATGTTTGACAATTTTAATGAAATGCTACATACTGCATTCCAGACAATAATCCTTGGAATATATTTATCGCCCATTCGTTAAGGAGTCCATTTATATCCATTCCTTCTAAAGAATTTGTGATAAATGCTCTAGTTAACATTTCTTTCTTTCATTTCACTTGCGCGTCTTTGTGTAGGTGTTAAAACAATCATATCAACAGACTCTGTCAAAATAATTAAATCACAGTAGAGGTTTTACCTGATCCTCCTATTTCATTGATATAAACGGTTTTATATATACGGTCACAGGGTCATATACCGACGGCGCAAATTATATTTCTGATATTTGGATTTTTAAAACTATAAATCCTTGCTTTCAACGTCGGCGGATTCAGAATAATTATGTATTTTCTTGTTCGATTCTCCACTACCACCATGATACATAAGTGCTGATATATAGTTGTTCTAGAAATTCTGTATTATTTATTGATATAAAATAAATCCGAAGCGACTCTGACAGCAAAAGTTAGAAACTATCATCGAGAGTCGATTTATTGAAACGAACGCAACCATTGAATGTGTTAAATGTATCAAGTGAGGTAAATAACCAGCAATATAACTCACACTTGTACCTAATTTTATTCCGTTTGATGAATTAATATTACTTCAAATTTGCGTCTCTTCCTTGTATCAGCAATTATAAAACCTAGTTGAGCGTCATCAATAATTTGTATTGTACAATGTCTGTTATGATTATATGATCGTCCTTGGGTAAGTTTACCAATTATTTTCTGCCAAGATTTTTGGCGGTTTTATTCTCAATATAGGTTTTATCATAATGTTCATCATCAGATTATTTATTTAGTTGTGGTAAACATATTTCCATTTGCGTACAAGATGATATTCCACGTATAGCATTTGTAAAATGGTATATTACGCAATGTGCTACAATATTATTTCGCTAGATTTTCAAATAATAATTTAGAAAAATAATATTATGATAGAAATGGAGCGAAATGAATTTATGAAACATCTTATCATCAAGGAGTATGAAGCATCTCATGATTGTACTATCATGCACTGTCGACTAAAATATTCAATCGGGTTTCTCACTAATTGTTTGAATACTGTTTGGTGTTGATGGGAAGAAAACGTATTACTCATATACATTTATGGTTGAGTTTATTAAGGAGTAATCGAAGAGCGTCTTGTGATCGATCGTATTAATAACCAAAATACTATATAATTCTTTGTGACATTTACGAACTGTTACACAAAACGGAGTTGCCAATATGGTTATACTTGAAAATAAAAACTATTTGCATGCAATGTAATATAATCTGTAAACTGGCAAAAAAATAATATTTCAATCAACAAATGTAGTTGGTAAACATTTTGAGATTGTCAACGCTTGAGCAGAATCTGTCGCCATTATAATAACCACTTCGAAGAAAAATAAACAAAATGTAATACACTATTATTGTTAAAGGAGATATAACTAGTTATTTCAACGTTTTATAATTATGTTTTGTCATCGTAACTAATTATATCACTAATTGCATCATCCGTGTGATAACTACTATCAGTGAAGTAATAGAAGCTCGTAATAATACAAATTATGGAAAAGATATTTCCACCTTCTAATTTAGTCTTGAGAAATTCCGACATTGATTAATTGTGTTGTTTGTTTGATCAGGATTTTTAACGTAGCTTTAACAATTTTTCAGTCATATCGCTACGATGTGTGTTGTGATGCAGTTTATAGTAATGTCTAGCACTGGAGCATCATGACACAGACATGTCGCATAATGTCCCACCCAGTCACATTATCCTGACACCAGGCTGACCAGTCCTAGCACTAACCTCTTAATGCTGAGTGTCAAGCGAGGCAGCTGTTAGTACCAGTTTCGTAAGTCTCTATAACCCACATCTTCCCGCATCCGCGGTGGACGCTCTAACCACTAGGCCACATGTATTTTAACCTTTACTTTGTCAAGGCAGAAATATAATAATCTGATTATGTTATACAGTGTGTTCTGGTAAATGGAAATAAATACACGCCATGGTTATTGTATTGATCACTTTTAGGAATCCAGCATAGATAACTTTATAAGAACTTCAGAAATGTATACCATTAAATAAGGTCAGTGCGTGGAACAGTGCTAGTGCGTTGAATTCCAATCCTGTGACTGACAAAAGGTCACCGGTGGCGTTACTTCGTGAAATTTCATCCTCAAACATGATTATTGGATTTACCAGAAAAGTAAGTCATTTTTGTTCTTCAGCATGCGGCAAAGTTATTACCGGCTTTAAACCCTAAGTTGTAATTCTTGTTGACTGCCTGTGACATTGAAGTGTTATCAGCAGGACTGGCTATCATTCCCTGTGGTTGTGGATCAACCAACGTTGCTCGTGTTGTAAATACCTGTCAATTTGGTCTGTCATCAGGATTGTCAGAATTATCATTAAAAAACATCAATGACGGAGCAGCTGATCTTGTATAACCGTTTTCATATCTTGCTAGACCTAATGTCGTTTTGGCAGCATCAACATTACATTGAAATGTTTCAAAATCTCTTATGTCGATCATTTTTACAGCATTTTTAAATGACACCATAATACCATTATTAGAAAACCAATTCTGACACCGGTTTTCCTTATACTTCAATAAATGCTACAGCGGATATGAATTATCTTTTTGTTTCCTGAACTTATGTTCAGTTCTTCCTTGCTCAACTTTGAGAACTCGCGCAAGGACGTCAAATGCTGGAACGGATATACATTTAAACATTTTATTAAAAATGTTATCGTTTAACACAATGACCACTTCCTGATATCAAACTTGCATTTTGTTTCTGCTTCACCAGACAATGCTGCTAGGTTTTGATTTGCAGCTCGTTTTAATATTTAACCAACATTTATGGGCATCACTTCAGTGCTGGGTAATGTTGCTGATTTTGGTTGTCGTCTTATTAATCGTACTAATATATCCTTGATTGATGAGAACGCTTAAAACGCTTAACTGAAATATTAGTAACAACACTAATACCTTCATCACGATAAACGTCAATCGCTTTAATTCCTAGTTGCTTTGAAATCGATATTGCTTTTAGATCAATTCTACTTAATAGACCCTGAACAACAGTCTCCTGATATTGTTTATATGCAGGTAGTCGTGATTGTGTCACCATGACCATGATCAGTTCCCGTTGATCATTACGTATAATCATTTTAAGTTTTTGTCACCGATTTAAATTACTTCCAATAACTGTGATAATCATCAGCGATTTCATCAGTGAGAGAAAGATATACATTAATGTCCTTGATACTGTCCGTAATTTAATCTCCAACTAATATCAGTTTCTTAATCAATGATTTCTGGGAATTATGTCTCGCACAGTGTCCGCCAATCAACATGTCTAATTGTTCAAGATCGGCAAGGCTACTTCCAGTATAATCTGGATGATTTTCTAGCCCATACAATTTTTCTTATTCTTATCTTTTCTTTTCTGTTTAAGATCATGTTAAAATAAGCGAAAACGCCGGTAATAATATTCGGTATGTTTATTAGTAATTGCGAAATATACATCTATAAATCAAATATCTTCATTGAGCCATGAATAAAGTTTTTACATATATGTTTGCTGGAATGTATCCTTGTGCGGCAATGTTTACTGCTTCTCTGAGTCTCGAATTCCTAACGTGGCTGAAACCATTTACATAATTTATCTTAATATCAGTATGTGTATCTTAGGTATCCTTATTAGTAATTATGGAATATACATCTTCATATTTAGCCATGAATCAAAATATTTAGTTTTTACATATTTTTATGTTTAATAGTATCCATATGCGGCAATATTTACTGCTTTTATGTGTCTGGAATTATTCATATCGCTAAAACCATGTTTCGCAAATTTGTTGATTTGTTTTTAGCATCAATTATTTCTTGCAATTGTTGTTCAGGAGGTTGTGGCTTTGGTTTTTGTTATTTATTCATTGTATTATATTTTGGATCATCTTTTTAGTCTGTCTTTTGTTGTAATATATTCGATATTTTCATTTAAAAATGTGTTAATATCTACGCGAATTTGCTCAGATTTTTGTTAAATCATACTCGTTGCAGTAACATGCAAATTGTTCTCTAAACTTTCCTATACGATCTTCAATTAAATCTACTGCAAATTATTTATGTAGTATTTTCATTTTTTATTTTGGTATTTTATAAGTGATCTCTTTTAAATCACCTATTTCAGCACGAACTTGGAAAATGGCATTAAGTATTTATTCCTTGGCTCTACCAAGTGGTCGAGCAGTGCAACATCTATCTTGTCTAGAAGTACTCCGAAAATAATTATGTTTGCTGTGTTATTTCCGCCATGTTTCCTGTAAGCTTTAGCAGTTTCTTCTAACGTTTGAAGAAGACATTCAGTAGCCTCTGTAACTAGTTAAGTAACTTTAGTAAAAGATTCAAGTAATTGTTATGATCTTTCTGCAATTGCTACAAGAGTCCTGACGTTCTTTTAATTTTCGCCGGACAGAATTACGAACGAGGAGATATTTCGTAGTTGCCTCTAGTCGTTCGCGAGCTACACTAGGTGTATAAGACTTTAAAGCTGGCGCTATTATTGATATAATAATGATTCGATTACTCACACATTACAGCATCAGAGAGAGTGCAACATCAATGAAACGTCAGGCGGGTAAAACAATGCGAATACAAAATATGAAAACACGAGCAACAAGGAAAAGGCTACAAATTGAGCTGACCCAATTAGATACATCTCGGTCGGTTTGAGGCTTCGGTTCGGCGTTATGGACCTTGTATTTTCATTTTCGTAAGGAACTTTGATTTTCTTAAACGACGCTTCAGCACAAGGTCTGTTCACCCTGTGCGCTGTTAAACACGCACCATGTCCACGTGTCCCACTGGTTCGGAACCACTGCGACTTAATCGTTATAAATTCGTTATTGTTGTTTTTTGTCTGAAAAGTGTACAAAATCACCAACTAATTTCGTTTAAGTGTACGAATGTTGAGACAACTAACCTGATGACAACATGCGTTGTTTGTGTAAGCATATCGACAAGATAGTAACCAGGAAAATAGAGACCCCCAACACAACTTCCAATAATATGGCGAACATGTAGAGGTGATGTTTTCTGTCAATAATAATAATAATAATAATAATAATAATAATAATGATAATAACAATACTATTTTCATATGTATTAATATAACCCTATACGTCCTCCACATATTAACATTTGGATCGCATGAAATCAATTCTGCTAATGAACTAATAACTGTGAAATAAAAATATAAATTGCATAGCAACTTAAACATCAGCACATTTCCATGAAATTGCATAATATAAATTGCATAAAACCTCTAGCATCAACACATTTCCATTAAACTGAACAAACAATATATAATATGTAATCTATTTATATCAACAAATCGCAAACAACAAACTGTACAAAATAAAATATTATATGAAATTAAAATTGCGTACCTTAATGCTTTCTGGAAAGACAGACACCGGGTCCCTCCCTTGTTTAACGATGAAAGCACTGTATCATTTTAGGCTTCCCTCGGAGCAAACCTTCTCTGTCCCAGAAAATTGCCGACTAAAGAATTTCGACTAAGCTTATCACCATAAATGTCTATTATTTCCAAGATGTACACCTTCATTTCATAAGCAGTATAGAGATATGCAACATATACTTCGTTTTGACAAACATATGCTTTAGAAAATAATTTGGGGGAGACGGTTTTAATGCACCTGATCATTCAAGATATACTCTACATTTGGTGGAAAAACAACACGAGAAGAACCAATGTCCACAATAAGCTACTGCAAACTTTCTTACACGTAAACATTGGTTGAGCTACAACGTGAACTAGCTCAAACCAATGTTGATGTATAAGAAAGCTGTGTGAATTATTATTACCGTGAACTGCCTTGAAACACTATCGCCCTATTAGGAGCCCACTTTGAAGTGCAAACAACCGTTATTATGTCTTTTTGAGTCTCTAAGCAAACCAAAACATATTTTAGATTTCATTGCAAACTCTCTAAGACCGATGTTTTACTCAAGTTTGATTTTCTAATATTGATTTAGAAGAAGTATATACAAGTACTACGATAAGATATACATATATAAGAAGACAGGACAATTGAATTGCGTGGCGAAATAGGTGTACACAATTATGGTTTTATCAATATTCTGCTTCAAAATAAAAATGTACAAGTATTTTGATGAGAGACGATATATGACAAGAATATAATATTTAAGAGTATACTGTGGAGACAAATATGATGCTACTAAGAGACAATGTAATTATTGATACAAGTAAAGGATGCAAAATGTCAGCAATGTACCATCAACAATATATGCAGGTAATTCCAAATCATTACAGATTAAGTGGCAAATTTCATGTCATGCCTGTCACTTACAGTCCTGTTGTATGCAAAATACATGCCGTAATGTGATCCTTTCGCATGCTTGGTAAATGTAATTGCAACATGTTAAACTCAGCTAATTAGTATCTGCAACGAAGATTCGTTTAATAGTTCTTCACTCAAGATGTCACACACATGGAATTAATCTCCTTGATTGAGTGTATGGTAAAGTATCCTCAACCTGCCATGGTTTGTTCCTTTGACATCAATTTTAATACTTGCATTAAAATACTTTGAAAATAGAAACTGCTAAACAATATTTAACGTATTAATTGTTGTAAATGATTATATATATCGATCTCAAGTGAGCTATTATTTCTCCAATTGTGTCAAATCGTGTCCTTTACAGGAATTTCGTAAATGGTTCTTGTATAACAATAGAAGGTAATTAAATTAATATTGAAATGTGACAATTATGCCAAGTTGTGGAAATTGATTGTTTCTTGTGTAGCTGCATTATGAGTGTTTAAATCTGTGATATAATTTATTGCTGTGAAAACAATTTGAAAGAATCAAGACAATGCATCCCCCAAAAAGAGATAGGATATGATGCAGTTCTGCTTTCTTAAAAACTTATTTTCAATAAAATTGTGATGTTGAAAAATATGATTTGTTTCTAAGTTAGTGTTCCAACAAAACGAATTACTGTGTATTAAAAATACTACAGAGAGTAATTTCATACGATATAATTTTTGATTGGATTTAAGTTGTTTTTTAAATACTAGTAACCAACAGTTTAGATTATCTTTGCCATCTGAAATATGCCTGCCGCCTATGGGTTCCTTCTAAATCGGAAGGTAAAGAAACCAGCATGTGAAAAGTGACTCTGGCGGAAACTGCTAAAACCCATCTCTGGGACACAACGTTTAAGCAAATATGACATTAAATTGAACATTTTCATTGTTTTATTCAATATGATATGTAGTAAACATATTAAATACTATTTCATCAAATATTTCGTTATCGGCATTTACTTCCACTATGAATGAATGCATGTGACCCAGTTTGAAACAAAATTCACAAATCAAGGATTGCCAGGAAGTCATGACCATCAAAGGTAGCAAATAATGCAATTAAAAATATTCTTCAAGATAAACATTCTTGTCTGATCAGAGATGATTATTAGAAACTTGTTGAATATTGAGTTACAATTTGCAGATTAGACAAGGGCTAATCTAAGATTATTCTTGGAAATAAAGAAAATATAAACAATTATTATTCCATAACATTTGTCGTCGAGATGTTACTCTGCAAGGATTGAACTCCTGACTAAGAAATTTCATTAATTTCATAGACAGTGATAAATCCCTACTATAACAATGTAAGACTATTTTTGGGGTTACCTATAAACAATCACATCGTGAAGATTTTCAATAATGAACGAAAAGTTGGGATTTCCTTCTTCTTCAAGCGACTTTTATATAATTGAGTTTAATTTTAAATGTCAAAAAAGCCGTTCATATGTTATTGGATGTGCCTAATATAGATTGTTATTAATAAGGTTAACAATATCAAGGAAGATTATGCAACTATTTGTTTTCACAATTCACTTCCTACCAGAAACAATAACATTTCCAAATCGAGCTTAGAAAAAAAAAAACAACTGCAACATAAAAACGTGGTTATATATCGTGAATCTAGATTATTCAAAATGTTGCTGACTAAAGACAATTTTTCCTTACCAACTGTGATGTCAATACTCCTGTTTCCTGTGTAATTCTGTCCACCCCATCCTGTGTATGCCATACATGTGTACCTTCCTGTATGGTTCGTGGTAAGATTGGTAAGACGAAGTTGGTATCCAGTTTTCACTGTTCCATCAGGCTGCGTCCAGACATAATTTGATGGAGGGTTGCTGTCAGCATTACATGTCAACAGCAGTTGTGCCAGACCTTCACCGTAGACTGGGCTATCAGGGTTACTTCCAATAGGGTCGATCCTAGGTACATCTTTTTTTTACAAAATAATCAAAATGTTTTGAATAAATTTCACATGGGCTTTGCATTTGAAAATATGAATATATACTATTGTATTAATAACAAATGTGATTCAAAGTTAGATACCATCAAGGCCTTACATACCATATACATGTTAACGTATTCTTCAACATAACCGAGTGTCTGAATAAGGACGTGTCATTTTTTACAACGAATGCCCCTGAACCGCACTCATTACTGTATACAAACACCCCTTATTAAGCCAGAAGGGGTAGTCCTTCATAAATTGTTATCTTGGGAATAAACTTTTCTTCATATGAACAGTCAAAAAAATACGGAATGTCTTAGCATTACATGGATGTGTCTACTCACAAAATATAGCTTTAGATTGGTTGTCAACATAAGTTTCCCCAAGGATTTAAAAGATTATCTGACAATGATGTCTTTGTCTGAAAGGTCTTTAAGAGTTCTTTGTGTATCCTTTCCAGGGAAACATAAGACCATCCAGAGAGGTAAGGTAATTCTTTCCTATGCATGTGAAATGACAGGGAATGAGATCTGATTTCTCAATGCTGGATATAAGTACAAACTCAGTCCTTATGTAACAACATTAGGTCAGAAAAGTATTAGGGACTGTTTGTTGTCACGGCATAGCAGTTAGTTATCAAGTTACTGGATGAGTGGAATTTCACAGATGTTTCATGTGTACATCTGTAACTCCCATACCTTTGCTGAAGACCAAAGAAAACCTGAAGTATGTCATGTGCGGAGGAAAGATCAGATTATGGAAATATTTAAAGCTGGTCCTTGTTTAGTAATAGCAACCATACCTGACTGCCAATCATCTTCATTTTATAAGTCTGAAATGACTCTATACCAAGGGGATTTTATGTGAAATTCTGTCAAGAGATATTTTTGAAAAAAGCCATCTAAATGTATTTATCATTTTAATGATGGTGACATTATTTAATAGTGAAATGGCATAATTCATTTTTAAAAAAGGTATAAACCTTAAGCACTAAATTACTATAACGCTTTCAATTTCATCTATTTCAAATTGTACTAAGTTTCTTTGGTACACAATGTTTTCTAAACTATCACAATGGGAAAGGGCTTGCATTTGTATTATATTATAACTGTTGTGTCAAAAATGACCTCCGGATATCAAAAGCTGGATGTTTGTTTGGTTTTGTTTGTTTTTTTATGGTTTAACGCCATTTTTCAGCACAATATAGGCTATACATGGCGGCCAGTATTTATGGTGGAGGAAGAAACCGGAAAACCCCATTAGAAAACCACCGACCCACGAGAAGCTACTGGCAAGCTTTCTCTCATAACTACATTAGCCGAATCTTAGACTCGAACTCACGCAGACTGAGGTGAGATGGCAGTGAATCGTAACTGACAGCGCTTTAGACCACTCGGCCACTCGGGGCCCCCCTAAAAGCTGGATGTTTAAATTTGAGGTTGGAGTGCATAATCTTTTTGTAAGAAGGTTCACTATCTAGCATTATCTAATGAATGATATTCTTACGTCTTAATATTTTATGGATACCAATAATATATGGACCATTCTGGTAACATTTGTGACCTGTCATTTTTATGTTAGGCAGGCTGATGCATATAGGTTTGCCTTCATTTGCTATAATATTGTCAATATGAAAACACTCATTTAATAATATAACATTATCTTGTTTTTAAAATAGAGCACATAGACAATGACACCAAGGCAAAAGCCTATTCAGCTTATAAAGGCAGACAGTTTCTCCTCTTCAAATGAAATTACATTCAAATTAAAATATTAAAAAAGAGCATCATATTATTTTAGCATTTTCAAGCTTTCACTTACAATATACATTGATGCGATCTGTTTGTATGTACCCTTCTCCATCTTCTGGTGTCATTGATGTTTGTCGAACTGTGCACCTTATCACCATCAGGTTGTCTTCCTTGATCAAATTAAGGATGAGATTTTCTGTTCTCACATACGTACAAGATCCTGCAACTTTGGTGAGTGATACTGGTTGTATCCCATTTGTAATGGCTATTCCTGGAGACTCACCTCCAACAAACTTGTACCAAGAAAAGGTTCCTTCAGGTTCACGACCAACATTTCCAATACAAGTGAAGGTCACATTTTGATGATTCTCTGCAAGGTTGTTTGATGGGGTGTATAGTAATGATTGATTCCCAAACATTGGTGTTGCTGAAAAATAGAAGCACCTCATTTTAGTTGAGAGAAAACAAAAAAATTTAGTAATGTTTGCAATCCACAAATTTGTTATGCACTAAATCAAGCCAAATGCCCTTCGTATGAGCATTAGAAAACACATTGATCCAAAAACAGAAACACACCCTAGGCATTTTGTGAGTTTCAAACTCACAATTTCCAATGCCACTGACCAATGCAAAGATTAGCTGGGTAAGGTACCTGACATAAAATCACGTTGATAAGTTGTCAAGAGTATGCTGACCTTAATGCCTCAATACCTAGGTGACTATCATCAGGTATCAAATGCAAGCAAGAGCAATTGCAATCATGCATCATGATTATACTGTAAACCCACAATCATGCCAGTATTAACCCAAACTCTTAGACAGCGACCCATAATATACAATGCAATGTCTAGCATGGCATGCCATAATTGTTTATACATATAATACTATTCTGGGTTAATACAAGCATGACTTACATTCAACCATTTTGTTTAAGAAAAATGCTAAGCATGAAAAGTCTTTGGTTTATGACTCATTTCTAACACTGTCTCATTCATAGCTCGTTTTATTTCTCCAGCTGAACATGTCATTTTTTTCCAAGATGAACTTGTGTTTTTAAGCACAGAAAAGTCTTAGAGGATGCTAATAATCAGGACAAATATATAAAATAGATAAAATAAAAACCGTCACTTGCAAACTTGTGTCCCAACTAGTATGCAAATTACAAAGAATTTAAAATGTCTGCTTCAAGATCAATATGTGTATGCATAAAAGTGATAAATGACTGATTGTCAGAAATAAATGCCACTACAATGTTTTAAAGGTCAAGACTGGATTTGAAATGACGACAATAACAAAGTTACTTCTCTACTTATTTTTTGATCAATACTGTCATTTCGCTGGGATAGCACACAAAATTACAAACAAAATAATCACACTGTTAATGATCAAATAAGGAAAAACACATGATGGAGTAGTACCAGACACTATATAATTTCATATCTTGTCTGCAAAAACTGTTGTTGTTGAATACTGATAATCTAATGATAATTCAGTCAATAACAAAGTATCCTTGCAAAACATTTGACATATGTAGTGACAAAGACCTTTTGTTATGTATATTAAATTTATATTTGATTTAATTTAATTGTGTGTTAGTTTTAATTTTTTTAAAATTTTATAATATGTTCTAGAGAAACTTTATTTTCTTGATTTTATATTTTCCAAAAATTCAGTTCAGTTTGACTTATTATTTTGTACACACTAATAATAGAAACTTTGTATATAATGCTGACCAAGTTCCTGACCTTGATTTAGAGTTGAAGTACAAACAAGACTTTATTTTAAAAAAATCTTTCTAATAGTAAGATTCATAAAGTGAAATCGAGTCCATATTAGAGTATGTGACAAAAAACATCCATCAATTAGGTTTATCCGGAGCTTTGACCCAAATCTGTTTGGCGACATTGTCAAATTTATTATTGATGTTTTGAGAAAGAATAACCATTATGCCTTAACACTGGAGAAGTCCAAGTGTTTTATGTTGAGACTAGTATTTTGGGCTAACTACTTTGTATTCTTCAAATTATTTCAATTCCAAGAGATTATTTTTAACTGGAAATACTGGTGCTTTAAAATAATTATTGGACAAGGACAGTTATCAAAATTAATAAAGGGTTCAAGCATGAAGATTATTTTCTGTCATTCAACAAAGAACTGCTGACAGATCAGTAAGATGCTAATAAGGGTATACACCATAGCCTTCCTGTTGAATTTCATCTTTGAGTTTCATTAGATATCTTATTCTTGTTGTTGTTTTAGGGATTAACGCCATTTTTCAGTACACGACAAGGCTATACATGGCAGCAAATATTACTGGTGGAGGAAGAACCTGGGTAAATCCCGGAAACAACCACCGACCTAAGAGAAGCTACTTGCAAGGTTTATCCCATAACTACATTAGCCGAATCTTAGACTCGAACCCACGCAGACAGAGGTAATATGGCAGTAATCCGTAACGGAGAGGGCTTTAGACCACTCGGCCACTCGGTGCCCCAGTGACTGCTTTGAAACAACCATTAACATGAGTATACTTCGAAACATAAATAGATCTATAACAAGACCACGTCTTGAAGATAAAATATATCTTTCTGGACAGTAGCTGTCTTCCACACATCTGTGATGTTTAAAATGATAAAACCAACTCAGAATTGCAGAATATGGCGTGATTAGATAGAAACATTTTATGTTTCACATGTTGCCATTGCTAGCAGTCGGAGAATACCAGTGTGTCCCGTTAACATTATATATATATATATATATATATATATATATATATATATATATATATATATATATATATATAAAACACCAAATTGTATTCTCACCTCCTGCTTTGATACTTGTTTGTTTCTTGTACTCAATCGGACTACCAGTTTTAACACAAACGGGATTTCTGATTTTCGATCTTGCACCTCTGAGGTCTATGCTGAGTTTTCCATTACAGAACGCATATTTGCAACATACCCTTTGCTCAGTAGCAGAACTAATCTCATATTTTGTTTTCATCACTGTCATTTATCCGCTTCTTTTTTATATATGTTTCATATTCCGGAGCAATGCTAAGATTTTTAAGACTGTCGCTAAGGTGAAAGATCAAGATCTACATCATAAGATACAGACTATATGGGTTTTGCATGATTTGACCAAATTTATAATATCGACGCATTTTAATAATTTATGGGCATGTAATTTAATTTCAGCATATTCCTCTCGCCCAACTGTACGTACAGTGTATATGTTATGATGGCATATTCCACTGTTACCTATCTATATTCTAATTGTAATGTAAATTCGTTGTCAAAATTATTCAAGGCTTCATAGAAATTACACGAATTGAAAGACGACCGCCATGAGATAGATTTAATGGATGTAAGAAAGACTCCAACTACTACATCTACATAGGACAAACAAGACAACATACAAAGTCTTTAAGAACAACTTCATGCTCACATGACCATACGCTTAGATAAAAATAGTGACAAGAAGTCTCAATACTCTGATAGCTCTACAGAAAATAGTTTTTTGTGCAATAGTACTAAGAATGACTAGGCTAACAGTTGAAAATTTAAATATACAATGATCTAAATCTGACATAGTAACAAGAGTACTCATGCTAAAATCTAATCAGATTAGATCGATATGTTCAGACAATCACACAAATATGAAACTTTTCATGTCTATAATGAATATTTTTTATGCAACTCAGTTAAACCAGATTTAAGCCACATAAGCTAATCCTAAGTTACAAAGATACATGACTGCATTGACATTTGTACTATTTATCAAAACATCAAAATGATTGTGACCAAGAAATTAAAGCATGCAAATTGATTTGACTAACAGCTTTTGTGTGATTAATTATGCCAAATGGGTTAAAGATGGAAGCATGGACATATTGACAAATAATTCAATATACTGCCAGTTTTTGCAATAACAATGGATATATACAAACCCTCAGGCTTTCATAATACATACCTGTCACTACAATTCTGGTACTGCTGTTAACATTAAAATTTCCTTGTCCTGGTGTAGCATAGAACAATTCACACTGGTAGTCAGCTTCATCTGTACACTGTATAGAACTAAACAGAAGCATGGCTTTTCGGTTAGCTGATGTAGGATTTGTTAATACAGTTCTTCCCACAAGATCTAATCCATTTTGTAAGTATATAGCATTTAACTTATTATCCTCATAATATGAAACTACTGGAATAAAGCTTGAATCTTCAGCACGTTTTCTTTTCAGAGCAACACTAAAGAGCGATTCATCTGCTGAAAGGCTATAGTCACAATATAACAATAAAGAATTGTTCCCCAGTTGTCCTTTCTCAGCCGATTTACTTAACCTGACTGTTGCTGACCTTACACCTGAAAAAAAAATTATTATATAGCTACATCAATATTAGTTATATTTAAGTATATTACTTGTGCCATACATGGTTTTGCTATGTTATTCATCTTAAATAGCTTCACAATGACTTCTAAAATAAGGTTGAAAACTTTTATACTTGTTCCATCGAAATATGTGTGACCAGATCGCAACTCTCTCAAATGTAAAATATTATAAAATCAGTAGATGAATGTTTCCACTGAATATTCAACTGCTACTTTTATAATGTTTTCATGTTTTTCGATACAGAAAATATAGCCACTGCTTCTTGGTCAGTTTGAAATGCTACACACAGGGTAATAATTCTCAAAAATCATGTCCATACCATTGAGAATATTTCAAGTGGCACATGTGAATTTTAACTCAAATTGGTGGATATGGATATGAGGGCAAGCGATTAAGTTCTCAATATGAATAGTGTATATCCACTAGATCTGGTGGATGTTCCATAAGCATATGACATCTACTAACTCTAGTGTACTCCGTCACGGCCTGTATTGCAATGCATTTGGCACCACTAGCTGATTGTATTTCATTCCCACTGTTTAGTTTACAATACAAAAGTCAGATGGGAGAAATTTCTATGTTGTGATTCAGAAGACAGTTCAAACTTGTATACATCTACCTGTATAAACAATGAAGTAGTACTTTTGCTTGTGGTATTTAGCTGAAGGTAACTCTTTGATAATTCAAAATTTGGCTGCAGTTGGTGCAAAAATCAGATCTAATTTTACAATACATATCCTTTGCTACTTTGTAGCTATGCGAATACATATCCTGTGAATTGGAAAACTGTTAGTAAGATAGGGTCTGTAATAGGAGGTGGGCAGGGTGAAAAAAGGTCATGACATCTCCTGACTTCTTGTAGATATCAAGAAGAAAATACATCATAAACCGTCGAACCTGCTGTGCTAACATTTACATCTTTGTGTCATACATATGGATATAAGACTGGGTAGATCCAACAATTCCCACACTCTACAATATACTCTATCAAGATGGGTATAAGTGTGGCAATGAAAAGCTGAATTGCATCTGCAGACCTGGGGCTTTACTATCAGTACAAGATGGTTTCCAATTTATCTAATTACATTTAGTTGAGTAGCTTTTAGGGAGTGTTATGTTATTTGACAATGAGCATATCTAACGTAAGATGAAACACTTTTATGTTACAATGCTTTCTTTCAAATCGGTTCTGTCATTTAAAAGATTGTCTTTTTGTATAATGTCGCATAACATCCCAAATATATGAACATTTTGAACAATGACAAAATCTGATATTCTTCTAGCTTCTTGTTTTAAAAAACTAAATGTTTTAAGCATTAAGATTTAAATTAGGAAGCGTACTTGACGGATCAGGCTATATTCTTTGGCAATTGCTTACAGGAGGAACACTGCACGTTCTGTGTCAACAGGTCTGCTCAACATTATTAATTACATATACTCCTAATTCTGTTTTATTTTTTGCTTTTTTCAATTATATTTTGATATTATTCTTACCACTAAACTCTGTCGGTGTCGAATGCTTAATCCGAATAGCAAATGAAGTTTGCCTGGGCAGTTACTGGTCTGTAACTATAATAATTACAAACATAACATTCATGTACAGAGAAGCAAAACAAGCAAACTGAACTTGAACTATATATCATAAGAGTTCTTATCACACATTTCAGTTACTGCCAACATTTCGTAGTGGTAACTGCCAATGTGATATGAAGCATATACAAAGGATATTCATTTAATAATATGTTGAGCGCCAAGCAAATGCTAGTACAATTATTCTAAGTATTTGTTTTGAGTCAGTAAGGGGTTTGAATTTGCAACCTCCCACATCCGCCGCAGATACTCTAACCACTTAAGCCAATCGAGCAGTATACATTAGTATGTATAATTGATGACAGAAACACTCACATTTATAAGTAATATTTTAGAAATTAACACTACAAACAAAACTGATCGTTTTGTCGAACATTAGACTAAATTTTCAATGCAAGGGAGTTAATAATAGAACATTTACAAACATATGTGTGTTTTATCAAATCAGTATCTGTGATAAACAGACAAAATGTATTCCCCCACTACCTCCATTGGAATTTTAATTTTCAGTAACCTTAGAATGCATGAGAAAAAACCTTATCCAAAAAAAGGTAACTACAAATTAAATATAGTGAGAACAAGATTTTTTGAACAAACTGCTCTCTCATTTTCAATACTACCAACAATATTTAGATAACATATTGAAAACTGCTATAAAAATATATGCAGCCATATTTACAAATGCAGTACAACATATCAATGACCAGTCTCGACGATACTGTTGACGAGGGAAGAATCATAACACCTTTTGAACACAATAAATTCACAAAGGTGTGACATTCTCTAATTGTAGCCTCTCTGCTCTAAGTTAACACCTAATAAAGCTGTCAATGATTATGTGCGTACCGGCTCACCCCAATTGCAATGATAATATAATAAGCCACAGAGGACCCATTTGATGTATACACGTTTTCCGCCAGGGTTTGTTCAAATCAGTACTCTCTGTCTTCAAGCCGACAATTCTTTTGTGATTAATCCAGTACAAGGTGTATGTTTTCAGACCCGTTGATTGAGCTGCTGTCACTGGAATAATGGACAAAGCAAATATGTTTTCATAGGGATGTAAATGCAAATGTACTTAATTATTGAGATTTTCAAAGAGGATGAACTACATCACTGCTGTTTGTTGAAGGTTGGCCCAAGGAAATATGTATTCATAAAGAAGCTTCATTTTGAATCGTAATTCAAACAAGTTGACGGTGTTTGGTACCATCTGGCAACAGTCAGGCTGGAACTCAATCAGTGAAATAAAAGAAATAAGTTCGGTCCATTTATATATTCTTGATAAAGTTTGATTTTAAATGGTAGAGGGTACACACAAACAGGATGGGGTGAGAATACTATAGACACATTTGCTAGATGAAGATGGTGGATTTCAGAAATGTACAGAGAAACTATGTTTCCGATTGCACTGATTTTAAAATTTGGGCACACACGCATTGTTTGGAACATAATATTTATTATTTATTTATTATTAGATGTTTAGATGACCTATGTTTTGGCTTCAGAAAAACGAGTATGAATTAATATTTGTAACAGAAAACATGATATATACTGTACTCAGTGTGTTGTAAACAAATGTGGACTCAACTTCAGGTCTGTTCACATCTAATACGATATCCCTTTGATTGGGCACCCAATCATTAGGACTAGCGGATACCCCTTTGACCTTTTAGAAACTTCTGTTGCTCTAGATTAAATGAAATGTGTCCGTATGTTGATCGCATGGGGCCATGCATTAGAAAGTTTTTATTTTTTGCTAGGCTCTGAAGTTCTGGATTTTCCAAGAAAATCAAATAGTGATAATTCACTCGAGTGAGAAACAATACAAATATATTCATTGTTCTGTTGACATCATGGCAACGTTGAAATTATTCTGAAATGCATATATTACTTATACAAGACACTGGAGCTCTTTTCTAAATCATCAACAACTGAAGAAAATGGATTGCATAAATAAATAATAAATTCCGCACTTTTAAAATATGCACCAATCTTCTATGACAATGTTAAATTAAATATCAATTAATATTTTAACGCTTATAGCCCCCGTCAATGAGCATTTAATTTAATGTATGCCTACACTACACAAAACGTAACCACTTAGTCTGTTTAATGGTTATCTTCTATTGATTTGAATGTGCATGCAGAGATGAGAAACTTTTAAAAATGATAAGCCACAATCTAATTAAGGCATCAATTTGTTCGATATTATTGGGCTTGAAAATTAAAAGACAAATACGTTCTCTTTGATGACATTGAATAATTATACTAATATTTCAAATGTCTGTAATGTGTTTGTTCATATTAAATTCTCATTAATTAATCAAACATTATGTAGTCCACTGAACTCCATAGTGTGTTGCAATGACTACTGTCTACATTCTGTAGCACGTTAAAATGCTTACATATCCACAATATGAATCTATGTATGGTCATCGTATGGTTACCTATTTAGTATGCTCCTGGTGTTGCACTCCGCTATAGTATGGGCAGTGACTTTTGCGTTATCTGCTTGGCAAATGGACGCACCTGCCATACGCGAGTCTCCTGATGCCTTGCATGTTGGCTTTTGTTAGCCAAAGGCTAAAGGACTAAAGGATTAAACCAAGAAATAAAATCCGGAGTGGAGACTCAAAGGCAACTCTATGATCTCCTTGGTCTGGAGAGGAATGGGTTCCGTCAGACATCTTTTACCCAAAACACACTGATAATGATGCACTAATCTGAATTTACCGTACCGGATCGGTTGTTGCCCGGGTCAAAAGGACCGCGTCTGCCGGTTTCCACTAGGACGCAGGTGACAAGTATGCTACTGGTATTTTACATGAAATCCGAGTGAGAGACATCATCGCCATCGACACCTGCAACATTCAAACTCTGACTCAAATTAGAAAATTCTAAGACTTGACACATGAGATGGAAAGCTACATATGGCACATTCTGGGACTCCAAGCGGAAGAAGTGCATATATTCTACTATAGTAAAGAGTTGGACAAGTCAATTCCTATTTCTTAAAAGTCTTTAAAATTCCTATAGTTTCATCAAATCCGGATACGTTTGAACGAAAAATGCCGCTTCTGTGTTGAAGAATTAAAAAGACAGAAAGATCTCCAAAGATTTTAGATAGTCGTTGAATAAAGTTCTAGCGTGACATGCAAAAACAAAATCTCTAACAAATCTAAGTTGGGAGATTGAATAAAAAATATGCGCAGATTGAAATATAGCATGGGGATATCTTCTGATCTATTTAAGCATTATATTCACTAAATATTCAAAAATTTCTTGGGTCAGTTACACCGGAAATGCTAGAAGGATTCCGCGTTTCAAAATGTAGAGGGAGTTATAAACCTCTTTCCCAACGTGCCAATTCATATTCTGGTCAGCTGTGTCCAAACTGCACAATAGCTAATCGTTAGACCCAAACATCTTCGACACATTGCAAAGAAACCGCTTGTTCGACAGAGAGTGAAAGCTCCATCAACTCTTGACAAATAAACAATACCTATAGCTGTTATTACTGACAACGCCTAAAATGGGTGTGATATTATATCAACAGTTCAAATGTGGTATCAATCTACCATTCGTGTGATAAATATTTTCCACATTTTATATGCCACCTTTCTTCCTTATTGTTAACTAATATATGCATATGACACTGCTTACAAATTCCGAATGCGTTTTTTTAAATAATGCTTATATATGCGTTTTTTTAATGAAATGATGGTAATTAATGCTTTTATATATATATATATATATATATATATATATATATATATATATATATATATATATATATATATATATATATATATATATTGTACAATAATGTCAGATGTTGTAATGGAAATCCTAGTTTTGTTTGTCGAACAACAATCTATAGCATGCAGTGATCATTATTGGGATTTAGGAAGCAGTTCACCACATGCAATGCATTTAAAGCGCGTAAACAATTAAATTTCTGAACTCTTGATTAACGGAGATGTGAGGAAAATATATGATTTACTCTTGATATTACAGTTATTTCAGGTGACATCAAGACCAGTATGCAATATGCACTGTATAATTCGTGGCAGTACTAGTGGGACTAAAGTACTTTAAACATATTAAACAACCAAGAGGTCATTTTAAGCGACCCGTCCTGTGTACTGCAATCCATGATAATGGACCAATCTAAAGGTAGACTAATATTATTTTCCGTGCCAGATCTCTGCTCAAACAAATTGAACAAACCTACAAACAAGCTAAATTCGTATGGATCCATTTTTCTATTCAAATTCCGGGCAACGTATAAGTAGACACAGAAGCGAGTAATGCCACAAATGAACCAATAGTCAAAACCATCGCGTACGGCTTTATTGAAATCAGTAGTAGTATCGGAAATATAATTAGTGCCATGTGGCAAGAACAATAGACGCTAGCAGCTAACAACACAAGGTGGTGAAAAATTTAAATAGGAAAGTTAAAAAACAACCTTCAAAAAAACATACGACATTACAATAATAAGTCAAATAGGAACAGGTATTAAACCTTACTGGCAGGATCCGTAGGGAAACGAAAAATAAAAAAATCGGAATAGCTACAAACTGCCCCCCCACTAACCAACTCCAGGAACAATGTAACATGTATTAAATATATGCCCCAACTAGAAACAGGAGAGGCTTTAACTCGAAACCCAGAAGAATCTAACAGGAGAACGAAGCACATACAAAGCGGTACTAGTGGTGAAAATAAAAACAAGTACATAGAAAGGACCTATAACAACATTTTAGAATTCACTAACAAAATGGGTAAAAGTGGACAACGATAACATATGATACTATTAGAAGGATGTCTTTGAAATGTCACTTTGGGACATGACCAAGCAGCAAAGATGTCCGTATATTATAGATTAAAAAGGCTTCAAATACATATAAACAATTGACTTAAAATGAAATAAAATAAACTGAAAGTTTTAAAGTCACTAAAAGAAAAGTAGAGTAAAACCAAACATAATCAGGAGCTCATTTTTCATACCACCTTATGGATTAATGTCTTTGAAAAGTACAGTATGCAAGATGGACATATTTGAAAGGTTGCTTTGAGACGAAAACACTCATCAAATATACCAACCATAGACAAATTAAATAGGTTTAATATAAAAATAGACTACACTGAACAATAGCCATTAGTAAAACACTCAAAAACAGGAAATATCCAAAACTGATAAAGTAACTTAGGTATAATTCCATGGAGACTAGCCATGTGATCAAGGGGCGCAAAACAAACAAAACCCATCCAAGACACCTGTAGTTTACGTAAACATGGCAGAAATAAAGAAGATCAGGAGACAGGCAAAATAATGAGAACAAAGAACTGTCAACTAAAGGAAAGAAAACAGCTGAAAAAAATCAGAGCAGGAAATGAATTCAACACCAAGTACCAAACAGTCACAGCAACAAGGAGGCTCAAACGAGGAGTAGAAGGAGCAAATCATGCACCTGGCAGAAAGCCCATAAAAACCTGCGGAAAATACCTTATAACTGAAAATAAATTGCCACCAAATAATCATTAAAACACCCTACCTTACCTGCAAATCTGAAATTAATTGCCATCCACAATTAGCGTCCTCCACACCCTTTAACAAGACAACTCAAATATGTATGCGAGTGTACGCGAACGTGTGTCTGAATGTACTTCAATATAGCTATACACAATAACAGAAACACGAACATAAATATATATAGCTTGCCAACCATAATAGCACACACACCTAGCAGCAGAGGGGGCGAATCGGACTTCTCTAATTGGGTTAGATTTTAAGTAAAACATTTTAAGTCTCCATTTGCCAAATGGAGCCTTAACGATTTTAAAGCCCTATTTGTCAAATTAGGGGTTTCTCAAAACCTCTTGGGTTTAAGTAACATTTTGCCAATGGAGCCTTCTTGAAAGCGTCAAAAAAAGCGTCGATTCGGTAAATTCCTCGAAGATGCCATGGTCGCCCCCTCTGCTGCTATGAGTTAACCGAATAGTTTATCAAGTCCGACACGATATCTTGATCTCGGGTCTTGTAAATTTATCGTCACGAATCCATGTTGGATTGACTGAGCGCGACTAAAGAAATTTCTAAATTGATTGTAATCCATATCACCGCCGCACCAAGTCTGATGAATATTTCGTAGTGTATGGGTATCAACTCCGTTAAATACGGCAAGAATATTGCAGTTATCTCTGATCACTTTTGGTATTTGAGTGTATCGTTGAGTAACATATATCACATCAGTGTTTTTATGCCTACCTCTGGAAAATATCCTAGCGGGGTTCTTTTGATTATCTAACAAGATATTGTCGTATACGACTAAATTGTTAATATATCCATTAATATAATCAATATTCGCTGCTTCTTCGATATCAGTTATAAATTCAATAATACCCTCGCCGGAATTTTCTACCGCGCTGTCATTAAAATCTTTTAACACATTGTAACATCGCTGATCGTCTACACTAGGAGCTATCAAATACAACTTGTCCCATTTCATCCATCTCGTTATTAAATTAAGTAACAGTTGTGTCTTGCCGGATCCAGATGGTCCGATTATAATCATTCTAATTGAATTCGGCAACATCGCATGATGTTTGATAGGTTCCCGTCGACGGGTAGCTGAATAATCAGTTACATTCATGTTATTATATATAAATTATGGATCTATATTGTGTGAAGTGTAAGACGCGCACTGACACAAACGACTTGACGACGATTACAACTAGCAATAACCGATCAACACTTTCTGGTAAGTGTATACGATGCAGTACAAATAAATTTAGATTTGTTTCTCTCGATAAATCAAAGGGTTTTAAAAAAAAACGAGGAGGTGATATTGCAGCCAAGTTAACTAAACTTCCAGGGACACCGTGGGCGAAGTATCCAGGAGAAAAACATCTTCCAGGATATAATTGTTGTGGACCCGGCAATAGCATCGATATCCGACTTGATGATCAAAACCAACCCCGACCGGGTGAATATCCAATAAACGCCATTGATAATGCGTGTCATGCTCATGATGTTGCTTATAAATGCAATAATTTGCAACACAGACATATCGCAGATGTGCAATTAATTCATGCGTTGAATTCTATCACTGATAAATCTTTCAAAGAAAAATTGGCTTCATGGTTAGTAAAATCGGCTATGAAAGGTAAATTGATGTTAGGTGCCGGTAATTAATAACAACACTATTCTCCAAGCGGATACTGGCGGGGTAAAGCAGCAATTGGTAAACTCGCTAGCGCCGTGAAGGTAAAATATACCACTGCGGCTAATTGGTTATCCAAACAGGCAATATGGCAAATGTATCTACCGCCGCCTAAACAAATTAACTACTCGCATTTTGATGTGACCGTTCTCAATGAAGTTTATCAAGCTGATATATTATTTCTGCCGCATGATGGTGGTTACAAATACGCGCTAACTATAGTTGATGTTGCGAGTCGATACAAAACAAGCAGAACCGTTAAAAACAAAATCATCAACTGAAGTGGCTTCTGTGTTTGAAAGGATTTATCGAAGAGGTCCTCTGCGCTGGCCAAATCTATTACAAGTTGATCCTGGCAAGGAATTTCAAGGTGCGGTTCTATCAACGTTGAAGAATCATAATACCGCGTTACGACGAGGACATACTGCACTACATCGCGATCAAAAACTAGCGTCACTGATGATTCGCAAATATTATAGTGGGAAGTGGTTTAAAAAAACCACGACGACGATGACGATTTAGACGCTGATTTATCAAAATTATATATATATATATATATATATATATATATATATATATATATATATATATATATATATATATAATAAAATGTTCAAAAGGTCACCTTATCTAGCGTTTGATATGAACGCTCCAGTTCGCAAGGATGATTCTGTACGTGATTATCAATTTTATGCCTATCACGCAATAGATTCAAATAGTCGATCAAGAATTGAACTTCAAGTTCATGATACCAATAAATACTTTTTGCCTTGTGAAGCTTTAATCGAAGTAGA